>CATOUR010000003.1:12565000-13145919 GCA_951848785.1 Callosobruchus maculatus | reverse complement strand
TCTTCCCGGCATTCTTACATCGCGTGTAGCGAAACGGATAAATGGATGATACAGGTGATCCATCATTTCGCCGATGTCATTATGTCGACCGAAAAACTGCAGATTTGTCCGCCGCGCTTAATCGCGCCGACGGCTTTCGATGAGAAAAGTTCGTGCCCGGAATTTAATATGTGTCTTCTTCCGGTGAAAGATGTCTTCTGTCTGAGGTACTAGACACAAATTATGTAGGAGCGAGTTATACTTTCTTCAGGTAGTAATGTTCTTTCCAAGCATGTTATTGATTACTTTATCTGCCTTATATACTCGCAAGTGAAATCCGAAAGACGTGCCAAGAACACCGACAATGGTATGCTGAGTGGCATCAGACGGCCTTCTCCGACGTGTCCAGGTTTTGTCTGGGAGCACATGATGAACTCCAGTTTGCTGTTGAGTGTCATGTACACTGTTCTATTGGTTTGGTGTTTTGAGGTGCCATTGCACTCAACAGCAAGTCACCTTTATTTGTGATTCGTGGCACAATGTCTGCGCAACGTTATGTGAATGAGGTATTAGAACCAATTGCCGTTCTATATGTTCGACGCCTCGCAGACGGTTCCTTGCAGCAAGATAATGCACGTCGTCATATAGCAGGGGTCTCGATGAGGTTCCTACAGGAAGCTGGGGTCAGGGTACTCCCCTGGTCTCCACGGCCATCCAATTTACCACCAATTGAAAAAGTATGGGATTGGATGGGTCGATACATAGGCGATTTTCTCAATCCCTCGACCATGCTGGACGAACTGGAACATGCTGTGAGAGCAGCTAGAGAGGCTGTACTCTGTATCTCTGGAGTTTATAATTGTATTTAGTCCTACCACATTTTATCAAACGCAACCCTTTTACTTTCCACACCGATAGGTGAGGGGAGTATTGTGATCGCGAAAATTTTCGATTTTGAGATAATATACATTTTGGGCGTTTTATGATGCCTATATAACGAAAATCCACGTCGGTCTGTCTGTCGGTCTGACTGTCTGTCGGTCTGTCTGTCTGTTGGCATTTTTCTAGCCTCCCAATCTCAATAACCGCTGCATAGATTTTGATGATATTTGGGTAGTGATATGGTGTAGGGTCGTAGTAAGTAATTTTGCTACAATTTTGAAAATCGGTGCATAGCCAGCGGAGTAATTAAAATAATTTCAAATCTGCCTCAATCTTCGCTTTTAGGTGTTTTAGGGGTTCCTGATCATTTTCTACTTCCTTTTTTGGGTGGGGGTAAAATTGGAGTGGTTGGGGGGTGGGGAGCTGAAAAATATAATACACTTTTTTAGGTCGATCCGAACATTGCCTTGTGTATTACAGGAATCAAGGGACTTCGAGATGTATACATACGAGTATTGCTTTAGATCGTTCTGTATTTTATAATGTTGAAATTACTGAATTGATGTTAATGAAATTTTGGCGCAGTATTACTACTTTGGCGAGGATGGAAAACGCGTCTGATTTTTAGAAATCGTCTCAGTGGCGGCACAGCAATATTAAAAAAACTAAAAATATGAAAACAGCTCAAACTTCGTTTTTAGGCGTTTTAGGGGTTCCTGATCATTTTCTACTTTTTTTGGGGTGGGGGTGAAATTAGGGTGGATGGGGGGGGGGGGGCGGGGGGTTGTAAATCTGAAAAATTTGTTATACGCATAATGGGCTGTCTACTAACCTTTTGAGAGAAAAACCTAGCGGCATAATACACTTTTTTAGGTCCATCCGAACATTGCCTTGCCGATTACAGAAACCAAGGGACTTGAACTTTCTGATGGATACAAAATACATACGACTATTCCTTTGGACTGTTTTGTATTGTGTTACGGGAAACTTCTGAATTGACTTTAATGACATTTTGACACAGATTGGTTACCGCGACGAGTATGGAAAGCGCCTATGGTTTTTAGAAATCATTTCAGTGGCGGCGCGGCAATAATAAAATAAACTAAAAATATAAAAAACACCTCAAACTTCGTTTTAGATGTTTTAGGGGTTCCTAATCATTTTAAAAATTTTTTTGGTTGGGGGTGAAATTGGGGTGGTTCGGGGGTGGGGGTTTGTAAAACTCAAAAATTTGTTGTGTTCATGATATATTGTCCATTGACCTGTGAAAGAAGCAGCTAGTAGAATAAAACGCTTTTTTGCGGTCGAGCGAGCGATGATATGATTGCAGGGGCATCTAGACTATAGTTTCATGCTGTGGGAAAATAATAAAACTGGTATCATCGGAATGTGTGGGAAGTACTGAGTCAATCAACTTGACTACATTTTTCATTAGTGTTCAGATTTCACTTGCGAATAGTGTATGATGGGTTCTGAGCCTCGGTGAAATAAACAAATAATAGTTAAAGAGCCCAGCCTTGACTACGTGGCTGCCAGAAAGATCGAAGGTGGCAATCGTGGACGTGAAACTTGTTCCATATCTATCCACGATAGTGGCAGGTTAACGCCGTTCTTGTGTCCGTTTGTCCGTCCATTGTAAGCGACGCACGTCCACTATGGATGCGAAAGGTCCGTCCGATTTGCATAAATATATGTATATGTGAGCGGATATATCTGGGACGCCTTTTATTGTACCCTGTCATCCGCGGAAAGGGCGGAAAAGCAGCTAGGGGCAGGACGAATCGGAATCGTCCTAGAATATTTCTGCACTGATATAATCCAGTCGATGACGTTTCTAAGTTTCTGACGTACAAGAGGGTGTGTCAATATACACTCACCGGCACGAAATACGGAGCACTTGAGATTTTATATATAATTCCTTTGTTTTTATTGTTTGGTGATGTTTTATTGGTTTAATAAATTATACACAAATAAAGCATCATGTTTTAAGTAATTTCCAACATTAATCAACCACTAACTAAAAAAAAAACTCCTTTGTTACAATCAAGGGCGGATACAGGATTTTTTCCATGGGGGGCGCCATTAACACGGTGGGGGGGTATAATAATATTATACTAAAGTATAAACATATAGAGTGATCTTTTAATTATTTTAGAATTGGTATATCGAAGGTTAAGACATAAAACTGTAAGGATGTACAGTATTTTCGAACTCTTATTTCACTTAAAATGAGCTTTTCTAAATACCTATCACGTAAATGATGGTTCGTTTAACTTAAAAGAGTTTTATATCAAACAGATATTTCAAAGGTACAATACTACCAAGTATATCGATATACAAAGTATGCTTTATTTACAAGCAAGCCTAAACATACGCATACATATAATTAAAAAAATTGAATATGCCCAAATTTCATATACATGATACAATGATATAAAAAGTTATAGCGTTGCGGATCGGAATATCTAAAATTTATTAATTCTAAAAATACAACGAATATCTAACAAAAAATATAAATTAGGAAATACTGAATTAAGACGTTAATAAATACAAATACTGAATCCTATTCCACCTTACTTTCTTTTTATGAGTCGACTGTTGTTATAACTGTAATATTTTGAGACTTATCAATATTAAAAAAATGGATGCCCACTTTTTTGTAGACACTATCTGTGGGTGGTTTGGGATGTCTGGGGGGGGGGCACGTGCCCCCGTGCCCCCTCCCTCAATCCGCCTTTGGTTACAATAGTACAAAAAAAACATACATTGGTAGTTTGCTAAAATGACCTAAAATTATTGAAAAATGAATCGCATTGCTAATAAAAACTGGATGATTGCTTGCATTCTTTTTGGCATATCTAAAATTAAATGACTAATGCCTTCTTGAGGAATAAGGTGCCATTTCTCTGAAAGAACGTGCTGCAATTCATTTAAGGTTAAAGGAATATGAACACGACTTCGTATTGTTTGCCCAAGCATGTCCTAGACATATATTCAATTGGATTCGCATCTGGACCTAACGCTGGCCACTCCAAGATATCAATGTTTACATCGTTCAAGTATTGTTGAGTAATTCTTGCGTTGTGGGATCTGGCATTATCATGTATCAGAATAAAATTATGTCTAATATAATTAACATAAGGAACAATAAAATTTTTGCAGAACTTCATTAAGCACTTGGCAGCAGTTAAAGACCCTCTTGGAATGATGTACACTCTATGCGTGCCTCCAGAGAGATTCCAGCCCACACCATAAGTAAACCCCTTGGTTGCTTACCCTAGGTTTAAAAGTACATTCTGCAACACGTTCCTGTGGTCTTCGACATACCCTTTCATGTCCATCTGGAGACCGTAAGCTAAATCTGGACTCATAAGTAAACAAAATACGCCCCGATTCATTCTCACTCCAGAGTTAATGATTTCTCGCAAATTGAAGTTGCGCTACATGATGACATCTAAAAAGACATGGACCTGTAGCGAGTCTATGACTACCAAGATTGGCTTCATCAAATTTTCGTCTGACGATCCGTTCGCTTAAATTATTAAACTATATTGCAGTTGCCTTTTCATACTTTCTAATAGATTTGCTTTTTTATTGTTCATCGCTCCATCTATCTTATCGTGACCATCCGGTGCTTTGGACGATTAATTTTTTATTGGAATCGTAAGACAAATCAGTATTGTCATAAATTCATGTTATGCCACTTTGGTGATCATTTTGCACAATTTATTAATTTCTGACGTTTTTGTAGGAGTCCTTGCAGTTTGTGGTTGAGGAGATACAACCGCCTTCACACTTATTATGCCACTCAAACGCTCTGAAGCGTGTTGAAATACCATCTGAATATGCACTTATGATCATTTCAAATTACAGATCAATGTTGCTTTTTAAATCTGACCATTTGATATACAACAACTCTAACCTAATCTCACTGAACTCTGAACTGTGCGTTATGAAGAGGTAGCGAAATGTGTCCTTTTCGAAAGACCGTAGCTATTCCTTTCGAAATATGTAACTTGATTATTGCAGACCCCGCAGCTCCAGGTGTCCGAAACTTTCTGGTCCCCTCATCTTTTCCTGTCACTATGGTTGCGTGATCTGCCTACGGATGACTTGATATGAACTTGTATCTTTAGGTGGATCGCCTTACTACATTTCATTCATTTATTTGTACTTAATGAAATACAAATATTACCTCCTCGAAGGTTACACCTTGTGTGAGGTATAGGCTTATAAAGTTGATATTACAATAATAATTTAGTTATAACCTATTGCACTAGCCATTCGTTTCTTCTTTCTGTACTTATTAGTAGCCATTGGGTCTTTATTCATTCTTACTTTGTTTTCTTGTAGAAAAAAGTTCCAGCAGATTTCAACAGGTCAATTCCTTCAATTGTGCCGATTATGTGCCTTACAAAAACTCCAAATTTTACATCATGCTTTCTGTGATGTCGTTATATTTATATATTTATATATACTTGGTTGCAAACACTTTTAAATTACATATAAAATATGTTTTTTTTGATGAGGACCAACACAGGAGCTGGATAACCCTTTAATCTACATGTCACCCGTATTCCGGCAATTTCACCACCCTTTGTTATGCTAAAGTCTTTGTTGTTTCATCGTCCATTACCAAAATATTACACTGACTAAACAATGAAACTTTATTGCGTCGCATAATATATTTATTGCCATGAATTTTCCCCAGTCAACCGTGTTTATTGACCTCTTAAATTCATCCACAATGCCCTATTGCAGTTAGCTTATAGATCAGTCAAACTCGTCAAGAAGCTGAAAATGTCTTTGTTATCTCAATTTAATAAAGAATTTCAAGTGAATCAATTCATACCATAAAATTTTCAAATTGGCATACTCTGGTTAAAATCAAAGTATTTCAAGTACCTATTTGTTTTACATCGCTCTTTTAGTCGGTTATACAGGGTGTTCCTTAATGATATGCGAATATTCAAGGGAAAATCTACATAAAAAATTAATGATAGTTTGCTTTATAAAGTATGGTCCAAAAATGTACCGTTACGAAAATACAGGGTGTTAAAGTTTAAGGAAAAATTAATTAATATTTTTAAAACCGCTGAACATATTTTAATGATATTTGGTACATAGTAATAGTAAACAGAAGTGCACATTTTCCAGTACATAAATAATTTTCAGTTTCAGTAATGGCGTGCGTACGGGCAACAACTTTGATATTTTTGAGGAAAAAAATGATACGCCAATGGTTTTTTCCGAAATAAAAATTATCTTCGAATTTCCCATTTAATTCGGAAAATAACAGCTCTCTTGAGTTAATTTCCTCCCATGCGCCGTTATTGAGTAAAAAAATAAAGACTCTTGTGCGTTGTTCAAGAAAACTAAGGTAATTATTAAAGAATACAATATTTTTCCATAGATCTAGTTGCCATGAAATATGACAATTGTTTATTACACTTCCCATTTTCCTGTCAGTTTGTAATTGAGATCTGTTCGTTGCGATTTATCTTTTTCATTTCTTGTTTTTACAGTCTTATTTCATTTCTTATTTCCGTCATCTTGTTAATAACGGTGAATTATTCAAATGCAGAAATGGCGGATATGCATTACGTGTATGGCCTCACTGACGGTAACGCAGAGGAAGCCAAACGTATTTATCACGAGAGATATCCTAATCGTAATTTGCACTTCTGTTTACTATTACTATGTACCAAATGTCATTAAAATATGTTCAGCGGTTTTAAAAATATTAATTAATTTCCATTTTTTTCCTTAAACTTTAACACCCTGTATTTTCGTAACGGTAAATTTTTGGACCATACCTACTTTATAAAGCAAACTATCATTAATTTTTCATGTAGATTTACTCCCTTGAATATTCGCATATCATTAAGGAATACCCTGTATATTATACTACTAACAAATGAAACCCGAACACCGAGAAAAAAAGTGTTGCGATTTCACTTGCGACTAGTATATCTATGAAACCGTAGATATCCTTCAGCTTATTGTAAGCGCTTTGAAATATGAACGAATCAACATCTCCCCATCAATCAACACTACTGCAGCTTTTTTGTGTTAATACTCAACCCATATTTTGTGAATCAAGACTTTTCATTAATAAAATCTTGTGACCATTGATTTGTTGCTTGCACGCTGAGCAAATATGTCCCAAAACTATCACTAAACATCTGGAATTCGAATTTGTTCGCACTTATAATACTTTTCCCACTGATTTCTTGAAGAGTAACAGTACAACAGTAACCGTGCTATTGGGAGTACGCCACCTCTTTTGGGCACTTGAGACTGCTGCTTTATATTCGGGAATGACCATAAAATTGCTAAGCGACCATAAAAGAGGGAAAGCAAACTTTTAAATTGCGTTTTGTAATTCTATGAAGTTTAAATCGACCGAGGGATAAAATCGAAGCCGAGTTTTAATGTTTCATACCATAATTTTCGAGGAAAATGGCTATCAGCGGATTTTTCTGATCAGGAAGTTGGCCCGAACTTCGTAATTGGATTAAATTGGGGTTTTTCCGTACCTGACATATTGATGACTCTTACCTATAACCGGAGCTTATCTAACGAAAATTGTGTGTCTCGATAGCCCGGAAATTTTAGTATTGTTAGAACTGTCAGCGTTTGTGGACTCATCAAAGAAATTGGAAGTAGAGCAATGCTATATGATAAAATTTTGTATTCAGTCTATATAGTCTCTATCTCTCTCTATCTCAATGAAGCGTGTTTGAATGGCAAAAGAAATTTAAAAACCATATTGAATTAGTTGAAGATGAACTTCCGGTTTACCAGAAACTGCGCCAACTGCCACAAAGGTTGCAGAAATTAACGACTTGGTACTTGGTACAAAATGATCGCCAGATTGGCATGAACGAAGATCTCAAAATGTTTATTTGTTTGTCCGTTTCTATGTTTCATCTTTTCACCCAAAAATATAACGAATATCTTCTTAGTTTAGTTTCTTTGTAATATAAAATATAAACAACATTTCATTTTTACTTCCCGCACCGATAGGTGAGGGGAGTATTGTGATCACGAAAATTTTTGATTTTGAGATAATACGCTTTTTGGCCATTTTATGATACATAAACACATACATACATACATACATACATTTATACATACATACATACATACATACATAACAAAATCCACGTCACAATTTTCCGTCGGTCTGTCTGTCGGTATGTCTGTCTGTCTGCCTGTCTGTCTGTCTGTCTGTTGGCGTTTTCCCAGCCTCGTAATCTCAGCAACCGCTGCATGGATTGCGATGAAATTTGTGTACCTATATGCTGTGGGGTCGTAGTAGGTAAGGCTGCTATATTTTTGAAAATTGGTGCAGGGGCGGCGAATTAATTAGAAAAAACAAAAAAAAGGACTTTTTTTCTGATGTATACATGCGAGTATTGCTTTAGATCGTTCTGTATTGTATAACGTGGAAACGGTTCAATTGATTTCAGTGAAAGTTTGACACCGTATTACTACCGTGGCGAGGATCAAAATACGTGTGGTGTTTATAAATCGTGCCAGTGGCGTCGCAGAACTAATAAAAAAAACTAAAAATAGTAAAACAGCTCAAACTTCGTTTTAAAGCATTTTAGAGGATCCTGACCGTTTTCTACTTTTTTTTGGGTGGGGATGGAATTTGGAGCGGTTGAGGGGTAACAGGCAGTTCATTGACTGTGAAAGAAAGTCCTGGTGGCATAATGCACCTTTTTAGATTCTTCCTAACGTTTCCTGGCCTATTACAGAAACCAAGTGTCATGGCGCCAAAGTTACGACATTTTTCGTTTCCATGTGACAGTTAATATCATGATACTTGTGACGTTTTTAAGTGGAAAACAAGGCAGTTTCTTACCTATATTCTTCCAAAAAGTGTACGATATTTAAAGCAACATAGTGAGTTGAGATGTGGCTTATGCGCAGAATGCTCAAATTATCATGGACGGATCATATCTCGAATGAAACTGTTTTAAGAAGAATGAATATGGATAGAGAACTCCTGGGAATACTTAAAAGACGAAAGACAAGCTACGTAGGACATATAATATATAGAGGCCGGAAATACGAATTCTTGCGATTGATAATGGAGGGCAAAATTGAGGGTAGGAGAGGCCCGGGTAGAAGACAGTGTTCATGGCTGAAAAATGTTAGGGACTGGACCGGTCTGAACTCACAATCACTGTTAAAGAGCTGCACAGGATAGAGAGCGATTTGCCGAAATTGTAGTCAACCTTCACTGAATTCGGCACTTTAAGAAGAAGAAGTGAAACCAGGCCTGACTGCGGATGAGTTCAGTATCAGTGTGTGTCCAGCAACGCCTTTCTAGCTCTCCCTCCGGCTTGTTATCTCTAATTCGAATCTCGCATCGTCGCCGTCTTTTCTTCGAGTATCCTTCCCTTTCTGGGTGTCATGCGGGCAGGCAGGCGGGCGTTCGCTTGGCTTCGAGGACATCAATTTCCCCGGATAGATAATGTGTCAACAATAATTGCCGAATGTGGAAAGAAACAAAGCGCTCGGAAAATTTCCCCCCGAACACACGCTGCCGTCCCTCCCGTGCCGCGCCTGCTGGCAGATTGATGACGTACGCTACGATTAGGATTACCACGACTTTTTCGATGCCGGTTCTGGGGCAAGGGAACGCCAGAGATGCCACCGAAACGAATAATATTTATATGTTATATGCTTTGTAGCATAAAAGACTTTTAAAAAATATTTCTTTATTCAAACGAAGACTTAGCTAACTCTAGATTTGAATGGTACTGATCTGAACACGGCTGAAGGCCCTGGCGTAATGCACGCATACAATGGTTATGACAGTACATTAGTGTCGTGCATGGAACCAGGCAAGTCAGTATCATCCCAGGAGACGGTACGTCGCCAGCAACATGCCTCACAGATCAACGCTGATATCAAAACAATTGTCGAGTTTAGATTAGCAAATAAAGTACAGTTCAATGTACAAAAAACTCAGGCAACAACACTTACAAAGATGTCGCACGATGGCTTACCAACCGTGGAAATGGAGGGTCACCCCATAGTCGAATCACCTTCTGTCAAGCTTTTGGGAATCAACATCAACAATCATATGTCCTGGCACGACCACGTCGTCAGTATTGCTAAAACGGCATCCCAGAACCTTGGAGTTTTGTTCCGCTGTAGGAAGTTGTATACACCAGAGCAACTGCTGCTGCTCTACAAGGCACAGATCCGACCATCGCTGGAGTATTGCTCCCATGTGTGAGGATGCGCTCCGAAGCACTCTCTTAAGCTCCTGGACACTATCCAGAAAAAAGCGATTAGACTAATCGATACGCCTAACCTCACAAAGGACCTCCACAGCCTGGAACATCGAAGGAGGGTGGCTGACCTATCCCTGTTTTACAGATTCTATCACGGAAGATGTTCGAGTGAGCTCTCTCAGATAATAACACCACAGGCCGTCCGAACCAAGAACACTAGAGAAGCTCTGCGAGCTCATCCTTAACAGGTCGAGGTCCTTACTCCCCGAACTAGTCTCCAGGATTCCTTCTTTTGGAGAACTTCGACGCTGTGGAATCAGCTGCCGGGGAATTTGTTTCCCGACGGCTACAACCTGCAGCGTTTCAAATCTAACGTGAACCGATACTTATCCTCTCGCAGCTCTTCCACAGCGCCATAGGCTTTCAGCTTTTGCGGGAGGCCGACCATAAAAAAAAGACGCAACCAGTAGCAGCCAATACATTTTAAATAAAGTTTGCACGGAAACCCGGGTCAAATAATTGTTCTACTTACTCGAACTAGTGACTGACTATATAAAACGCTATTCAAGCTCTTGGTCAAGAAACTGCTAAGAAAATCAAGCGACTTAAAACCTGTTACTAGAAAATAATAGTTGCTTCATGTAGTCAGACGTTTAAATGAGTATGCTGCGCCTACAGGTATTTTTCTTGCTGAGGCTTTATCTTAGTGTTCTTATTTTTATTAGAAACTTATCGTTTATGTAAGTTATGAAAATAAACCAATGATATATGTTGTGATTAACAAAATAATAAATGTAATGCAGTTATGTCCTTTAAGATCAGAGCTGATTCTCAGGTATATCTTAGTTTCTTTGCAATCCTTTAATGCACTCTCAGAGAGAAGCAAAAAAACTGAACCTCCATGCAGGTCTCTTCTTTGTAACCACCTAACCAAACGCTTTTTTCACTATGCTCATATTATTCACACAGTGTAGCATCTGCATTTTTAGTAAGTCCAAAGTGAGAACCAGCATTGATGAATAGACTAACAGACAATATTGCAACTACAAGACAGCAAGACAAAAATGAATCCATTACAAGTCATTAAACAGAGGCGAATCAGAAATGTCTAAATCGCAAAATGTGCAGTATTTTATCATTTAGCAGTGCAAATCTGGTACATTTACATAAAAAGTAGTAGTCGTAACTCTTTAGAAGTGCAAAAAACCTAATAAATATTCATACTTCATTCGAGAAAGATCGCATCCCACGAGTTTTGCTAAAAAGTGCCCCAACTTCGCCGAAAGTAAAAAATTGCGGAATAAATATTTATTTTTATGGATCTCCAGAGGCTATATTTCCTTATTGCCGTTGAACTGTCGCACCTTTTTGTAGCCGTTATTTTACTCGCTTTCTTTCTTTGGCATTACCATTCATCATTATCCTGGGCCGAAAACAATATTTGCCAAAACTAAATGAGTTATAATGGGTTTCAGGTGAATTTTCTGTTACACATGTAATCGCGAAAGTATATGTCACTCATTTTCATCAGACACGTAATTTTTGAGAATCTTGTTAATACCAGTTCTCAAAATTGTCATAATGATGTTTATGTTGACCACAACAAAACAACGCAAGATTCAACGAAAACCTATTTCAAACAGGAGTTTCTTTACTGTAATGTTAATAATGGTAGTAATTGGTATTTCCAATGACATAATTTTCAAAACGCCTGCGCTGGGAAGATAACTGAATACACGGACCTTGCCATTGAAATGACACGACTCTGGAAACAAAATAAAGTTATTATTGTCCCTCCTATTATGTCGGTCTCATGCCTCACACCGAACACACGCACAGAAAAATCTGTCGTTTTGTCAAAGACTTACGCTTGGATTCAATGGGACGTTACACTCAGCACTCCTCAAATACAGCGACGTTTTCTCCAATGGGAAGTGTATAGTTGGTAGCGAATTATATCGTATTGTCGATTCAACTACAAGATATCATTGGATTCCAATGAATGATTCAATCACAGCCTGTCGTTGAATCGAATCTGTGTTTGATAATTGATTCTAAACTACTTTATTTTCCTTGGACCAACAGATTTTATTGCGAGGACAGCTGATCTATTCGTTTGAATGTTTAATGGTGTGATTTTGTGTGAAGTTATATGGAGCATGATATAAGAATTAGACATAAGCCTGCACCAGTTGTTGCATTATTACCTGAAATATAACTGTTTGACTAATCTAAATACCTACATTCAAACGTGGGTGTTAGCTCTTCTAAGTCCCAATTTCTCAGTAGGTCCTCCATTTAATATATAACTGGACTCATTTAAATCACACAATTGCTGATGCAATACGCAAAACCACGAGATGACACAACACGGCTAACACCGAAACACAACAACTTCATCCATGTTGACGAGTTCGCGGCGATAGTAGCACTGAGATTAACCCCCTGTTCTTTGTTCTTACCTTCATTGAATCAGGACATCAGTCCCGCCGAATACTGATTATAGTTCAGCGAACAACAAGAGCCATTGCAACGAAATTAATTTTTATCAGATGAATTATCACGAACTGCTGTTGCAGTAATAATTTTGGACATTGAATAGATTGTATGCTTAGCTTAAATGAAACATAGGGTAAATTTCGAAAACAAAAGGATGTTTTGATTGCATTATATATCAATACTGGTATTAGAAAGATTATACATATCGTTATAACGAATATAAAATTATTTTGAATTTATTGGCGTACCTGTGATTACTTCGAATATAGGGATTGAATTATTTCAATGACATGGATTTGAAACAACTGTAAAGATATTTAAAGTGATGGAAAAACATCCAAATACTAAAAATTAATTGGAAACGCAACAGTATTTTTTTCTGTGCATTTACACTACACCTGCAACAGTTGGGCCTGACGAAAAATAACACAAAACATGCCAAAAAGCTGTAATCCTGAAGAATTGAAGTATTGCACGATCCTTCCTAAACTCATAACAATAATAGTTCAGGTGTTGACTTGGCACAGCCCGTCAATAATTGTCGCTACCACAACCATGAGAGAAAGAGAGAGCCTGGCAAAAAATCCATGCTCATCAATATCAGTTTCTGTTTCTAGTCACTCGTATCAAGTTCAAATCTCATACATCTTAAATTGTAACATTAATTTTCCAAGGAGGTTCGATATTACCATCGAGCGAAACATTGTGAGGCGCAGTGTAACAATTTATCGTGTGGTGTAGCAGCAGCGATGTGAGTCGAGCGAAGTACTCGAAAATGCATACGGTCCGCTTACCGTACTAGCTGCTAAAACTACATACATAACCAAGTTTCTAGCTTAACGCATTAAATCGAGGAACTTTTCAGAGCAGCGCGTCTCGCAAAGCGCCAGATGGAGTTTTCTCAGATTACCTCTTCCTTCCTATAATAAAACACTGCCGATGTTGCTGCTACGCTCCAAACACACATACATACATATACATTTTATACATACAAGGGCGCCTTCAATGTATCCAAACTTGAAGGATATTGTAGACTAGACTAAAGGGACAAGATTATAAAAATTACTTACAACAAACAAAGTCTAACCTAAAACAAAGGCGGTAACATATCTTTGGTCAAATAGAAGCTGGAGTATGGCAGAAATGGATTTTTTCGCGGCCTACTAGCTACTGCAATGTACTAGAGATTGGCAATTACCAAAACCATTAAAAATTTTGAAATAAAATAAAAACTACTAGAGAATGTTGTAAGCAGTTTATTATTTTCATAATAAAATTCACATTTAATGATATAAAAAAATATGCAATTCTGTCAAAACTCAAGTCAAAGTACCTCTGACTGGAGTTCTGAAAATTCTTCAGTACCTATTAGCAAGATCGCAGAAAATGAAGAATGAATTAAAATTTGTTCAAATTATAAAACATAACTTAAATGGCAGAAAATTTAAATCTGATTTGTCAGTACTCCTTTTTTGCAATATTGTTAATAGATATTGAAAAATAGAAGGACTTCCAGTCAGAGGTATCGAGTTGGACGCAAATTAATACTTTTTTACACCATTACATATGATTGATAGTTGCGTGGTGGAGCAACAGTCGCTGGTTGTTTTTGTTTCATATTAGGGTTTTTAATCGTCTTGGAAATTTTTAACCTCTTTGCGGTAGCCAGTAGACTGTAAAAGATATCTATTACTGCCATACTCCAGCTTCTCTTTGACCTTAGAGATGTTATCGCAGTTTTTTCTGGGAGAGTTGATTTGTTGTAAGGTATTTTTATAATCTTGTCCCTTTGGTCTAGTTAGTGTGTATTTTTCAGCTAAGTTAGTTGTTTTCTTCTACTTGAACAGGTTTTTGTTTATATTTCATGGCCTGCTACGTTGCTTATAGGTACGAAAATTGCAAAACTCCGATTTGTTCGAAAATTAAAAATTAAATAAAAACAACCAGAGATTGATATTCATAACCTTATATCATTATCAAATTCTACGTTTAATGGTATAAAAAAAATTGGGCATTCCTATTTGAAAAATGTTAGTTAATGTTAAAGTTAATGCTGATCGAACTTTCCTTAATTAATCGACCGATTTCTCCAAGCATAAACGTAACTTAAATGTGACAGTCTCATCAAAGCTGACGCATATTATGCTTAGTAATGTGGCAAAGTCACAGCCTTCTATATTTTATAATCTCTGTGATATTCAATTTTTTCCTGATATCTACTTATACGGAAAATGGTGATTTACACCTAAACGGTTCGCTTTAGGTCCCATGTATCATACATAAAGTCACATTGGAATTCACCAAGGAATCTGAATATGCAATAATATACGGAGTGTTCTATTTAAAAAACATAACTTTGATACATTTCGTGTTCTTGGGACACCCTGTATAACATGAAAATATTTTTAAAATGTAGCCTTTATGGGTCTTTATCCATCCGAAATTATTATTTTCTTTTTTATCAAATACTTTAGCCATAATGCTCCGTGTCGAATAACGTGAATAACCCTGTATAAAGACAAACCATAGTAAAGATATAGAACAAACAGCTTTAAAAAACGTACAAACAAGAAAAATAAATTACTTTGTACTTTATGATGCTCTCTTTAATTCTGCTTATCTTTACAGTACTCGTCGACATTATAATAATCCTTTTCTTTTAAATATTTTTGAGCAGTTTTGCAAAACAACTTCACAGAACGTAGTATAAAATAACGTCCGAATTATGGGACCAACCAGAAAAGCTTTTTGAGTACTTCAGAATGACACCAAAAACATTCGATTACATATGGAACGGCTTTGAAGAAAGGATCGAAAAGTCCTCCAATTTTCGCGACTGTATTCCACCAAAACACAAACTCGCTGTATGTTAGTATATTGTGGTAGCTTTTGTCCACGATGTCTCACAAACACCTGTTCTCTTGCACACAAGCAATCAGTTTATCCACGTCCATGGTGAACCCTCCACAGTCCTCAGTTCCTAACCACGTGAAAAAACCACCCAACACGTGACAAAATAGCTGCAGACTCGGACGAATTTGCTCAAAAATTTCAAACGTTTTTGAACGTTCAAATCGTACTGACGACGACGTGCGTATGCTCCTTCCATTTCCACTTTCATTGGTAATCAGGCGTTTGATTGTTCAAGCGAATTCATCAGAACTTGCCAGAATACATTTTCGTCAGAACTCACATGCATAGTAACTGTACCCTTAAGGCTCGTGTCCACTTGCAAGTAACTTGCGATAGTTTTTGCAGCAAGTACTTGCTCGTCTGTCTACACTATCTTTCAATTGTTCGCAAATTTAATCTAGGAAGTTGCTCTCGCAAGTTCACTTGGGCAAAATCTGCTGGCGGTAGTTGTGATATATTTAATTGAAAAAAAAGAAAACAAGAGAAAGATAGTAAAAGGCGGAGAAAATGTTGGGTGAGAAAGTGGATTCAACGTAGAACTACTCTAGGGATACACGAAAAGTTGGTTACTGAATTGAGAAATGAAGATCCGATGGAGCTTAAACAGTTTTTGCGGATGTGTATGTATGACGGGTTGCCTGCCTACGGAGAGTTGTAGGAACGAGAGTCAATAAAGAATAGTGTTGAACCGGACCAAGCCTAATTAATTACTTTCCGACCATTCCTACAATTACTGCTAGAAGTACAACATAACATTCTTTTTTTCTAAAAATCGACTTTCAACTTACCAGATTATCTTCCGTAGTATTCTGTATATTTGAGTCAATTATAAACTTTAATGAGTCAAAGAACTCCCAAGTACTCTTATATATCTCATTAGTCCCTTGTCTACTTTTCTTTTTTTGAATTTTTCTCTACTCTTGGTTAATTTGCGTTCTCAAATTATGTAGCTCCCTTTGAATTTCTGCTGTAGAAGTATTAAATAACTCGGCAATTTTTGTAATGCATTCCGTTTTTTGATTCTGTCCTTAAATTCTAGAGTATGTACATTCCATAATTCAGGATATAATTCAAAGTTTTCAATCAAAAGGCACGTGTCTCCTCTCGTCCAGTAGAACTTCTCCATATTTGCTCGATTTGCAACACTACTTGCTGCAAGACTTTCGGAACAGGCTCGAAATTTTTGCGGCAAACTAATTTCCTGAGAGTAACCGTGTACACTACAAGCTCTCAGCAAGTCGCAAGTTCTTTCAGTGCAAGTAATTTTACTGCAATATTTCCCTAATGACGTCGTGCACACGCTACGCAAGTGACTTGTGAGAGCAACTCTAGCAATTTTATTTGCTAGTGGCCACGAGGCTTTAGATGTGTACTAAAGATGGTACTGCCAAGCTGTGTACATACTTTTAATTGGGAATCTCCCCATTTTTTCTAGGTGTTCCACGTATTTTACTTGCCTACCTTCACATCGATAACCACATGAAAAAATGAGTTGCCTTTAGATAATCGTGATGACGAGATATGATATCGAGCCCGCCCGGTAGAAGAGGCTCTTTCGGCGAAACAAAAACAAATCAACATCCACTTTCCATCGCCTCCCTTGACAGTTACATCAGAAGATTGTATCTATCTGCACATGCCCGGGAGACTGCTGATGCTGAAGGCACCAACGCCATCGGCAGTCCGTTTCCGATATTTTTATAGGATAGATCAACACGACACGCCATAGCAGCCCCACTGCTTCCAAGGCTTCCATCTCCTACTTACGGGCAAGTGTACATTAGCGCGGTATAGCTTCACCAGGCTTCGGAATTGACTTCATAGGAACGGGAACTTACTGGCGAAGCTATTGCGCGAAACATTTATTTTATTTTAGCAGGTACCGTAGAAGGTGAATCTGAATATCAGTGTTTTGTTGTCGCAAAATTCGAAAACATAATTTTTGGTTAGTTTTGAGTTCATATCGTTACTATTTTTCTCATCTTCCAAGCAGTTGAATGGATGAAATTAATTAACCTTTCCTATCTTCATTTAGACATACGACATGTCAAAATTACATTACATTTTCTAATTATATCGCTAAAAGATTTGACAGACATAACTGTTCTGAAAGAAGCACCACGTTGTCGTTGGCTTACAATCCGACTCCGTTCAAAGGGGCCTCTTCTTCTAGAAGGCATCTTTACACAACCAGTTCATCTTCCTTTACATAACCAAATTATCTCTCGCCACATTTGCAACAGATCCCATCGTTTTCGAATCGACAAAAAGCCATGCTTTGTTTTTACACGTCCCAAGTTTTTTAGAGGTATACGATGTATAGATAAATAGCGTCTCAATAATCAAAAACCCTCATATGCCCATGTCCACTTAATAAAAGGGATCTCCAATAAAAATGGATCTCCAACAAATCCAGACTACTTTCGTTAATCTCTCATGCAAGTAAAGTTCTACTATATATTTTACAGTCTCGTTTGGAGAGTTTTATTGGCTGGCAAATTTCCCAGGCGTAGGGAGGTTTCATAAAAGGACGCGATACGCGTGAACAGATCTTAAACTTAAGACAGATTATTGAAAAAGCCAGAGAGCATTATTTTCCCGTTTTTATTTGCTTTGTGGACTATTCTAAGGCGTTTGATAACGTAAAGTGGCCTAAACTGTGGGAAATCCTTATCTCCATGGGAGTCCCTTGCCACTTAGTATTTCTCATACAGCAACTCTATGAGTCTAGCTCAGCTCGAGTAAGAATTGATGGTAACCTGTCTGGTCAAACAGCAACCAGAGAAGGAGTTCGTCAGGGATGCGTATTATCTCCGATGTTATTTAACATTTACTCTGAATTTGTGATGAGACAGGTATTGGACATTTGGAATGGCGGTATAACTATTGACGGAAGCAAAATATCTAACTTAAGATTTGCTGACGATACAACTCTTATTGCTGCTTCTCAGGAAGAACTAGTAGCTCTATTGAACGTTTTAGAACAACACAGTGCAGCATATGGTCTTGGTATTAACTACAACAAGACCAAGCTTACTATCGTAGATAGAGAGCATGACAATCATCGAGGAATAAAGTCAATAGGCCATTGTGAGGTAGTTCAAAGTTTTGTGTACCTCGGTTCTTTGATCGACAATTCAGGTAGCTGTGAGAATGAGATTCGACGGCGCATTCAACAGGCACGTGTGGCCATGACAAAGCTTACTAAAATATGGCGTGACCATAACATCACTAAAGCTACCAAAATGTCACTGGTTCAGTCTCTTGTGTTCTCCATAGTTTTGTATGCCTCGGAAACTAGGACTGTTAAAAAGGCAGATCGAGCTCGCGTAGATGCTTTTGAAATGTGGACGTGGAGGAGAATGCTGAGAATTCCTTATACCGCCCATCGAACTAAGGTTTCCATACTGGATGAGCTCAGTAATCCAAAGAGACTATTCTCCATTTTGTCGATGAGAATGCTTACATTTTTCGGACATATTCACAGAAGCGATAATATGGAGAAACTTGTAGTTCAGGGTCACGCCCCGAGTGAGCGGCGCCGTGGCTATTCCCCTACACGCTGGGTGGATACGACGAAACAGTTGCTAGATATGAGTATCAAGAGCGCCACTGAACGGACAATAAATCGCGAATGATGGCGAGCTACAGTTCTCAAAACTATTGATAATATTCGTGTCGGCGATACTCTAGCTCCGACTTAATGCATTTTTCGACTTCACAACATGTCTGTGTCTGTTAAGACATTGTGACTGTGATGATGATCATGATTTGATACACATACTACTACTTTGTTAACTATTACTGAGATTAGTATTCTGATCTGTAGATTAAAATATCGCCACCGTAATCCTTTTCAGTGCGGATGGCTCAGCCCTTAACAAAAGACAGTCAGTCAAATCGACTCTCTAATTGGACAGAAATAAACGACTCGGCAGAAGCCTCGCTCACCCCCCTTCATCGACAAATGCTTCGTCATCGTTCCGCCACTTGAAATCAATAGACACTCCTGTGAATCCCCCCTTAATTTTATCTGTGTCTACTAAAAACACTTCCGCGAACAATAGTCACATTATTTCATTTCTGCACAATGCCCCCCGAACGGACGAACGGCGGAAAATCCATCTTGCTCTTGTCTAATGCTTTTATCTTTTTGCCGTTTGAGCCTCCACGGTTGGTACACATTTTCTGGAGAGCCGCTGATGCTTTATCTGATGTCGAGTTGTTTTGCTGAGAGAATATTAGGTCCTTGCGTATTTCTTTGTGTTTTTCACGCGGTATAAGACATGGCGGCACGTCGTCACATTAATTTATTATTGTTCGGACAAGAAATACTACGATTTTTTTTCTTTTTGTGTGCTGCTCAGAAAATGGTAATTATACTTCGAGAGCCCCGTCCTCGAGATCACCCTATAGTATACAGGGTGTTTAAAAAAGATGCGGCAATATTCAAGGGGTTGACTCCTCAGGTCGTTCCATGAAAAAAGGTTCATATAAAATAACGTTTTTTTTTTAATAATTCTATCATCTTCTAACCGATTCTGTTGAAATTCAGTAGCGTTGTTTTTAGTAGTAAGGGGTTGATTTGCCCAAACTAGACAAAAAAATTGTCCAGTGGCGTTAGAGGTGGCAATTTAATAACAATTATAAGCGAAAAAATGTACGCCACTGACACGTTTAATGTTAATATTTCTTTGAGGTAAACCAACTACAACTACAACTTTTTTGTCTCCTGAATTTTCTCGTATCTTGCTTTGTTTGCGAAATAAAAACTATTCTATTGCATATCCATTTATCATAAGAAAAGTTACAGAAACTGTTGGAAGTGACCTCCCCCAGCTCGGATGCAGGAATCCAGTCTCCTCCTCATTGATTGGCGAACTCTCTCAAAAATACTGGGGTCATTTCTAATTGAGTTTCAGCCAGCAATGATTCGATTTCTCAGGTCCTCCACATTTTCCACAGGAGTAGCGTATACTATTGACTTCAGGTGGCCCCATAGAAAAAAATCCAGGGGGTTTAAGTCCGGGGATCGTGCAGGCCATAAGTGAGGTCCACCTCGGCCAATCCAGTGGTTTCCGTAGGTTTGAGTTAAAAACTCACGAGCAACCCGACTAAAATGCAATGCATCGTGCATAAACCACATTGCACGTCTTAGTGCCAAAGGTACGTTTTCCAGGAATCCAGGGAGAGTATGTTCCAAAAAGTGGCGATATACCTCTCCGGTAAGTCGTGCAGGTAGAAATACCGGTCCAATGAGGCAGCCACCCACAATTCCGATCCAAACGTTCAACGAGAACTGATGCTGAAAACGGTCTTCAAATATTGCGTGTGGATTCTCATCACACCGTAAATGATTATTATGGAAATTCCTTATCGCATTCCTTGAAAAACTTGCTTCATCTGCAAACAGAATCAGCATCAGTAGTTGAGGGATTTCAACCATTTTTTGTAGAAGCCATTGACAGCATTCAATACGTGGAAGAAAATCAGTAGGAAGAAGCGCCTGAACGCGTTGGATGTGGTATGGATATAACATATTTTCTCTAAGAATTATTATTGAATTTTAAATAAAAAGCTTCAAGGCTGAACAAAGGCTCTCGAAGTATAATTAGAGGTTAAAGGACTTACCTGTAAAAAAGTTCAGTCCTCAATTATACGAGAGAGCCCCGTTTCAAAATTTGGATTTACGCCCAAAAAGTGTATCATCTTAAAATCAAAAATTTTCACGATTATAACACTTCCCTCACCTATGATAGTTGATTGATTGATGTTCATTGATAATAGTTGAAAATAATAAAACACATAATTATCTACCAGCAACCTTGTGTAAGACACAGTTCTCAATACTCTACTACAAAAAATAGACAAACTAGTTTGTGTGTTCTATAATCATAAGTTTATAATGCTGGTAATCCAACTGAGGCAATGTTTTTAACGTCAAGTTTTAGTTTCTGTTAGATTCCAGGATCATAGTGAGAAACTCCATCAAACGATTTTGTTAGTCTTCTGAGGAGCAGCTTCAAACAGTGCTTTTAATTATGTTGTACCTACACTATTTGACAAGTTTAATGAGTCCATTGAACTGTGCCTGATATGAATTAGGCCCGGTGTATAACTCTTTATTCGTTGTATTTTTCCTTCTAAATTATGCAAGAAATTAAATATTTACGATTTGTACGTGTTCAAATTGTTTCTGCTTTATCGATTCTATTTGAATGGCAGTAGAAGTTTCACAGTAACATCCGACCATGTTGTAGAATTTTAGGAAATTTCGACATACACATTGAAAAAAACGATTTGCAACGATTGAAATACATCGAATTTATTTTTTGATTAGAAATCTGAGCATCTTCAATAAAACTGACCATCTCCATTCAATTAATGTCAAATTATATTCACAATTTGGTGGCATTAAAATCTATGATTAATTGTTATTTACTTTAAGCTTTTGATAATCCCATCATCATCATCATAGTCACAATATTTAATAGACATGTTGCGAACTCGTAAAATGCATTAAGTCGGAGCTAGAGTATTGCCGACACGAATATTATCAATAGTTTTGAGAACTGTAGCTCACCATGGTTCGCGATTTACTGTCAGTTCAGTGGCACTCTTGATACTCATATCTAGCAACTGTTTCGTCGTATCCACCCAGCGTGTAGGGGAACGGCCACGGCGCCGCCCACTCGGGGCGTGACCCTGAACTACAAGTTTCTCCATATTATCGCTTCTGTGAATATGTCCGAAGAATGTAAGCATTCTCATCGACACAATGGAGGATAGTTTCTTTGGATTTCCGAGCTCATCCAGTATGGAAACGTTAGTTCGATGGGCGGTATAAGGAATTCTCAGCATTCTACTCCACGTCCACATTTCAAAAGCATCTGTGCGAGCTCGATCTGCCTTTTTAACAGTCCAAGTTTCTGAGGCATACAAAAATATGGAGAACACAAGAGACTGAACCAGTGACATTTTGGTAGCTTTAGTGATGTTATGGTCACGCCATATTTTAGTAAGCTTTGTCATGGCCACCCGTGCCTGTTGAATGCGCCGTCGAATCTCATTCTCACAGCTACCTGAATTGTCGATCAAAGAACCGAGGTACACAAAACTTTGAACTACTTCACAACGGCCTATTGACTTTATTTCTCGATAATTGTCATGCTTTCTATCTACGATAATAACCTTGGTCTTGTTGTAGTTAATACCAAGACCATATGCTGCATTGTGTTGTTCTAAAAGGTTCAATAGAGCTACTAGTTTTTCCTGAGAAGCAGCAATAAGGGTTATATCGTCAGCAAATCTTAAGTTAGATATTTTGCTTCCGCCAATAGTTATACCGCCATTCCAGTTGTCCAATACCTGTCTCATCACAAATTCAGAGTAAATGTTAAATAACATCGGAGATAATACGCATTCCTGACGAACTCCTTTTCTGGTTGTTGTTTGACCAGACAGGTTACCATCAATTCTTACACGAGCTGAGCCAGACTCGTAGAGTTGCTGTATGAGAAATATGAAGTGGTAAAGGACTCCCATGGAGATAAGGATTTCCCACAGTTTAGGCCACTTTACGTTATCAAACGCCTTAGAATAGTCCACAAAGCAGATAAAAACGGGAAAATAATGCTCTCTGGCTTTTTCAATAATCTGTCTTAAGCTTAAGATCTGTTCACGCGTACCGCGTCTTTTTACGAAGCCTGCCTGCACCTGATAAATTTGGCAGCCAATAAAACCCTCCAAACGAGACTGTAAAATATATAATGATAATCCCATACTTTTATGAAATTGCCATTCAGTAACCAAGCTTAAACCCTTCCTCAACACCGAACAAAAGATAGTGCAGGTATTGGCACAGTCAGAAAAAGACGACCATGGCTTAAAGTGCTTCCTTAGTATGTAAGAAGTAGCTGGGTCGTACATATGCCGCAATCTCCGTATTTCAACATTAGAATCATAGTCAATGGCTTCACAAGCTGCCGCTGGTCTGGTGGTGGGAATCCGTAGAGATAGCGGAAACGCGCGATGAAAAATTACAGGAACGTACCAGCTCATATTTTACTTCTGTATGGCTGATTCTGAAATAGAAAAAGCGATAAAGATTGAATGAAATGAACCGCGAAAATAGACGTAATATTTTATGGATGGAATAGGTGCGGATGAGTTGTGGTTTAACCTTAAAGACGTTCTAATGGGATTGGGTGCATTTTGGGTTCGAACTTTTCACAAGGGATAGCATAACGATATCCACAAATATTGTGAGGGTGCTGTTGATGATATTGCAGTTGGAGCTGATCTCTCTAACGTCTAGAGATATATAGGCTTTATATAAAGTCAGCAGTTATTTATATATTGGTATCTTACATAGCTCGGTAGCCTTCTTCAATAATGACTATTTAAGGGGCCTGGATACACACATTTATACATACGTATTTTCCATGTAAAACACGGACTGCATAATTATATAATATTTCAGAAGGTGATAGTTAAGACCTTAATGAATGACAACTATTTTCGATTTGCAAAATCAAACATTCTATAAACGCCTGTAGTTTAACAACCGAACATGATATCAAAAAAAGACTAAATAGATGCACAAGCGCAAGCTTTCTTCTTCAATTTGCTCTTTGAGTCATTGCTGTAAGTTTAATCATAACGTCAAGAGCTTGGAAATGCGAAATACATTTTTATGGTGACCTTTGGACCTTACCTTTGGACCTTTTGACCTTACCTTTAGATTTTGGACTTATCTCCCCTCATCTTAGACACACACACTGGAGAAAGGGAACAGGCGGCCACGTCTCCTCGCTAACACGGGAATACGTCTTTTCTTGGATTCTCAATTTCGCGCACTATACCTTAGACCCTTAAGTGGAACTCTATGAAAAATTAACATTGCCGTTTCTGGCAACATACCTATAAGTTTTGCTACTAAGTTGTAGCTTAACAAATGTGTTATTTGCAAAACAATGTATTTAACTCTATAGTAAAATTGAAGCATCAAAACGGGAATGAAAATAGGTATAACCTTTACCTTTACCAGGTGGAGATCTTTGATATCTTGGAAAATTGGTCATATTTTAATAAACATTATTTTCTAATGTATATTTGATCAACTATTTCAACTGAAAGATATGTGTGCTCACAGTATAATTTTCAATATTTGGTAACAAATCCAGGGTACAAATTATGTCAGAAGAGTAAGCCTTTTTGGCAGTACATTCATCATTTTTTTAAAAGGTATAATTTGCTTGGCTAAAAGACATCACATTCACCAAAATTAATAAGAACAATGAAGTCATTTTATATACCTCGGTTCTTTGATCGATAATTCGGGTATCTGTGAAAATGAGATTCGACGGCGCATTCAACAGGCACGTGTGGCCATGACAAAGCTTACTAAAATATGGCGTGACCATAACATCACTAAAGCTACAAAAATGTCGCTGGTTCAGTCTCTTGTGTTCTCCATATTTTTGTATGCCTCGGAAACTTGGACTGTTAAAAAGGCAGATCGAGCTCGCATAGACGCTTTTGAAATGTGGACATGGAGGAGAATGCTGAGAGTTCCTTATACCGCCCATCGAACTAACGTCTCCATACTGGATGAGGTCGGTAATCCAAAGAGACTATCCTCCATTGTGTCGACGAGAATGCTTACATTCTTCGGACATATACACAGAAGCGATAATATGGAGAAACTTGTAGTTCAGGGTCATGCCCCGAGTGGGCGGCGCCGTGGCCGTCCCCCTACACGCTGGGTGGATACGACGAAACAGTTGCTGGATATGAGTGTCAAGAGCGCCACTAAACTGACAACAAATCGCGAACGATGGCGAGCTACAGTGCTCAAAACTATTGATAATATTCATGTCGGCAATACTCTAGCTCGACTTAATGCATTTTACGAGTTCACAACATGTCTGTTAAGACATTGTGACTACGATGATGATGATGAAGTCATTTCCAAATCTTAGGATGGTAGCTAGTTTAGACTCGTGTTTTTTTTCTTTTCTACATCAAGCTTTTTATTTGTCTTGCTTTGAAGGTTGAAGAATATTTTGAAATAACCTCTGGAAGGATCACAGTATTTTTTGAAGTTAAAGGAATTACGTCAACTATTTCTATCATCTAGATATGCACTTTTAAATCATTTCAAAAGCTTCAGTTGATATTTTATCCAACCACACGCACATTTTTGCTCCACTTTCATTTTTTTGGTAGGCGAACAATTTCTAACAAACGTCATCAGTTAAATCAAAGCCTACTAAAACAAAATTATATTAAAGATGAATAATTTTGGGTGGTATAAAATTCTAAAAAGAAGTTACAGCGCCAATTTCATTGTACAGGATAAGTCCTAAGCGGATACTTTTTTTAACTGTGTTTAGAGATCATTAAAATAAACAACTATTTCAAATAACATTTTTCAGAAAACTGAAAGACAAGGGGATAGGGATAGAATAAAAAAGGTATATCTAGGATTGTGTATCAAGACGTACTCAGTCTGTTTATGTTTAGTTGTTTACTCCGATTTTTGCCACATGGATTAGGCACTTGTCAGATAGTGCAGTAGTTACTTTTTATTTATTGTTGTTAATTTGAAATAGGGTACTTGCGGAGGTCTTGAAATCGTCTCGGGATTATACATAGCGTAAAGAAAACCATATCAAGAAGCAGTAGGAAACAAAAAACATGATTTTATTGATGGCCAAAAAAAGATATTTGCAAAATAAAATAAGGATATATTCAAATTTTTCCACGTGACTTAAAACAAGGGCTGACGTCACAGGTATCTTATCGATATCGACAGTCGATACTGTTACAGCGCAGGTCAGTGAGATTCAACTGCAAACTAGAGATGATCTGAATTCTTTAACAATGCGACTCAATTTATTCATACTGAAACATATTTGAAACAGGCAATTAACCCGCTAGCAATTTCGTTGCAATACATTTTTATATCTGATAGGTATTACAGTTCATTATGTTTGTGACCGAGATTCGCAACTAATCGAAGCCATCATTTTATTTCGGCGCATCCCATTATGAATGAATCCAAAGATAGAATCTAATTCAAGCCCATCCCTACAAAGTGAATTAGTAATCTAGCCTAACCTTTATTCTTTTGACTTTTGTACTTTTGTGTGTGACTGTGTTTTGTGGTTATAATGATCAATGTCAAAATGCTAGGTTAGCACTGGCTATCGATATCGAATATCATTACCTACTTTACATCCCATCACTATAGGATATCACTGACGTCAGAGGTTGTTTGCGCGGCATTTTCCAGCATTTGAAATAATTTTTGGAATATCACTCACAGCCGATTCCAAAAAACCAAACAAGTGATTTTGTCATGTTTACTAGGCTCTAAGGAACGCGTAAACGACATAATATTTTTTTCTGCAAGTACCCTATTGTTAAATCCTATAATTGGTACATTATTATGGAACAACTTTTAAGATTTACTAATTTAAAATTAAGTGACAATCTGAAAGTGACTAGTGCACTGATTGACAGGTATAATGCAAGATCAATAAGACAAAAACTCGATCGAAAAACTAAACATAAACGAACTGGGTATGTCTTGATACACAAGCCCTGATTTACATTTTTTGATTCTGAATCTCGCTTATTTTTCAGTTTTCGCGAAAGAGTTATTTGAAAAAGTTGTTTATTTTAACGACTTATATACAACCATGTACACTGGTATATCCTGTTATTACTTCCACTTCATTTGAAAGTAGGTCGATCATTTCTATATGCTGATGACACTGGTGCAGTTGTGTCAGCTCTTTCACATGATCAGTTGATTCACCAAATAACAACTTTAGCTGCAAATTTTAAACTTTGGTGTTATAAAAATAAATTAATAATCAATTTCTCAAAAACAATTGTCGTACGGTTTTACAAGGCCCGATGCCCAATACCTTTCAATATTTCTTTCAATGGAAATAAAATAGAATCAGCGTTATCTGCCAAATTTCTTGGAATACATTTGGACCACCATCTTTCCTGGGAGGAACAAGTAAACAGTGTTTGTTCAAAATTCAGCAAATTCTTCTATCTCCTGAAAAATTTGAGAAGCTTTCCAAATGAAGACGGATTGATAAATGTTTATTACGGTCTAGTTTACTCTAATATATCTTATCGTATCACGGTATGGGGACTCGCCAAAGATGTCGAACGAGTATTCATCTTTCAAAAAAGGATAATCCGTTTAATAATGTAAAATTCCTTACCGCAATACTTGCCGTGATGCTTTCAGAAAATATAAAATATTAACAGTGCCCTCTATATACCTCTATAAAATTCTAATGTAAATATATAGCAACAATCAAAAGCTCATTAAGCATCATGATCAACATGGATATGATACTCGCAATAAGAATAACATCGTTCCGGATAAGTTCTATCATTCCTACTTTACGAAATCACCATTGTATGCTGGAAGCTATTTCTTCAATTTACTTCCGACAGCTATAAAGAGCTTACGTTGCAAAAATATCTTTAAAAACCGCCTCAAACGTTTATTGATTCAGGAGTGTTTTTATTCTACTAAAGAATACGTTGAATATCTCACGAAGAGACGCACCTGATGACCATTCCGCATACATATTGCTCAATTATATTATGTTTGTCTTGAATTGTACGTTACTAGTTTGTGTTATAAATATTTTGTTGATTTTTTCAATTTCATGTTTGTACTATACACGCTGACACTATTCCATGTCGTCTTGTAGATGATACTTGAATAAAGATAAATAAAATAAAAAAAATATGTTTTATAGGAAACATGCATAAAGGTAATGTCAGAGTAACCTCGTTGATAGCGGCCGCCGGCGTGTATAGCAACCCTAAGGTCGTATCCCGACGTACAGGATAGGAGGGAGGCAGTTACTTTTACGATAGAGACAATGACCGTATGCCCATAATCCCTAATATGAAATAAATTGCGGATGGTCTAGCTTATAGGGCCAGTCAAGTGGGGACGGCAGAACCGTTTTATGGCCGTCATTAATTCTTACACTGACCGCCGCGACGTCTTGTACTTGCGCTGAGGTGCAGTTACACTTTAATGCAACCCATAAATTGCTTACGTTGAGCCATCCTAGCATCATTTTCAGGATAATGGTTTATTTCATGATACAGTATTTGTCAGGCATGTCTTGCCGATGTAACAAATTATGTCTGTCAAGCGGTACCAGGTGAGGTTCATTTGTTTCTTCATGTCTTCAGTCTTTTCATTTGTCTTCTAGTCTAGGTAATTGTTACCGTCCCAGTTTTGTGCAAGAAAAAACATGCTACCCAATCCTGTACCTACTTTATCAACTGCCCAAGAGAGTGTCCGGTTCTAAACACCACCCAGGGTCTACCAAGAAGTTCATTGTTATTCTGTTGTTCTTATGTGGCAAATACAAGTTTTCCTTTCTTTTTCATTTGAAAACGAAAATAAAGTTTAGCGCTGGATCTGCTGAGGCTACGAAGAATAAGCTTCAAATGGAGGATAGTGATTTATAGGAAGTTGTCATACGCGACTTATCCAAAAAGAAGTTACAACGGGCATTCAACAGGTGGCACTGTCAGTGCTAATATCTTGCAGATAATATCTGCATAGATAACGGGGTTTATTCTTTATCTATTAGTATGTTTGAAGGAGTGGTCAAAATGTTTGATATATTGAGTGGAAATTTGTGCGTTTGTTTTTCTCTCTGTCTGAAAACATGAATTTTACCACTGCCTTATGCTGGAACCATTTAAAACTAGCTGTAAATGAAGGACAATGCTCTATGGACAGTTGTCATTATGTGAATAGGGTCCTTACCCAAAAAAATATTGCTTTAAAGCATTCATTGTAACGTATACGTATGAAACATCATAAAATAGAAGTTTTTAATCTTTTGAGTTGCTTATGAGTCTTATTCCAAATGTAAATTTAAACTATTAAAAACGGCGCAAAAACAACCTGTGACGTCACTGGATATTATAGGGATAGGAATAGGATTTGAGGTATCATCACAGTATATACAAGTATAACATGAATATATTGTGGTATCTAACACTTTTGTTTGCTAATTTTGGTTGTGCCAAGGTTGTGACACTTGACGACTTGACGCACGTCATATTTTAATTTTGGTTGTATGTAGATGTTTGGCTTAGACAAGGAAATAGAGGGCATTAATTGCTGCCAAAATTCCAAATCAAAATGGAAGATTGACATTAACATAACCTGCTTATAGGGGTTGTCAATTATAGCTAGAGGTGGTGTGTGATCAATATAATAATTGTTCTGTCATTGACGGATAATCCAAAATGTATGTCATGGGTCTTGTCCCTCTCTCTCTTTCGGATCTCTGCTCTGTGCTGAGGAGGTTAAGTATGAGAGTCTTGTGTGATACTCGTTATATAAAATAAAGAACTTCAAGTGGATATCAAGCACCCTTTTAGTTAAGAAGAATCCAAACTAAACAATAATCATCTACGATTGTCGATTATCCTACTGTCTTATGACGTCAGCATCCGTTTTCAGTTACTTGGAAAAGTTTGAAAATATCGCAAATTATGATTATACATTTCTTGATCAAAGGGTGGTAGCAAGAGTGAATGTTTTGTTCTAGACAGCCTTTGAATACATTTTTCTTTCTTCCGAACATACTCTTAGTCCAAATTTATGACTACTGCAAGTACCCTATTTCCCAAAAGGAGTTTTGATCATTACCCAATAGCTGTCAGTACAAATGTAAACAAAACTTACCAAAATAAAATTGTGTATTTATTTAGTATGTTTCCACAGATTTTAGGAACGATTTTGGTTTTAAAATATATTGGGTGGAATTGAAATCGCATCCAAAATTTTCCATCCGATTTTTTTTTATTTTTTGAATGGTATCGTGATAGAATACTATGGAAACATCAAGACCAAAGCATTTTGACGTCTGATTAGTTATCATCACGCGATTTACTAAAAAGCAGTTACGGATAGTACCATGGCCGACTGTACTCACTAGGCCGGAGCATGAAATATGGCAACACTGAATCTGCAGGCCGTCATTTTGTTTGTTGTTAAGTCATTAGTCATGGCATTAGTCTAATCTTCCAGAGTGAAAAATAAGATTGGAAGATGATTCTTAATGTGTCTCTAATCATTTACCTGCACAAACGAAACTATAAAGATAAACAGATGCCTGCAAAGTGTGTAGTACCAGGTTTGTACTAGCAATTGTGCTTCCAGTAAAGGACATAATAGGGTGTTCAATTTTCCTCAAGACGAGCATTTCAAACAGAAGTGGGTGAAAGGTATTCCTCGTAAGGGCTGGTTATATTTATAAGAATAAAGACAATAATTTACAAACATTTCCAAAGATAAGACCTATTTTAAAGCACAACGTGGTACCTACAATGTTTTCTGGACCTCCCAAATATCACAGAAAAATACAGTTAATGGAACTCATCTGGGCATGCATCTGGCCATACCTACGAAAAGATTTGAATTGAAAAGGGAATCAAGACCAGTAAGAATGGCTTCAAAGTGACCTAATAGTGCATTTTTCTAGCTCAAGTTAAAATTTACAAAGTAAATTGAGTGTTCATTAGCAATTGTGCTTCCAATAAGGGACATAAACAGAAGTGGGTGAACAGTATTCCTCGTATGGGCTGGTTATATTTATAAGAATAAAGACAATACTTTACAAACATTTCAAAGGATAAGACCTATTTTAGAGCACAATGTGGTACCTACAATGTTTTCTGGACCACCCAAATATCACAGAAAAATACAGTTAATAGAACTCATCTGGGCAAGCCAACGAGGGCATGCATCTGGGCATACCTACCTATGAAAAGATTTGATAGTGAAAGTGAATCAAGACCAGCAAGAATGGCTTCACAGTGACCTAATAGTGAATTTTTCTAGCTCAAGTTTATTTGTATTTTGTAGTGTCTGACTATGATGAACCAGACATCAGATGTAAGTGGTATTAGTAGTAGTAGTAGTTCTAAAAAGCATTTTTTTCTTAATTTATTAACCCAGATGAACTCTAATACATATAAAATGTGTAATAATTATTCTGAAACTATAGGCCCCCTATTTGACAGCTAAGCCACGTTGCCACATCTAAGGCTCCGGCTTAGTGTAGAGTCGGCAATGATAGTACACAACGAATTGAATTCATTTTGAATTGGAAGATAGTTCATTCTGAGCCTCAAATTGATTAGACTAAGATAGTGACATGTGAGGTATCGCTTTTGAGCTGAGACTGATCCCTACGTACCCATTTGACATTATATCCCGTTCAAATGTCCTATATTACATTAGTTGGTAGTAAATAGAGTAAAGCCAGAGTCATCTGGTGCGAGATAAATCTGTAAAGAGCGAGCGAATCAGACTCTTTCCCGTTTACGAGCGATATTATTCGCGTGGCCGGGCAAGCGTAACGCAATTTCCTTGGCAACTTTAATACGTATATCCTACTGGTATGTTTCCAGTATATTAGGATTATATCCGATTATATCCTCGCTTTACTGTCGGATCTCTGACGCCCCGCTGAATATTATTTTCCCACCAGACACAATAATATTATTCCGCTGCTTATAGGGACACCGTATACGAATCACGATAATGTACATGGTTCTTCACTTCTGGATAGCGCTAAAAGCCGAGCAGGATACTCATTTTTTTTATGGTCAGCCTCCTGTAAAGGCTGAAAGTGCTGTAGAAGCGCTGCGAGGGGATAAGTGACTGTGGACGTTAGATTTGAAACGCTGCAGGTTTTAACCGTCGGGAAACAAGTTGTCCGTCCGATCATTCTACAGCGTCGAAGTTCTCCAAAACAAGGAACCTCGACCTGATAAGGATGAGCTCGCAGAGCTTCTCTAATGTTCCTCGTTCGGAAAGCCTTCAATATTATTGTCTGGGAGAGCTCACTCGAACATCTTCCGTGATAGAATCTGTGAAACAGGGATAGGTCAGCCACCCTCCTTCGATGTTCCAGGCTGTGGAGGTCCTTTGTGAGGTTAGGCGTATCGATTGGTCTAAGTGCTCTCTTCTGGATAGTGTCCAGATGCTTTAGAAAGTGCTTCGGAGCGCATCTCGACACATGGAAGTAATACTCCAGCGATGGTCGGATCTGTGCCTTGTAGAGCAGCAGCAGGAGTATTTTCGTATTACATTCCAGTACCTAGTATACTAATGGACTATAACTATGCTGAATGCAGAAAGAAAACAAACTTTCGAATCACTCTGGGAGATACTGAGTAGGCTCCATACAAAATGTATCTAGTTTTGTATACAGGGTAAGTCCTAAGTTGATACCTAATACCAATATTTTTTTCAAATAACCGAGATAAATAATAAGAAGTATGTCTCGGCTTATGTTTCAAAGCTTACCTAGTTTGTTTGTGTTTAGTTTTCTGCTCAGATTTTTGTATTACCGTTCAGGCATATTGTACCTATCAATTAGTGCACTGGTCACTTTCGGTTTATTATAGTTAATTTCAAATTAGTTAATCCTGAAAGATGTTTCATAGTAATATCTCCTCTAGTACGTCTTGATACACAACCTAGATATATACCTTATTTTTTATTCTTCTGTCTCGCTTTATTTTTCAGTTTTATGAAAAAAACTTATACGAAATAGTTGTTTATAATAACGACTTCCAAACACAGTTAAAAAAATGTTTCAACTTAGGACTCACCCTGTATAATATTATTCTTGGATAGTCCTTTCACAGTTTAATTGAAAAAATGGTGGCTGTGATAGCCATAATTATGTCTTTCATGTTTGAGAAATGGTGAAGGAGCGTTACAAATGTTAAACATTATGGTGTTTCTGGTCTAGATACTGAAAACATATCGTACCTTCCACTGCCCTAATGGATGTTTCCGACTCAAGGCGGGAACGCGACAACTTGTTGTAAAACACGAAATTTGTTTTAAAACAGATAAGTTGTAAAACATTTTCATTAGGATTTACAACTTGTTGTACAACAATGTTTTGAAACCCCTTGTTTTACAACATGTTGCATAGTCTAAATGCGATTTTTGTGCCAAAATGATTATTGTTTTACAACATGTTGTAAAACACCATGTTTTGTTAAACTTGTTTTAAAACGAATGTTTATTAAACATGTTGCATAGTCTAAATGCGCCTTAAGATTTAGCACTCCTAAATATTTTCCCAATGTAATTAATAATTTCATTCCAGAAATCATATAATATCTCTCCTGATTTAAGTCTTTTATAAACGAAAGTTAAAAGGTGTATTAGAACGAATAGGTTTCTGCAATATGTGCAAAAAAGACAGTGTTTAGCCACTTCCACTGTTAAGAGTATATTAATAATGTAAACATGACATGACTTTTTTCATAAGCGCCAAAAGATCCGAATGCTTACTGGATAACGCTTATCTGGCCAGTCCATTTCATTGAGGGGAGTCAGGTTGAGATGTCAATTGGAATGGTAATTTTACAAAATGGAACTAATTACCGCAGCACACAGAGTAAAGCACAAAAATCCTATCGAAAGATTTTTAGAGTGGTGTAACATCAAAACGTGAACAGTCGAATAAGAAATGCTATTATTTATAGCGATGTTTATTGATACAGTGAGTTTAAAACACGTTTCTCTTATGACTCGCACTTTTTTTTATCGTCACACACGCCACAAAGACTGAAAACCTATGACGCTGTAGAAGCGCTGCGTGAGGATAAGTGCTTGTGCACGTTAGATTTGAAACGCTGCAGGTTGTAGCCGTCGGGAAACAAATTCTCTGGCAGCTGATTCCACAGCTTCAAAGTTCTCCAAAAGAAGGAGTGCTGGAGGAGACTGGTCAGGAAGTAGGGACCTCGACCTGATAAGGATGAGCTGGCAGAGCCTCTCTAGTGTTCCTGGTGCGGACGGCCTTCGAGCTATTATCTGGGAGAGTTCGCTGAATATGTTTCGTGATAAAATCTTCAGTAAAACAGGAACAGGTCAGGCACCCTTCTGTTCCAAGGGTATCGATTAGTCTAATTGCTATTTTCTGAATAGTGTCCAGAAGCTTGTGCTTCGGAGCACATCGCCACACATGGGAACAATACTTCAACGATGGTCGGATGTGTGCTTTGTAGAGCAGCAGTAGTTGCTTCCCACAGCGGAACAAAACACCAAGCTTCTGGGATGCCGTTTAGGAATACTGACGACCTGGTCGTGCCATGTTGATCCTCAAAAGTTTGACGGAAAGTGATTCGACTATTGGGTGATCCTCCATTTCCACAGTTAGTAACCCTTGTCAGTGTTGCTGCCAGAGTTTTCTGTAGGTCAAACTATACCTTATCCCCCACTTGACAATATCTGTGACTTTTCAAGAACGTAATGCAACAAACAATTGGGTAATTCGAGCATGATATTAAAATTTTTAAATTACAATATCGCAGTAAAAATATTCTTTGTCGTAGTCACAGTTATTTTTCATTTGGACGTGATAACCTAACACATATCACTGGGGCTATCAACCTTCTTAAATTTTCCTCCTACTTCGCCTATTCGTTGTCTTGTCCACGGTTCTCCTGTATTGTAAAAAAGTGCAAGATACGTTCCCCTTTTTTAGCAGTCCGCCCTGTATTAATTCCGTGAAATATAGCCTAACCAGCACGGCAGCAGCAGCAGCAGCAGCTTTTATTACTCTTTTCTGCGGCGAGAACAATGATGTAACGGATAACGTCGTCCGTAATGGACTTTCATTCCCTTTCGGAACGATCCTAATATCTCTTCTGTCACTTCTGCTGATGCCAACCCTTAGTTAAGGTCTCATATCAATTTGGAGACAATTCGCTCTTGACACCATACTCTTACCGTATGTGTCAAGCTAATTTCTTTATACATCGCACTATACTGCTGTGTTATACATAACAGCTTCGAGTTGAACTAGAAAATTTACTGACATTTCGGCTACTCCTGCTACATAGAATACTATTGGCGAGAAATGGCGGTCGATAGTCAGTGTCTTTAGATCAACAGAGGATGCTAATTACAAATCGGGTCGCAGTTACGAGTTTCAGTATCGTTTGACGAAAATCAAGAATTTCAGATGTTATACCTATATCCTCAGGTTTGCCAAAAAAATAGAAAACCTTCATTTGGCTTTCTATTAAGATGAAACTTCGTGTTTTCGATAACTTGAGGATGTTAATTACAAATCCGGTCCCAGTTATGAGTTTCAGCATCGTTTGAGGAAAATAAAAAATTGCAGGTCTTTCAGATTCTCAGGTTTATCTAAAAATTCGACTATCTTTATATGGGTTTCTATCAAGACGAAACCTCGTGTTTTGAATAATATGAGGATTTTAATTGCAAATTCGGTCACAGTTTTGAGTTTCAGTATCGTTTGACGAAAATCAAAAATTTCAGATGTTTCAGATCCTTGGGTTTGCCTAAAAATTCGAAAATCCTTATTTGGCTTTCTGTTAAGTTGAAACTTCGTATTTTCGATAACTTGAGGATGCTTATTACAAATCTGGCCGCAGTTTTGAGCTTTAGTATCGTTTGACGAAAATGAAAAATTTCAGATCTTTCAGATCTTCAGGTTTGCCTAAAAATTCGAAAATTTTTATTTGGCTTTCTATCAAGATGAAACCTTGTATTTTCGATAATTTGAGGATGCTTATTACAAATCAGGTCGCAGTTTTGAGTTCAGTATCGTCTGACGAAAGTATAAAACTTCAGATCTTTCAGATCTTCAGGTTTGCCTAAAAATTCGAAAATCCTTATTTGGCTTTCTATTAAGTTGAAACCTCGTATTTTTGACAATTTGAGGATGTTTATTGCAAATCTGGTCGCAGTTTTGAGCTTTAGTATCGTTTGACAAAAATAAAAAATTTCAGATCTTTCACATCCTCAGGTTTGCCTAAAAATTCGAAAATCCTTATTTGGCTTTCTATTAAGTTAAAACATCGTCTTTTCGATAATTTGAGGATGCTTATTAGAAATCTGGTCGCAGTTGTGGGTTTCAGTATCGTCTGATGAAAATCAAAAATTTCAGATATTTTAGACCCTCAGGTTTGTCTAAAAATTCGAAAATCTTTATTTGGCTTTCTATTAAGTTGAAACCTCGTATTTTCGATAACTTGAGGATGGTTATTACAAACCTGCTCGCAGTTTTGAGTTTCAGTATCGTCTGACGAAAATAAAAAATTTCAGATCTTTCAGATCCTCAGGTTTGCCTAAAAATTCGAAAATCTTTATTTGGCTTTCTATTAAGTTGAAACCTCGTATTTCCGATAATTTGAGGATGTTTATTACAAATCTGGCCGCAGTTTTGAGTTTCAGTATCGTTTAGCGAAAATAAAAAATTTCAGATCTTTCAGATCCTTAGGTTCGCCTAGAAATTCGAAAATCTTTATTTGACTTTCAATTAAGTTGAAACCTCGTATTGTCGATAACTTGAGGATGTTTGTTACAAATCTGGTCACAGTTTTGAGTTTCAGTATCGTTTGACGAAAATCAAAAATTTCAGATCTTTCAGATCCTTGGGTTTGCCTAAAAATTCGAAAATCTTTATTTGACTTTCTATTAAGTTGAAACCTCGTATTTCCGATAATTTGAGGGTCCTGATTACAAACCTACTAGCAGTTTTGAGTTTTAGTATCGTTTGACGAAAATAAAAAATTTCAGGTCTTTCAGATACTCAGGTTTGCGTAAAAATTCGAAAATCTTGATTTTTATCTCTATTAAGTTGAAACCTCGTATTTTCGATAATTTGAGAATGCTTACTACAAATCTGATCGCAGTTTTGAGTTTCCGTATCGATCGACGAAAATCAAAAATTTCAGATCTTTCAGATAATCAGGTTTGCCTAAAAATTCAAAAATCTTGAATTTATTTATATTAAGTTGAATCCTCGTATTTTCGATAATACGAGGATACTGATTGCAAATCTGGTCGCAGTTTGGAGTTTCAATATCGTTTGCTGGAAATCAAAAATTTCAGATCTTTCAGATAATCAGGTTTGCCTAAAAATTCAAAAATCTTGAATTTATTTATATTAAGTTGAAACCTCGTATTTTCGATAATACGAGGATACTGATTGCAAATCTGGTCGCAGTTTGGAGTTTCAATATCGTTTGCTGGAAATCAAAAATTTCAGATCTTTCAGATTCTCAGATTTGCCTAAAAATTCGAAAATCTTTATTTGGCTTTCTATTAAGTTGAAATCTCGTATTTTCGATAATTTGAGGATGTTTCTTACAAATCTGGTCGCAGTTTTGAGTTTCAGTATCGTCTGAAGAAAATCAAAAATTTCAGATCTTTCAGATCCTCAGGTTTTCCTAAAAATTTGAAAATCTTTATTTGGCTTTCTATTAAGCTGAAACCTCGTATTTCCGATAATTTGAGGGTCCTGATTGCAAACCTGGTAGCAGTTGTGAGATTCAGTATCGTTTGACGAAAATCAAAAATTTCTGATTTTTCAGATCCTTGGGTTTGCCTAAAAATTCGAAAATCTTTATTTGGCTTTCTATTAAGTTGAAACCTCGTATTTTCGGTAATTTCAGGATGCTTATTACAGATCTAGCCGCAGTTTTGAGTTTCAGTATCGTTTGACGAAAATAAAAAATTTCAGATCCTCAGGTTTGCCTAAAAATTCGAAAATCTTTATTTGGCTTTCTATTAAGTTGAAACCTCGTATTTTCGATAATTTGAGGATGCTTATTACAAATCTCGTCGCAGTTTTGAGTTTCAGTATCGTTTGACGAAAATCAAAAACTTCGGATCCTTCAGATCCTCAAGTTTGCCTAAAAATTCGAAAATCGTTATTTGGCTTTCTATTAAGTTGAAACCTCGTATTTTCGATAATTTGAGGATGCTCATTACAAATCTGGCCGCAGTTTTGAGTTTCAGTATCGTTTGAAGAAAATAAAAAATTTCAGATCCTCAGGTTTGCCTAAAAATTCTAAAATCTTGATTAGGCTTTCTATTAAGTTGAAACTTCGAATTTTCGATAATTTGAGGATGCTTATTACAAATCTGATCGCAGTTTTGAGCTTCAGTATCGTTTGACGAAAATAAAAAATTTCAGATCTTTCAGATCCTCAGGTTTGCCTAAAAATTCGAAAATCGTTATTTGGCTTTCTATTAAGTTGAAACCTCGTATTTTCGATAATTTGAGGATGCTTATTACAAATCTGATCGCAGTTTTGAGCTTCAGTATCGTTTGACGAAAATCAAAAAATTCAGATCTTTCAGATCCTCAGGTTTGCCTAAAAATTCGAAAATCTATATGGATTTCTAACCTGGAGTTTCCGATAATTTGAGGAAACCCCGTGTTCGCGGCTACCGCTACGTGTTACGCGTTGTCTAGGCAATGGAACAGGAGCGAAACATAACCAGCAAGGAGTGTATAGGGTTGATACGATGGTACTTCGGCGGTCGGGTGGGGATGTCTTCCCGACCGCTTAATAGCTTCGTGCCAGGACTGTATATTCCCGGTTTCGCCAGCGACGCCCGGTACGGAGGGCGTCTTGAGCGTCACGGCGCTCTATTTCACCGCAAATTGCCTCCTCACACCCACCAGCCACCCCTAATGAACACATCTAACGGTGGTTATTATACACTTCGACTACTGCCGATCGAGCACTACATCCGAATTCCTCCCGTTATACCAGATACAGACGACCACTTTTAACTGACAGTTTACACTGAACACTATAAACTGCCAGTTAAAACTGACCTTCATTCTCTCTACATACGTTCAGTTTTAACTGACGATGAATCAAATGATTCAGATCCCTAGCTACATGTGGTCTTTTATTAATTTTAGATAATGAGAAGAGGAAAAATAAACGTAAAGAATGGTACAAAGAATGGTTAAGAAAAAGGGTTCCTCATTCACATGTTAACTTATTAACAGAATTTAAAATATTATCCCAAAGGGTTGTCACAACTATCTCAGAATAAGCCAAGAAAATTACCTACATCCTGCTATACCCTGTTACCCGATACTTTAAACTGTCAGCCGTGTCATCAGCGAACAGCTGTTCGGCTAGTGATAACTAAAAATACCCCAGGATGAGTCTTGACGTATCAATTTTAAGCTTTGAAGGAAACAGAGCTGTACTGAGTGCAAGATGACAAGTAATTGACACTTGGTGACGTTTTTCGTCTATGCTCTGAGGTCTATGCTTATTTTACATTTTCTCGGAAAGTCCGGCGTTTCTTTCAGTAAATCAGTATGGCTGGTCTGAATGATGATGATTACGCTTTAAATGGGGTAAGAATGAAGATAAAAGCATTTTAAGCTTAACCATATACAAGCACTCCATGTACTTACTTTATAATCTTCTCCAATTGTACGTTGTACGTTTCAACCAATAAATGACCCACTAGTGATGCAAGCTATTCTCTGACAATATACAAATCAATAAAATAATCTATTACTTTTAACCAACCATTTTTGCTGCAAATTTCTGGATATTAAGCACTTTTTTGTTTACAAAAATGGTCATTACTTTTTGGCAATGAGATACTCAGTAAGAATATTACTAATACGGTCCTGATCGCAGGATTGCCAATCAACACCACTAGTAAAAAATTAAATTTGAGATGCACTTCTTCGTCAGCTGATACCCATCAAATAGACGTCAAGCCAGTTTAAAGTATCAGGTAACAGAGTATACCTCTCGTAACCCCCATTATTTATAATAACAAAATACGAGTAGAAGACCGCAGTTGACAGACCGTTGTCTTGGAACTGATACAAATCACATACATACGTACAGTTTTAACTAAACAGTTCCATCACTTTGGTTAAAATTATCGTTTCCACAATACAACATCAGTTTTAACTGATACTAAGAAAACTGTCAGTTTTTATGGAACACAAAGTCATTTTCACTGACAGTTTATAGTGTTCAGTGTAAACTGTCAGTTAAAAGTGATCGTCTGTAGCCGGCATCACGTGTACTGCGCTACTACGCTACTGCTACCGCTACCACGGATCTAGCTGTATGGCTTAGGAAAGCTATGGAAGTGTCTAAAAATTTTAAAGCAACATGCTAACGATGACGACATTAAAAACTTCGTAGTGTTTAGTCATATAGCGAGCGTAAAATTTAAAAGCACTACATTTTTCATGGGTTTTATTAATATCTCATTTTTTTTACTTCTGCGTCATCGGCATCAACTGCTGTGGTCGTTAGCCTCATGTTCTGAGTAGGTTTTGTTATTGTTTCCCGGCGCCACTCTAGGAACAGCACTCTTAATTAGAATCTAACAGTGAAGGCTCAGGTGGACATTCTCGCTGAGCTTTTTTTATTGATATTTATTTTTGATTGAAAGGACCAGAAATAAATTTCCGACTCTAACGAGAATCGAACCCGGGACCCTCCAGTCAAAAGCTGTCGACTATAACCACTGAAACAACCCACCCCCTTAATATCAAACTGGCAGTTATCTTTGCAATAACTATAAACTGAAATGCTGCTGTCTTTCATTAACATTATAAAATACAAAATAGCACTGCGTATTTTTTTCAACATGTCTAATATACCCATACGAGGATATTAGGAATTGATTATTGAAATATCACTGTCTTGCTATTTAAAAAACGTTAAAACGTCGTGTCCACTAGCAAATAAAATTGCTAGTTACTCTCACAAGTCACATGCGTATCGTGTGCACGACGTCATTAGAGAAGTATTGCAGCAAAATTACTTGCACACAAAGGACTTGCGACTTGGTGAGAGCTTGTATTGTACACGGTTACTTTCAGGAAATTAGTTTGCCACAAAAATCTCGAGCCTATTTCCAAAATCTTGCAGCAAGGAGTATTGTAAATCAAATATGGAGAAGTTCAACTGGACGAGAGAAGTCACGTGTCTTTTAATTGAAAATTTTGAATTATATTTTGAACTATGCAATGTACATATTCCAGAATTTAAGGGCAGATTCAAAAAGAAGAGTGCATTACAAAAATTGTCCGACTTAGTCAACACTTCTAAAGCGGAAATTGAAAGGAAGCTACATAATTTGAGAACGCAAGTTAATAAAGAGTGGAGAAAAACTCAAAAAAGGAAGAAAAGTGGGAAAAGGATTTGAAAGCTCTTTGACTCAATAGTTCATGTATCCCTAGAGTAGTTCTACGCTGAATCCACTTTCTCACCCAACATTTTCTCCGACTTTTACTATCTTTCTCTTGTTGTCTTTTTTTGTAATTAAATATATCACAACTACCACAGTAGCTACAGATTTTGCATACGACATCTTATCTATAATGTACACGGAATCAGAACAATAAAGCCCAAGTGAAATTGCGAAAGCAATTTCCTAGACTAAATTTGCTAACAACTAAAAGACACAAACAAGCAAGTACTTGCTACAAAAACTCACAACTTGCAAGTGGACACGAGACTTAAAAACTGTTTATGTTCCTATTCATGCCCTTCACCCATGACCCGTTCAAAGTATCCAGAAACCTAACCTGCTGAAATAAAAAAATCCTTCGGAATGCGCGCATAACTATTTCCAACCTTATGGAATGCCTAACGACGACCGGTGGTCGAAATCCCCCGGCAAAAATTCAGTAGGATCCGGTGAGGGTTTTTTGCGAGGCAGTTTTTACCGGACTTTATGCTCGCCGCATCCGCGTCCTCCGGAGTTTGTCGCTCCGGTCGGGTCGGGACACCTGCTAAACGCCATAAATTCCGGTAACGGGATACCTAGCCACGGTTACGGGCACCGCAAGCATTCACTTGTCTCGTTGACGTGACACACACCCACGTACGTATACGTACCTACAAACCGACTTGATAAACGAGACACTGAGGGGGACTGCTGCTGCTAAGCGGGACTACCAGCTGCCTGCGGATTTGATAAATAACGATGGATAGAAAGAAATATCAGGAACAATATGCACAAAACTGCATAGGACAAGAACCTTTCCTAACATTTATACGCAATTATGATCTGTATACGAAGATCTTTGAGAAAATAACAAAAAAATAACAATATTGATGCTAAAGTATAACACTACAGCATTGCTGAACTCTCATTCTGACTAAAATCTTCGACTTTTCAGTCATTTCTTGACCTCCGAAAATGAAAAAAACTTACAATGAATAAGGTCGGAGGAGTAGGAAGAGTGAAGCATATTCTCGAATCCATTTTAAAAATTACAGTTTCCATTTTCACACCGATAGGCGAGTAGAGTATTGTGATCGAGAAAATTTTTGATTTTGAGATAATACGTTTTTACTTCCCACACCAATAGGTAAGGGGAGTATTGTGATCGCGAAAATTTTCAATTTTGAGATAATACACTTTTTGGGCGTTTTATGATGCCTACATCACGAAAATCCACGTCACTCATTTCCGTCGGTCTGTCTGTCTGTCGGTCTGTCTGTCTGTTGGCGTTTTTCTAGCCTCCTAATCTCAGTAACCGCTACATAGATTTTGATGAAATTTGGGTGGTGATATGGTGTAGGGTCGTAGTAGGTAATGTTGCTACAATTTTGAAAATCGGTGTATGGGCGGCGGAGTAATTAGCAAAAAACGAAAAATTTTAAATATGCCTCAAACTTCGTTTTTAGGCGTTTTAGGGGTTCCTGATCATTTTCTACTTTTTTTTGGTAGGGGTGAAATTGGGGTGGTTTGGGGGGTGGGGGGTTGTAAAATTGAAAAATTTGTTGCTTTCATAATAGACTGTCAGTGACCTGTGAAGGAAGGCTGCTAGAACCTAAATAACTTTTTTAGGTCCATCCGAACATTCCTATTACAGAAACCAAAGGACTTTCTGGTGTAAACATACAGGTATTGCTTTAGATCGTTCTATATTATGTAACGAAGAAACTGATGAATTGATTTTAATTAAATTTTGACACAGTTCTACTACCGTGTCGAGGATGGAAAATGCGTATGGTTTTTATAAATCGTGTCAGTGGCGGCGCAGAAATAATAAAAAAACTAAAAATATAAAAACAGATCAAACTTCATTTTTAAGTGTTTTAGAGGTTCCTGATCATTTTCTGAGTTTTTTTGGGTGGGGGTGAAATTGGGGTGGTGGAGGGGTCGGGACTTGAAAAACTGAAAAATTTGCTGTATTCATAATAGGCTGTCCACTGACCTGTGAAGGAAGACCTAGCGACATAAATCACCTTTTTAGGTCCATCTGAACATTGCCTTGCCTATTACCGAAACTAAGGGACTTAGAATTTTCTGTATACTTACGAGTATTTATTGGTTTAGATCGTTTTGTATTTTGTAACGTGGAAACTATTGAATCGATTCTAATGAAATTTTGACACATTATTATTACTGTGGTGAGGATGGAAAACGCGTATACTTGTTAGAAATCGTGTCAGTGGCAGCGTAGCAATAATCAAAAAACTAATAATATGAAAACAGCTCAAACTTCGTTTTTAGATGTTTTAGGGGTTCCTAACCATTATCTACTTTTTTGGGTGGTGGTGAAAAACTGAATAGTTTGCATTATTGATAATAGGCTATTCATTGACCTGTGAAGGAAGGACCTAGCGGCATAAGACAATTTGGCGCGGGGGGGGGGGGGGCTAGTGGCAATGATTTGGTTGCAAGGGGATCTCAGACTAAAGCCTCATGTTATGGGGAAATAATAAACTGGTATCACCGTAATGTGTGGGAAGTACTGAGTCAATCAACTTGACTTAATTTTTTTACGTTTTCATCGTTCTGTCTGTCCTTCATCCATTTATTCATTAATTCATTTAAGATTAAAAAACTGAAAAGGCTTGCATGTAGGTGAGATCCCGCATGACTAACATGATGACGCGATTCTTTGCTATTTACAGTCCACCGGCTGCGATGACTAATCAAAGACACCGCAGATTCAATACTGCATCGCAGACCCATACAATAATCAAGTCCGATTCTTCTGCAAATCCACGCGGCGTCAGCACAAAAGACCGAATTATCATTTCTGCCCGATCGCAACGTGTAATTTGCGCCGCATGTCCTTCTAATTCCGGACCGTCGGAGGGACGTATGACAAAAAGGACCTCGCTCCGGGCCAAGGGCTCCCCGGAAGCAGCCGAGTGCCCGCCCGGAAGACACCGGACTCGTCACGCCAGACGCCACGCGGCACCCTCGCAAATGACGCCCCGCCGGAGATTATTTTAGCGTCGCAGTCACGGCCTTGATTGCCGTTCGCTTCTAATAAACGACGTAAATGTACGTCGCAGTGATGGCTTTCCATTACCATAATTGTGCTCCATTCAATACTGAAATCGTGTAGGTGATTCATAAAGCTTTCGAGGGTGTATCACACTCGTCCTGTAACCTTAGAAATAAATCTTATAGCATATAAACTTAGAAATGATAGCAAAACATTATTTTTGAGGAGCTAGAATACCGGAAGATCGCGGAAAAAACAAAAAAATGGAGTCACGTTGATTGACTCAGTACCTCCCACATCCCACACATAACAGTAGCAACCAAGTCATCGCCCGCCTGTCGTCAAAAAATATCCAACACAAAAACTAGTAAATAATTTCCTAAATCGCTCCGAAACGAAACAATCAGGAACCCCCAAATTGCATAAAAACGAAGTTTGAGCTATTTTTATATTTTTAGTTTTTTTATTATTGCTTCGCCGCCACTGACACGATTTGTGAAAACCATACGCATTTTTTATCGCTGCCGCGGTGATAATACTGTGTCTAAATTTCATTAAAATTAATTACGTAATTTCCATGGTACTAAATTCAGAACGATCTAAAGCAATACCTGCCCCTACCAATATAAAGTCCTTGATTTCTGTAATAGCCAAGGCAATGCTCGGATGGACCTAACAAACGTCTATTATGCCGCTAGGTCTTTCTTTCACAGGTCAATGGACACTATTATGAATGGAATAATACTTCAGAAATAGAGACAGCAATCACGTGTCAGGCCGTCCTCTGGTGGCCGTCAAGTGACCGTCTGTCGTCAAAATGACAAATGTATTTTGGAGAATCACCGATTTTCAAGGTTCGAAAACGGTTAGCCTTATCTAGATGTAGCAAGAGATCATTTTTACGTAGAAATCTCTGAAATACCATATTCTAGGATCAAAATGTCAAAAAAATTACCATTTAGAAAATGGGGTTATTTTTAACCTTAACTCCTCCCGTATGATACGCCTCTGATTAAAATTATGAAATTCTGAATTCAAATCAGATTCACCGTCAAAAGTTTACCCATCGTACCTAATTTCGTAATTTTGTTATGAATGGCTTCGAGAATATCGAGGGAAAACCGTCCTCAGGGTGCCCCATGCAAAGGAGCGTAGCTCCCTTAGGAAGCATTTCCGGACCCACGTTCATATGACATTTTCTTTCTATTTTTCGGAGTACTATTCGTGGTTAAAGTTTGTTAACATACTTAATTAACACCCTGTATATAAAAATACCAAAATCGATCGTGGCACCAGCCTCGTTAAAACAATCGGCCGCGCCGTACCGATGCAACCTCCTCTCTCTCAATTTGTCTCAATGAAAACTGCAGCAATTTGTCGAAAACGCAATTTGCCATCGAAACGATCGGCGATGGGCCCTTGCCATGATTCCACGGCCCACTATATCGACGCGTGACAGACATTGAGCTGGACAAGTTACGGTTCACCGGTCATCGCGTCGTGCCATTTCCATGGCCTTCCTGTTTTGCGTCGCTCATTTTTCCACCGTTCAAACGCGTGGCGTGGTGCGTGCGATTGTTTCGGGTGATCATGCTGACGATCCGTGTTGTCGTTATGTTACAAGCGAGTTTTTATGCGTTCAGTTTCCGGATCACGTGGTTTGCGTTGTTTTGAGGCACTGCCGTCAGTGGCGGTCGGTGAACCTTCTTCCATGGGGTACCGGTAACGAAATATTTGTCGGATAAGAAAAAAATGGAGTCAAGCTGATTGACTCAGTCCTCCCCACACATTACGATGATACCAGTTTATTATTTTCCCAAAGCATGAAGCTATAGTCTGAAATCCCCCCTTGCTACCAAATCATCGCCCATTTACCCGCAAAAAAACACCCAACACAAAAACTCTGGTGAATAGTTTCTTGCGTCTCCCTCCTTAGGAACTAGGACGCCACAGTTTTGATTCTGCATATGATGCGGAACACTCAAGAGCCTACAAACGTTCAGATAAACTTAAAAAAAGAATATGCCGCCAGAGTATTTTTTCCATAGGTCAATGGACACACTATTATGAATACAACAATTTTTTCAGTTTTACAACCACCCCAAATGCACCCCTACCCAAAAAAAAGTAGAAAATGATCAGAAACCCCTAAAACGCCTAGAAACAAAGTGACCTGTTTCTATATTTTTGGTTTTTTTATTATTGCTGCGCCGCCACTGACACGATTTTTCCAAAACATACGCGTTTTCCATCCTCGCCGCGGTAGTAATACTGTGTAAAAATTTCATTAAAATCCATTCAATCGTTTCTCGTTAAGCGATATAGAACGACCTAAAACAATACTCGATATCGTATGTATATGTTAAGAGCAAACACCGATTTCGGCCAATGGACGAAAAATATGGCCAAAACGCGTTTTGGCTGCTACCATTTTACCAATGTCCGAATTATCGCTTTCTGACTGTTTATTGTAGACCAGAACGTTTTTTGGCTCAACTACGATTGCCAAAACGCGTCCTGTTCTACTGCGATTGCCATAACGCGTGGTGGATTTTGTGAGTGTCTCAGCTTGTAAACGATACCTCTGGAGCTAGTGTATTCATTTAGTATTTAATCTTTGTGCGGGTTAGACAATAGCTAGAGAGTGCCATGGAAGACCTAAGGTTAACTGCAAAAAGTCATAAGTGGTAGCAATGATCGTAGTAATATCTGTACAAGAGAAAGATACGACCAAACACTCACAGAGGTAAAGGCGGCAAAAGCTTGTAAAAGTAACGGTGACACAATATCTTCGAAACAAAGACAACGATTGAAAAGGTATGATATTTTAAAAATTGGCTATATCGAAAAGCTAATTGAAAGAAGGATAGACGAAACAGCCGAACTGTGTTATTTTTGCATGACCCACGAGTTATTTGACATTATTCATTCCGCTCATGTGGGAGCTGGACATAAGAGATTGTGAGGTATGTTTCTTTCAGTTTTTTTTTCACGGACCTAAGATCTACAAGTGCTTTTATTCACTTTAGTTATGGATTCTAAGCTCAGAGGAAATATTGTAACACAAAACGGAAAATAATTGAGAATTATTTATTCGTAGTAGAATATGGAACGTGTTCTGGCAATCGTAGTTGACCCAAAACGCGTTCTGGGCTACATTGAACAGCCGGAAAGCGATAATTCGGACATTGGCAAAACGGTAGCAGCCGAAACGCGTTTTGACTATATTTTCCGTCCATTGGCCAAAATCGGTGTTTGCTCCTAACATATACATCATCACAAATTCTAAGCCCCTTGGTTTCTATTATAAGCGAGGCAATGTTTGGACCTAAAAACGTGAATTATGCCGCTAGGTCTTTCATTCGCAGGTCATTGGACAGCCCATTATAAATACAACAAATCTTTTAGTTTTACAACCCCCACCCCCCAACCACCCCAAATTCACCCCCACCCAAAAAAAAGTAGAAAATGATTAGGAACTCCTGAAGCACCTAAAAACGAAGTTTGAGGAGTATCTAATTTTTTTTTTGTTTTTTGCTTATTACTCCGCCGCCAATGCACCGATTTTCAAAATTTTAGCGGCATTACCTACTAGAGCCCCACAGCATATCGCTACCCAAATTTCATCACAATCCATGCAGCGGATACTGAGATTACAAGGGTAGAAAAACGAGACAGACAGACAGACAGACCGACAGACAGACCGACGGAAATGAGTGACGTGGATTTTCGTTATGTAGACATCATGAAACGACCAAAAAGTGGATTATCTCAAAATCGAAAATTTTCACGATCACAATACTCCCCTCAACTATCGGTGTGGGAAGTAAAAATGCGTCATATGTTGCAGTATTAAATCAAGGTAGCCGGTGTGCCATCAAAACAAACTTGTGATGCGTTTGTTTGGATTTCATTCACTTTTAGATGTTTTTCCTAAGTAATACTTCAGAGATAGAGAAGGCAACCGCATCTCTGTTGGTCGTCAAGTGACCATCTGTCGCCAAAGTGACTTGTTAGCCACCATTCCGATATTGTCTTTGTCTTTGTCTGTCATACAGTGATGTATGAACGCTGGCTGGTGATGATTATGTTAAGTCGAAACCAAATGTATTTTGGAGAATACGCCGATTTAGAAGATTCACACAAATAGTCGATGGCCGTTACTTGATGGAGATCCATACTTAATACACAAAATATTTCCGATGAATAATCACCACTTTTATTTAAAATTTGTCGCGATCGTTTCGACACACAGTGTCTTTATCAAACAATGTCATTCTCTCCAATTTTAAATAAAATTGGTGATTATTCATTGGAAATACTTTTATGTATTAGGTTCATCCGAGTCTATTTCTGTGACGGAGCAAATATCAAGATATCCAGTGTTGCCAGGCAGATCAGATTGAAATTCGCTACTAGCCGCCTCAAACGTCGCTACGTTGTCGCCACGCAGGAATACTGCTTCTTAGAACTTATTTCATCGCGGGGGGGGGATTGCAATTGTATGATCTTCGATATACATGCCTGAATTTTACGTTTAATTAAAAATTCGTGTTTTGAATTTTTTAAGCATTTAATTAATGAAAATAGGTAGTCAGGCAGGCGCGTACTACATAGAGAGTAACGAGTCAGTGTGGAAGCAGTGGGAGACGTGAAAGCGACACTCGTAGAGACAGTTTAATCAGTAGATCATTCTTCAAGGAGGGTGTAATCGTAGCGCTGAGGCGGCTCATGCCTTTATCGTGAGTGGTTTCCGAATCGCAATTATTATCCAGACCACAATGCAGTATTCCGCGCAATTCACCGTGGTCGTGAATCTGGAAATTTGTTCACCGCGAGTCTTGCTCTCACATCTCCTACTGCTTCCACACTCACTGTGTATATGGTACGCGCCTGATTGGCTACTTTTATTAATTCATTATTAATTAACTACTCAATCAAAAAACTCCAAACATGGATTTTTGCGCTCACTTTCGATCCCAATTTTGAGCGCGACTTTCAAGACATACAGATAGTCTCGGAAAAAGCGAAAAGAAGAATAGACAAGCAGGAATCAGTGGCATCCGGTTAAGAAAACAGAAATTATTATAGTTTGAGAAACAATGATTAAGATAAATGCGAAAAATTTGAATCGAAAGAAAAATTTCCAAGACTAAAAAAAGTCGCTACAAATCGGTTTATTTTGTTAAATCGCCGCTACGTCTCAACGTAGTCGAAAAGTCGCTATTTTCGCGACAAGTCGCTACGAATGGGAACACAGAAGATATCTAACAGCCAAGACTGCGGAATAAAACGCTCGTGACAAATGCGGACGTAGCGCCAGCGACAGCCAAGTCAGCAGAACGGCGCGCGGTTGACCTCAGGGGAGCGGAGAGCGAAACCGTGGTGGAGTTAGAGTTGGAGAGTTGGCTGGTGGACACTCATCACGGTCACCACTCTCGCCGGTAATTCAGTATCTCTCCCCTTAATTGCTGCTGCTGGATACTCCGGATAAATCACGGAGTTGCGTGCGTGCGATCGCTGGAGATGGCCAATCGCGACGAAACATCGCGCATGCGCGAGTTGGAGGCGTCGGGGGGATTAGGGGGGGAAGCGACCTCCGCAGAGAGGCTGGGAGCGCACAGGCATTTCCAAAACCACCCTCCACTCCATTGTCTGCACTTAATAGTGCGTTATGGATTACTTAACCGAGTGAGAAGCCAAGCTATAGCGCAGTTCTAACAGTCAGACAAGAATACAATCAGTGAACATACTGTGTTTAAGGATAAGGTGTTTAACAGATAGAAAATTAAAGTAAATGTAACCAGTAAACTTCTACAAAGTAGCAATACCCCAACAGAAAAATGTCTAATACGTAGGACTATATGTGGACAGTAAACTCAACTGGAAGTTACACATAACACAGAACATAAAACACATTAACATGGAAGTTAATGAACTGAGCTGGGTGGATACAAACTAGCATAGAAAACAAACTGCTTATTTATAAAGCTGTAATTAACAATTTGAACATATGGTATGGAACTTTGGTGTAGTGCCAACAAATCAAATACAGCAGTCGTCCCATGAGCTCCATGGGATATTTCCAATCATATACTCCATAGAGACCTCAAAATTACGTACGTAAAGGATGTCATCTAAAAAAGGAGTGCCAGATACCATTCCAAACTGGATGATCATGCCAAACCACTACTACCGCCACTGTTACTACCTAAGACCAGGAAACTGAAAAGGAAACTGCCACTCTATTTACAAAAAAATGGAGTCAAGTTGATTGACTCAGTACTTCCCACACATTACAGTGATACCAGTTTATTATTTTTCCAAAGTATTAAGCTATAGTCTGAGACACAACACCGCCCCAACCACCCAAATTCCACTCCCACTCAAAACAAAAATTAAAAACGATCAGGAACCCCCAAGGCGCCTAAAAACGACCTTTTTTATTATTGCTGCGCCGCCACTGGCACGATTTATAAAAACCAAATCAAAATTTCAAATTTCAAAATTTCATTAAAATCTTCAATAGTTTCCTCTTTACATAATACAGAAGGATCTAAAGCAATACTCGTATGTTTACATTGTTTACACCAGGAAAAATTCTAAGTCCTTTGGTTTCTGTGGCAAGGCAATGTTCGGATGGACCTAAAGAAGTTATTTATGTCGCTAGGTCTTCCTTCACAGGTCAGTGGATAGCCTATTATGAATACAACAAATTTTTCAGTTTTTCAACCCCCCACCCCCCAACCACCCCAATTTCACCCCCACCCAAAAAAAAGTAGAAAATGATCAGGAACCCCTAAAACGCCTAAAAACGAAGTTTGAGGCATATTTGAAATTTTTCGTTTTTTGCTAATTACTCCGCCTCCCGTATAACGATTTCCAAAAATCCTGAATAAAAAACCGAACAGTTATTATGATGTTGTCTCAACCTATGAAAGTTTAACCACTGTGATATAGTTTATAGTGCATGCATATCAAAGCGCGACTAACAGAATTCAATCGATTCAAAACGCATGCGTATGTTTGGTATGTGGAATACCTAGAACACTGCATGTGTGATCTAGCTTAATTGAATTCAGTTGAAATGAGAGTACGACGTTTGCTCTGTTGCCCAGTTCTGTTCCATAAAATAATACTGAAAAAAATCGTATACAGGACTCAAACACATAATATAAGCTTGAATTTGAGAAACAACGACCTCACTTCAGCTTGTTGCCATAAAACTGGTATTTTTTAAAGATCTTTTACTTATTGCATTTATAAGTTATACAACCAAGTTCCACAAGATATCAGACACCTATCCGTATCGTCTTTTAAGAAAAAATGTAAATCTTCAATCGGTAACGGCTAAAGTATCAAGATACTTTGAAGTATAATCGGTGTTAACCTGTAGTTTACTATCACAGAGGAAAAGGATCTAATCCATTTTTAAATTAACTTTTATTATTTCTTTGTATCTTTTATTTTATAATTATTTTTTTTTTGGCATCGACTGCTTGGGTCATTAGCCGTTAGCTGATGTTATGTGTTCTTGAAAGACCATGCATCCTTTTCGATCAGGGATACATATTTATGATTATTCTTCACTAAAAAAACGTTTTCAGCCACAAATGTTTAGAGCTTCCGTCTCAAAATGGAACCACAGTCGCCGTAACATCAAATTTGCCCTTTTCCAATAATTTTATGACTACCTTACCTGCGCTATTACGATTTTTAACAAAATATACTGTCTGGCGAAAATAGCGTAAAACTGATAAACACCAGCTACATTAGTTTATGCTGTTTTGTTGATATTGCAAGTTACGGTTAGGGATCGCACACGAGGTAGATACAAACGGGGGGTTTGGGAGGGAGGGGATGAAATTGCATTTCGCTGTTTTATGGGGGTGCGTTGTGTATGGAGCCACTTTGTGTCTAGTCAGCTATAATTATCACGTGATAGGGACGGTGGTGCATTTAACGAACCAATGTCATTGTTTCGGCTTACCGGGACATGACAGGCGCGTGGCGCTGATGATGCTCTCTACGTAATACCCAATTAATAAAATCTGTTGTTCTACATGTGATCGCTTAATTGCTCACAAAGAAGAGACAAACCGCTTATTTTTGAAATTTTTTTATTATGTCATTAGCTCTGGTCTGAGATCAACTGGCAAGTGTTGTCGTGGATGGACATTTATTTTTCCTCAATAACTATGAACATTTTTTGACATTAGTTATACTTGCTTACACTGTTATTTTTAATTTATGTGTACAAAGGTTAATAGTTTGTATGCACAGTTATTTTCACTAGCTAGTATAGTGATCATAAGAGGTTACTGAACATTGCTTGACAATCATTGATATAGATCTATTACGTCATTGCTGACCTGTCGGCATTCTAACGTACAGCGTTCTGTTGTTCTACTAAAATCCTTTATTTGTTGGCTTTTTATTCAATATTTTGGGGTTCAGACTCGTAAAGTCTGTTTTAAAATGTTATTTGAAAAAGTTGTTTATTTAAACGATATCTATACAAAAAAAAGCACTAACTTAGGACTCACCATGTATAATAAGAATAGAGTATACTTGAGGCAAACTGAAAAGGTTTATGTTGATAATGCAAATTCAATTTATACCTATCATGCAAAATAATGTTTCCATCTAAATCCTAAATAGTAGTAAAAGTTTTTTTGATTTTGGGATGAATTAATGCAACAGGTTTTTCGCTCAAAGAGCTGACGTTTCAGCGTTCATTTTACGCCGTCTTCAGGGCTATCGAGCGCAACTCTGTGCGCACAAAAAAGAACAAAAAACATTCCAGAAGATGGATGAAAAAAATCGCAAAATTGCGAACGATGATTTTGCGATTCTTTCTATCCGTCTTCTGGAATGTTTTTTGTTGTTTATTGACACAAATGTATATGTTGTTCCTTATTGCTATAGGGTTGTGCTCGAGAGCCCTGAAGAAGGCGTAAAATAAACGCCTAAACGTCGGCTCTGTGAGCGAAAAACCACTTGCATTATTTTATCCCAAAATCAGAGCGAGCCTAAAAAAACTGGGATAAGAATTACTTTCAGCTGTATTACTACCACAGCATAGTAAACAACCAGCACAATAACTCAAGATGGCGGAAATTACACGCGCATCCCCACTTTTGGAGGGTTTTTTTATAGGGATGCTAACGATACTTCGATACTTCTGCACTTATATCGAGTATTTTTGTCATCGTTACTTTTTGAGGCATTCCAAGCTGGTATTTATTAATTTGTATCGGTATCGAAAATAATTATATAATTATTGAGGGGTGTAGTCAGTTGCACAAAATGCTCTGTACGAACCAAACGCGCCTATTTGGCTAGAAAATATCGAGTTGGTACTGGTATCGATATTTTAATTTTCGCATCTCTACCCAAACTTCACAGCCGTAAAATCATCCATAAACCCTCCCAAGGTCAAATTTTTTGGGAACCATTTTTATATAGGAAATCCTCAGAGATATTATACTGGTTTATGCTGTGATTACTACATTATAAATAGTGCTAATATTCTTGATAAGTAAAGTGGATGTGTTAAAATGGAGTTAGGAAAGGAATAGAGAATAGAGTGTAAAGGGTAGCGCTCTCGGTATCGCTGATATGTGAGTGTAATTGGACAAAACATAGTATTCGAATAACAGAAGCACAGCAAAAACGAAACGAATTATTTGCATTCTCAAACTACAGTTCAAACATGAACAACACGTCATTCTACTCTTCTGGTATTTTGGATCTTGCCTTGCGTCTTATTCGAAACAATTTCCGTAAGACCGAACACAATTACTATGGCGCAAAGATCCGTGTATCAGCTTCCAAAGCGGAAAACAGATCCTACCACTTTTAGTCGGTGGAAAATTAAAGTGGATATTCGTAAGCAGTATGCTGCTTGCATGTTTCTCAAGATGCCTCGAAGTCTCGCCAAACATCAGCGGCACTGCCGACTCTTCGATTCGCTGCCAGTTTCGCTGCTGTCTGGAGGCAGAAGGACGGATGGCATGCGAACTTTCCGACATCTGGTGTCGTATTTCCGTCTCGCGAGCTTATCACTGACGCAGCCATATACACAATTTCATTTCATCTCCCTAAGAGGATCTCACACTGATATCGAGTTTGCGCTAAAATATGGAGGGTCTGTGTACAAGAATCGCTGTACATTTGCTAACAGAATAGTAAGAGGCGTCATTGCACCATTCATTTATGATAAATTGGATAAGTGATGTTTACTAATTTTACTAGTTCAGCAACTGTTCTTGCACTTAAATACCTGAATACCTTGAGTTGAGTTCAATAACAACATTTTTTCAATCTATACTACTACACTAAGTTACTAGTTTCCAAGTTACAGATAATATAGTTATGAAGCAATTGATAAGAGCAATTATGTGGCTATATTATTCTTTGACTTGAGTCGTGCTTTCGATTGTGTTATGCAGCGCTTTCTCATTAACAAAACAAATCAGTTAGGTATTAGACACCCCCTAGATGCCTGGATACAGTCATCGTCTCTAATAGGCAAATTAGGGTTAGGCTTAGTAATCACCTCTCGAAGAAAATGCCAATTAACTATGGAGTTCCGCAAGGAAGTATCTTATCACCACTGTTATTCCTTTTATTCATCAACGACCTAGATAACTATATTTTGTGTACTAAAATGTCGTTAGTTTTGTACGCGGACGACACAACAGTTATTCTGAGGGCCAACACTCTAGATGAACTGGAAAGTAGAACCAACTCCTTAATTCAACAGTTTTATCTTTGGACCTATGAAAATAAATTAGTCATTAACATCCAAAAATCGAATCTTATGTTAATAACGAACAGAAAGGAAGAAAGGAATATCACAGTGAGTTTGAATAATCAGCCCATTGAACGGGTGTCAGAATACAAGTTTTTGGGTTTAATTATTGACGACAAGCTACGCTGGCACGGCCATGTTGATCACGTAGCAAGAAAGCTCAATTCAGCGTTCTTTGCAATAAGAAACCTAAAACATGTGGTTGACAAGAAATACTTGTTAAGCATTTACTATGCCTTAGCCTTTCCCCATTTAAAGTATCTAATTTTATATTGGGGTGTAGCAACAGGTTGGCATAGAATCTTCATATTACAAAAGAGACTAATTCGACTAATGTTTAATCTTGGGCCATTACAATCATGCCGCGCTCTTTTTACCGAGCACAACATACTTACATTGCCGTCGATGCTAATAATGGAAGCCTGTACTTTTGTGAGAATCAATCCAGATAATTTTAGCTTGAATCACACAATACACCACCATAGGACCCGCAATAATAACGATATTCATATTAAGAACTTTAACCTATCTTTGTACAAACACAATCCCACATACATTTGTAGCACTATTTATAACAGTTTGCCTAATGAGATCAGACAAGTAAATAACATCTATAAATTTAAGAAAGAGGTAAAACGTCTCCTAATAGAAAACAGGTTTTATAGTTTGCAAGAGTACTACGATTATAGCAAATAGTTCCATGATGTATTTAGGATTTTAACAATTATTATTGTGAATGTACTATTGTAGCTACCTTCCTATGACGTTTCATATCCTGTATTGCAGGCGCACATGAATAAAAGTTATCTATCTATCTATCTATCTATCTATCTATGACGTATTATACGTTATGGCTCGAAGGGCATAATATTTAGACACATCCGTGAAGTATAGGTCAACTTATTTATTTAAGACAGTAAAGATCCTTTTAAGAATAAAAAAGTGTGTAAAAACTATAATCTAACCATTACTTGAGGTTACAATGTTTCCAGCATGCCTTATTCTAGCAAACGCAGATCCCGCGAGACCTTGCTCCTGAACCCACCCTTCACTGACAGATGATAACCTTGTAACTGAGTAGCACCCCGACTATATACATATATTATGTATTGTTGCTTATGTAAATCCGGGTTGTTGGCGTCAAGCACCGCCGGTAATGGAAAGTGACAATGCCAGTCCACTTAACATTTTCGCCTCCGCCCCCAGCGATGTCATTGCGTCGAGCCCTCCCACCCCCACAGCACCCCCACGCCGCGTCGTTTCGGCTTTTACCCCCCAAAGCCTCACCTCCCAGCCCTTAGAGCCGAAATGATCGGATATGAGACATAAGTTGAGTGCGGCCCTATGATTTATCACCGCTACGCCGCGGATTAGCTTTTCTTTGCTCCGTTTTCAGACAGGGGCGCGCTATGGGGTCAAGGGCGGAGTTTCTCTTGAAAAGTTTTTATCTTTGAGAGGGATTATAATCGTAATAATAATCGTACAGGAAATAGTAGATGCCAAATGCGGGACATCATGGACAAGGACGGAAGGTACAGTTATACAGGGTGTTAATTAAGTATGTTAACAAACTTCAACCACGAATAGTTCTCCTAAAAATAGAAAGAAAATGTCATATGAACATGGGTCCGGAAATGCTTCCTAAGGGAGCTACGCCCCTTTGCATGGGGCACCCTGAAGACGGTTTTCCCTCGATATTCGCGAAACCATTCATAACAAAATTACGAAATTAGGTACGATGGGTAAACTTTTGACGCTGAATCTGATTCTGAATTCAGAATTTCATAATTTTAATCAGAGGCGTATCATACGGGAGGAGTTAAGGGTAAAAATAACCCCATTTTCTAAATAGTAATTTTTTTGACATTTTGATTTAAAATGTGGTATTTCAGAGATTTCTACGTAAGAATGGTCTCTTGGTACATCTCGAAAGGGCTAACCCTTTTCGAGAAAAATGCAAATTATTATTTACAATAGCCTGCATCGATTCAATAATTTGCATTTTTCTCGAAAACGGTTAGCCCTATCGAGATGTACCAAGAGACCATTTTTACGTAGAAGTTTCTAGAATACCATATTCTAAAATCAAGGTGTCAAAAAAATTACCATTTAGAAAATGGGGTTATTTTTACCCTTAACTCCTCCCGTATGATACGCCTCTGATTAAAATTATGAAATTCTGAATTCAGAATCAGATTCAGCGTCAAAAGTTTACCCATCGTACCTAATTTCGTAATTTTGTTATGAATGGTTTTGAAAATATCGAGGGAAAACCGTCTTCAGGGTGCCCCATGCAAAGGGGCGTAGCTCCCTTAGGAAGCATTTCCGGACCCATGTTCATATGACATTTTCTTTCTATTTCTCGGAGTACTATTCGTGGTTAAAGTTTGTTAACATACTTAATTAACACCCTGTATACATAAAAAACGCTTACCAGAATCAGAAAGAGAACGACCTACGTCATTTTTGTGTAAAACGGGCTGGCGTCAGTCATTGTCTATTGGAAGTTATTGCTAAATTTCATGCATGACAGTGTTTTACAAATTTAAAAAATCAAAATGCCGCGTCGGTTATTTGGGTGCTACAACGCAAAAACGTCCCACGTAACTTGGAAAAATTGCATATTTGAATTAAAGGGGATGGTCTATTGTGTACTTTTAAAGAAAAAATTGCGAAACAAGCATTTTGTTGAAAAAAAAGTAGTAACTCGGTTATTTCACTGGACGGATATTTGCCGAAACGAGAATAGACGCGGCAACAGCGCTTTCTGTCAGTGCGACATGTCAACCAACAGTCAACGAGAACAGCTGTGAGTGCCTGAACGGTATCTTTATCATTTGTTTTAGGGGACAATCGGACAATAGACAATCTATAAGCAACCTGTATCTTGTACGCATAGTGTCACTGACTTGTAAAACAATTTATTTTAAAACTGTTGAATCCCTACTGATATTGTATCAGTGTTGAATATACAATTAAATACAGTCCACTCCTTCAATTTAAACCACCAAATTTTCTAACATTCACCATATTTTCAAAGTTACCCGCACAGAACAAGACAATTTTAGAGCCGAGAACCCGCTTGACAGATTCTAATAGTACCTATCACAATGATGCGGTGTTACCACACACAAGACAAATATAAACACCCTGACTTTTTTCAAAGCAATGCAACAAACTTACATAGGGAAATTGTAAAACCTGACAAAAACTATAAGCCTCCTATCCAGATCACACAGTAGACACACACAATTACATACAATCTAACAAAAAAAAAAAATTAACACCTGGTCGCAGAAAGCACTCCACAGCAAACATAAATACCGTTCACAAAAGACTACCCCTCGTATCCAAGTCAGTGCTCTTTGCATCCCTAAGAAATAAGAGTAATTGTTTATACCAATATTTGCGCTTACGTTTTCCTTCCTTGCATAAAGTGCCGTAATTTTTCTAGCTCTCTGTTTCCTTGTGTATTCAGCGCAGGCACAAAGCCGTTGACGACTCTATGTGTTCCTTTTTGAATTACAAAACAAATGGCACGGCGCGCAAGGTAAGAAAAATGGGGGACTCGTGGCTCGGAGAGGGAAATTTCCTGCGGAATTCTATACGGGAGCGGACCACTGGAAAATACCTCAAATTTACGTAACAATGAATGTAGAAAAAAAGGATGCAGTACTATGATTTCACCTTTATAAAGTACTGTTACACTTCTATATAATATATAAGTACTCTTGAGCGATTTAGGAAATAATTCAAATTGTTTTTTTTTCAATAAAATATTTATATTATATTATATTTATATAATATAATAAATATTTATATTATATTATAAATAAATTCATTGAATGCTAACCCTAAAGAGGCCTACAGACGTTGACACATGCTGCGATGCAGGCATCAACTCCTACGTTTTATGACGCAAGTAGCAGCGTGTTCAGTACTGAATCACGTATCTGGAATCAGTTGCGGCTTGCAGCGATGCAGAGTCTGGAATCCCATTTTGGTTGGTGGGCCACGACGCCAAGTTGGTGACGCTGATGTTGGAGCCAAGGCCTCACTTTTTTGCTTTCAATAATAATAATATGCATTTTAAATTTTTTGTTTTCTTTTTTAAATGATCCTGACTAGGTTTCCCAGAAGCCAAATCAACCAATTCGTTGTGAAGCTTCTAAAAACCATGTTCATGCGCATTTTTGCGCATGTAGTTCTTATTGTGTGTACTGTGTATCTTTCAGCTCTTCATATCTCCTGTTCACAACTAGAAATCGTATTACAGTGATATTGCCCCCTTTCAATGTATCCTACTTCTTCACTTCACTCATGATGCCAAACGTTTTTTTTGTGCAACTTTAAGTTGCATGCTTAACTAAACCCTTGGACAATAGTATTGCGATGACGGCCTCTTTTTCCTCAGCCAGGAAATTAAACTGGACGTAACTTTCACCGTTTTACTTCACAACTCAATACAATATCTCTTAACCTTATCTGAGCTACAACTCCACTCAACTGAACTACTGCCACGCTACTCGTGGCGCCTTATACACTTCATCGAACCATCTAGGAAAATCGAGACATTCAGATAACATTCTAGAACGCCCATCTGTCAGTTCCGGAAATTCCAGATGATTCGATAACGTTTACCCATTAAAAATCTAACCTAACATTTTGAAAGGAACATCAAAAACAATACAAATAAGCAATATACACTCTTCCCGCCTTAGCGTTTGGGGTCCTCGACGAACAGTTCGCTTTGATCCTTGTCTGGCCACAGACGATCGCTATGGACGACCTTCGGTTTTCCACTACCCATACGTATTCTGTAGACTATGTCATTGAGGCGCTTCATCTCCACTCCCAATGGCGTTGTAGCTTCGGAGATTCACCCCTTCTCCGTCGTGGATTGTAGAACCACACCAGATCACCTTCGACAAACTTTGGGCTATTTGCTTTCAGATCGTATCTGGCTTTCATTCTGTCGCTGACAGACTGCATGTTCCCTCTAGCAGACTCATGGATATCCCAGAGCATTTCTTGAAGAAGAGATAAGTCCAGAGGCAGCCGCAGTTTTCGACCAAAAATTATCTTCGCTGGGCTCAACCGAGTTGACTCGTTCACCGCTGATTTGTAGGCCAACATTCCCAGAGGAATCTTTGTATCCCAATCAGACTGATGTTCGTTAACAAATTTTGACAGGTAATCCAGGATTGTCATGTTGAAGCCATACCGTCGGACTGAGGATGAAGAGCAGTTGTTCTAGTCTTCCGAATTTCAAGTTTTCTCATCAGTTGTATGAAGACTTTTGATTCAAACCTGCGTCCCTGGTCTGAATATAGTTCATTAGGAACTCCGAATCTGGACACAACGTGTTCTAAAAGAGCCTGTGCCACTCTGTCTGCTTCTTGATTGGGCACAGGAATTGCTTCTGGCGATTTGGAGAAACAATCCATCACAACCAGCAAATACCTATTTCCAAGGCTAGTTTCCGGCAAAGGACCCAAAATGTCTATGGCGATCCTCTCAAACGGAGATCCGACATTGTACTGCTGCATATGTGATCGTTGACGAGTACTTGGACCTTTTCTTGAGTTGCAGACATCGCATGTGGAACAGTAATTTTCCACATCTTCTCGACAGCCAACCCAGTAAAATCTCTCCTTGATTCTCTCTAGGGTCTTTCTGATGCCAAAGTGACCTCCGCTGCTACTGTCACGCAATTGTTCTATAATTGCTTTTCGTAGTTTCCTTGGTACTACAAGTTTTTCTTTAGCGTGTCTGCCACCAGTGTCCTCCCAGATTTGATACAAGAGGTTACCCCTCACCTTCAGTGAGTCCCATTGTGCGAGGTAGGCTTTAATGAAGGGACTCATACTGTAACATGTATTTTCGGGTTTGTCTCACCCTAAAAAGTAATTATAATAATAATTAGGGCACATCTTTAGATTTCTATGACACATGATCTAGAATGTAACGTTTTTAAATTGTCTAATTTGATCGGTAACCATTTTATTGACGTCGCTATAGACAGGCAGGTGGGTGTTGGTTCCATTGCAGGACTGTCCGCGTTTGGACGGTCGAAATCCGAAACAGATACGCGGGACGGACGGACGGACGGACGCAACGACATCGATAATTTATTGCTAATGCGCTCGTTAAATATTCATATCAATTCAGCAAAGAACAATTGGATCGATACGTTTTCACGCTCTGCCTATCCGCCAAGTGATTTACGTCTCTCGACGTGGTTTCGGATACACTTCCTGTCCTTTGTACGCTTCGAAATGAAAGGGACAGCGGACGAGTCATTTTGTTTGGCCAAATTTTATGATTTATACTCTTTATATGAATACTGAGGAATGCTTTTATTGAAAATTAACTTTTCATCTCAACTATCGTGGCAAATGCAATTTACATATACACAGATGGCCTCAAAACAAAGAAAGGCACTATGATGTGCTCCAGGTCTCTAAATCTAAGAACACAGTGGGCTGTGGGTAAAACAGATTGTATGGACTAGTATCATGGTTGCATATGATAAAGTACGTCATAAAAAGCATCTCATTTTTTCCCGTTTTTTTTGGGCACAGGAAAGCCGTGAAAATAAGGAAAATATTTGAATTCTCCTAGGCCAGTGACGTCACTGCCCTAAAGGCGAACAGCCAATCAAAAGACAGATATGTGTGCTGTGTTGCCGCATTCTGATGGCCCGTGAAAAGCCGGAGCTGTACACGGGCACTTCACTTACCTCAACTTCAAAGTTTTTAGGTTAGAGGTAGCACAACGTGTAATCAATATCCATCACCAACGCGAAAATATGAAAATTTGCTTCTCAGGTTCTTAGATTTAATCATTCACCACAATACAACTTCGAGACCAAAGATTTATAAGGTTGAATTCAACTTCAATTTTCGACAATACAAACAAAGAATGAACAAAACAATTCACAGGACACGTCCAAAAGATGCAATCTTGAATTGACGGAAGACAAGTCACGGAACAGTAAAGTGAAATGTAAATGTTTTGCGAGTCGGAGCTGTTCTTGGAAACAATGCACTGCTGATGATTCGCGCGGTTGGCACTGATTGGCTGAATTTGAATTCCTTTCTTTAAACTTTAGAGGTAGCACAACGTGTAATCAATATCCACCAACGTGAAAATATGAAAATTTGCTTCTCAGGTTCTTAGATTTAATCATTCATCACAATATAACTTTGATACCAAAGATTTACAAGGTTGAATTTAACGATGGCGAACTACAGTGCTCAAAACTATTGATAACATTCGTGTTGGCAATACTCTAGCTCCGACTTAATGCATTTTACGAGTTCACAACATGTCTGTTAATAAAGTTAAGACATTTTGACTATGATGGTGAGAATAATTGTAGTTGTAGTTAGATTCGCTGCGGAATAAAGATATTTTTTAAAAACCCTAGTTCGCCCTTGGCAAACTTAATTTGCTTAAATAACCTACTATCAGTCAGCTGTTTTTCTTAACCATCTGTTTTGGTTCTTAACCCAACTACTTATTTGTTCGATATTCGATTAATCCATGGAATCACAAATCTCACTATTTAAAACTGATTTTCGGTTAAGGTTAAATAATTGTATAGGTACTAAAAAATTAGTTTTCTGAGTTATATGTGTGCTGTCACTTGTCAATTGTCAGTGAAACGAAACAAGATCCAACTAGATAGTTTACTAATCGTTGCTGATGCACTGTCTCCGTAAAGGCCTCTTAAGTACTACAGGTGAATTTATCCCAATATTTAGAAGTCCATGAGTGTAATTACTTTGATTAGCAACGGTTACATAAGATGTGAAAGTTAACTTGGTGTTCTAAAGTCGATACGAAGTCCGATCATAACTTTGAATCTAGATAAGGTGTAAGTAACGACACGGACTTAATGGAGGTCCTAATTACATAAAACATCTTTGCGGCGACATTAATGGTGAGCCCTAGCCTCTTTACTGGATTAAATTTCAAGTTTTAGCCGAAAAAAGTGAGCACCAAAACTTGTTACGATGCACTTAAACGTGGCTAGTCTTGAATGTGGAACTTTATTGCTATAATTAAAAAGTTAAATGAACATTTTTAGAGCGGATATTTTAATTCAGTTATATTTTAAAGTCAGCTTGATTGGATATCTGAGGCACTTTTTAAATATGAATATGACATGTTTCATATATGACTTAATTTCTCGAATTTTACATTGTGTCTTATAATGAGTACCGCTAGATTAAATTGTTCAAACTAATGTCGTCTATTCAGGTATTATATTATGCATTTGAAAAGAAACATACTTTTTTCAAACAACATGGTATGAGCGTATCAAACAGAATGCTTTATTCTTCTGCAAAAATCATATCTACTTTAAGACTCAAGTTATGTGCAATTTATACAACCATACGTATTCAAGTTAGGAAATACATAATAATAATAATAATGGCTGAATCTTTATACTTTTATGGTAAGTAATTTTCGTAAAATCTAATAACATTTTTATCTTCGAGCTTTAGGGTCGGGGCTTTTTGTGTTGGATATAATAAAATATTCTAGCCTTTTACGTGAGTATTTCTATAACTTTTTTGAGAGACCAGACTCATTCACCATAAGTCTTAGAAGAGAAACAGTGATGATGAATTACTTCTAAGCTAGCGATGTTTGAGATTTTTATACTTACATTCCTCTAATTATAAATATTTTTTAGGTAGCTTGTTTGAAACATCTTTTAAGTAGGCACAGCCTAAGATCCGTACTAGAGATTACCGTCACCCATCTGATATCAGGATGAACATATTTTTTTCTTATACATATTTTACGAATAGATGAACATATCATGACGATGTTGCTTCAAAAAGTATGTTCATCAATATATGTTTAATTGAAGATAATCATGAACATATTTTTTTAGGGAACCTCGTTATGTGTTTATTTTCATACATTAGATAGGTAAAGAGCAGATCTTGTAATATTTGGAACACATATGTTGACGAAGATTGGATCAAATCTAATATTTCCGACTCCTTATCTCTAAAACAGCTTCTGTTTTAAATTATTTTGAATTTAAGCTATTACACAACATTTTGAACACCTGTCAATTTAATGCTTACACATACATTACAAACTATGGTACAAAACTAGCAGACTATATAGAAATCAGACTGTTGTGAGCATATCTAACAAATATTTTACATTTTATTTGTATTACTACTCACACTTTTTACTGCCCACACCGATAGGTGAGGGGAGTATTGTGATCGCGAAAAATTTCGATTTTGAGATAATATACTTTTTGGGCGTTTTATGATGCCCACATAACGAAAATCCACATCACTCATTTCCGTGGGTCTGTCTGTCGGTCTGTCGGTCTGTCGGTCTGTCTGTCTGTCTGTTGGCGTTTTTCTAGCCTCCTAATATCAGTAACCACTGCACACATTTTGATGAAATTTGGGTAGTGATATGGTGTAGGGTCGTAGTAGGTAATTTTGTTACAATTTTGAAAATCGTTGCATGGGCGGCGGAGAAATTAGCAAAAAAACGAAAAATTTCAAATATGCCTCAAACTTCGTGTGTAGGTGTTTTAGGGGTTCCTGATCATTTTCTACTTTTTTTGGGTGAGGGTGAAATTGGAGTGGTAGGGGGGTGGGGGGTTGTAAATCTGAAAAATGTGTTGTACTTATAATGGGCTGTCTACTGACCTGAGAGAGAAAGACCTAGCGGCACAATACACTTTTTTAGGTCCATCCGAACATTGCCTTGCCGATTACAGAAACCAAGGGACTTGAACTTTCTGATGCATACAAAATACATACGAGTATTACTTTGGATCGTTTTGTATTGTGTTACGTGGAAACTTCTGAATTGACTTTAATGACATAATGACCGCGACGGGTATGGAAAGTGCGTATGGTTTTGAGAAATCATTTCAATGGCGGCGCGGCAATAATAAAAAAAACTAAAAACATAAAGAACACCTCAAACTTCGTTTTAGACGTTTTAGGGGTGCCTGATCATTTAAATTTTTTTTTTGGTTGGAGGTGGAATTGGGGTGGTTCGGGGGTGGGGGTTTGTAAAACTCAAAAATTTGTTGCATTCATGATAGATTGTCCATTGATCTGTGAAAGAAGCACCTAGTAGAATAAAACACCTTTTTTGCGGTCGGGCTAGCGATGATTTGATTGCAGGGGCATCTAGACTATAGTTTCATTTTTTGGTAATAATCATTACATCTACTCTCTAAATTTAAGGCACATTCGTATATTTTGAACGGCCTAAGAATTTCTATAATATAACATATCCAAACCCCGAAGGCCCCTAGCAACTACATATTCGCCTTCGACATTTGTCAGCGGCTCGCCACACGTTCCCCCCTACCCCCATATATCCTCCAATGGTCCCCCTCACGACTATCACAAACCGCGATGTCGTTAATGCTGAACCGGGTGCCTCCCGTTTAATGATCTCTCTTTGTCTTTTATGTATCTGCACACAACCGAGTGGAATCAATCGACGAGAGAGACTCGCCATTTGTCACAGAGAGAGAGACAAAGCGATTCATCGTAACGCGACGTCTGATTTTGACTGCTAATTTTTTTCTGACTGTTCATCATTTATTTGAAAGGAGCGAGCGGTGTGATAGATGCTCGCTTTCGTTCGTATTTTAGAGATTGGGCGTTTAAAAGAAATAAATACAGGGTGTTGGGGATAAAACTCACAAAAACGCCCGGGTTTATAATTAGGGCCTTCAGATTATCCAGAAAACAAAGTTTTGTTTTGATAAAGTTACACACAAGGATTTTAGATTTTTTCGGGTGGTGAAGTTGAAAGTCCGGTAGTCCGAAATTTTTTATTTTTGTCAAATAAGGATGAAACTAAAAGCAACGGCCGAATTTGTAATTAGCACCTTCAAATTATCCAGAAAACGAGGTTTCGTCTTGATAAAGTGACACACAAGGATTTTAGATTTTTTCGGGTGAAGTTGAAGATCCGGTGGTCCGAAATTTTTTATTTTCGTTAAATAAGGATGAAACTCAAAACAACGGCCGAATTTGTAATTAACGCCTTCAAATTATCCAGAAAACGGGGTTTCGTTTTGATAAAAGTACACACAAAGGTTTTAGATTTTTTCGGGTGAAGTTGAAAATTCGGTGGTCTGAAATTTTCGATTTTTGTCAAATGAGAATTAAACTCAAAACAACGGCCGGATTTGTAATTAGGGCCTTCAAGTTATGCAGAAAACTAGGTTTCGTCTTGATAAAAGTACATACCAAGATTTTAGATTTTTTCGGGCGAAGTTGAAAATTCGGTGGTCCGAAATTTTCGATTTTTGTCAAATCAGAATGAAACTCAAAACAACGGCCGGATTTGTAATAAGCGCTTTCAAGATATGTAGAAAACGAGGTTTTGTCTTGATAAAAGTACACACAAAGATTTTAGAATTTTTCGGGTGAAGTTGAAAATTCGGTGGTCCGAAATTTTCGATTTTTGTCAAATCAAAATGAAGCTCAAAACAACGGTCGGATTTGTAGTTAGCACCTTCAAATTATCCAGAAAACGAGGTTTTGTCCTGATGAAATTACACACAAAGATTTTCGATCTTTTAGGTGAACTTCAAAATCCGGTGGTCCGAATTTTTTTTATTTTCGTCAAATGATAATGAAACTCAAAACAACGGTCGGATTTGTAATTAGCACCTTCAAATTATCCAGAAAACGAGATTTTGTCTTGATAAGGATGACAGAAGGATTTTAGATTTTTTCGGGTGAAGTTGAAAATCCGGTGGTCCGAAATTTTCGATTTTTGTCAAATGAGAATGAAACTCAAAACAACGACCGGATTTGTAATAAGCGCCTTCAAATTATGCAGAAAACGAGGTTTCGTCTTGATAAAGGTACACACAAAGATTTTAGATTTTTTCGGGTGAAGTTGAAAATCCTGTGGCCCGAAATTTTTGATTTTCGTCAAATGAGAATGAAACTGAAAACAACGGCCGGATTTGAAATAAGCGCCTTCAAATTATGCAGAAAATGAGGTTTCGTCTTGATAAAGGTACACACAAAGATTTTAGATTTTTTCGGGTGAAGTTGAAAATTCGGTGGTTCGAAATTTTCGATTTTCGTCAAATAAGAATGAAACTCAAAACAACGGCCGGATTTGTAATAAGCGTCTTCAAATTATGCAGAAAACGAGGTTTTGTCTTGATAAAGGTACACGCAAAGGTTTTAGATTTTTTCGGGTGAAGTTGAAAATTCGGTGGTCCGAAATTTTTGGTTTTTGGTCGAATGAGAATGAAACTCAATACAACGGCCGGATTTGTAATTAGCGCCTTCAAATTATCCAGAAAACGAGGTTTCGTCTTGATAAAGTTACACACAAAGATTTTAGATTTTTTCAGGTGAACTTCAAAATCCGGTGGTCTGAAAATTTTGATTTTCGTCAAATAAGAATGAAACTCAAAAATGCGCCCGCATTTAAAAGTAGCGCCATCAAATTATCCAAAAAACGCGGTTTCGTGGGTAGTAGCATTAGGTAATTAGCAAAAAACAGCAAACTTCAAATATTTCCCAAACTTGGTTTTTAGGCGTTTTAGAAGTTCCTAATGATTTTCTATTTTCTTTGTTATTGTTATACCGAAAAATTTTTTGTATTCATAACAGGCTAACCATTGACCTGTGAAAGAAAGACTTAGCGGCCTAATATACTTGTTAGATTGATTTTAATAAAATTTTGAAACAGTATTATTATCATAGCAATGATGGAAAACGCGTTTGGTTTTTAGAAATCGTGTCAGTGGCGGCGCCCGTCATTTGAGTTTCGTTAAATTGGTTCCTACTGATCTACTGAAGGCAATTGAATTGATTTGGTATAGACGATCTATCGCATGCTACTTGAATCGCTTGATACTGATTTGTGCGACTGGTTTCACTCCCCAAAACTGTAGCATACCTCATGTTTTCAGTGGCTGCTTTGGCGAAAGTCCACCTCAACGTAGGAAAATACAAATCCCAAATAGAGCCATCACCTTATCACGATAGACGAACGGACGTGTTAGAACAGCGCATTAGTACCGCGATATAGTTTTAATAAAGTTGTCAGCGTGGGTGGCTATCCGCAGTGGATCTCCCCCCAAGTTTCTATCGTCCCAATTAAGCCCGGTTAATCCTCTAGGGGCCTAGCGGCGACGTCCCGGTCCACGAGACAATAGACAGATGCCATATTATGGCTAAACGGTGTTCGGGCCCTCGCAAAATTCGAGAGCTAACCGTTCCGCTAAATTATCGGTGGGTGTTCAGAAGTACCGCGGACAGGATAAGAGGATGACGGAAGCTATGCGAGAATGTCATCTTCGATGTATCGGTTAGAATCGGTCTTTACTAGTCCACATTTGCCGAAACATGTTTATATGCTTTCTAACGTTTCAACACAGGCTTAAACACGGTCTATTATTTTGGCATTTTTTAGCTTTTCTTAAGGTAAAACATGTCTGATAGCTTTTACTTCCCACTCCAACAGGTGAGGGAGGTACTGTGAGTTTCAATTCAAGTCAATTTTGAAATACTACGTTTTTTTAGCGTTATATGATGTGTACATAACGGAAATCCACGTAACTCATTTCCGTTGGTCTCTCTGTCGGTGTGTCTGTCGGTCTGTCTGTCTGTCTGTCGGCCTGTCTGTCTGTCGGTCTCTCTGTCTGTCTATACGCGTTTTTTTGCCTCGTAATCTCAGTAACCGCTGCATGGATTGTGATGAAATTTGGGCAGCGATATGCTGCTAGGTCGTAGTAGGTAATGCTGCTATAATTGATGCTGTAATTTTGAAAATCGTTGCACGGGCAGCGGAGTAATTAGCAAAAAACGAAAAAATCCACTACACGAAGTTTTCGTCCGGATAGAAAGCCAGATAATGATTTTAGATTTTCGGGGTGAACTTGAAGATCTGAGGATCTGGAAATTTTGGATTTTCTTTACCTGAGGCTGAAACTCCAAACAACGGCCAGATTTGAAATTGGCACCCTCAAACTATGCACGATACGAGTTTTCGCCTGGATAGGAAGCCAGACAACGATTTTAGATTTTTAGGGTGAACTTGAAGATCTGAGTACCTGGAAATTTTCGATTTTCTTTACCTGAGGCTGAAACTCAAAACAACGGCCGGATTTGACAGTGATCACCGAATTAAAGTAATGTGTTAGAGAGTAGTATGTACATCTCGATGTCCAAAACAGTCTATTTCATTTTAGCTATTATTTTGTTAATAATATACTAGCATCTTTGTATGGTTATTTCTACAATAATTAATGCTTGTCGTATCTGGTATCTTCCAGCTCAACACATTTCAAGATAGACTCTTCAAACAGTAAGTTTATAGTCCAAATTTTGTAGCATGAAAATCAAGCCTTAGCACCAAAAATTCCTACGAAAACAAGACACTCACTTGAATGACTGATTATATGAAGCAAATACACTATTCAAATAATATTCCACCATTGTATATGTGGTAGGGGACGTCTTTTTGAATAAGGTGAGAGGGTTTCAACTCTTGTTTTTTTTGGCCGTTTTTTCAAATTCTTGGTTAAGAGCTTGAATACCTACCTCTGTATGCGAATCAAGTTACTGGTTGCCAGTTACACGTGCAAGTGATTAGGATATCTACTTGACCATTGTGAACGTTATTTTATGTTAAAAATGCTGTTGAATTGTTCTGTATTCTGTTTTTGTTTCAATCGCAGTGCACTTATCTTGTTTACACAAGCTTGAGGACCCTGTGTATATAGCCGGTGCGAAAAGAATGAATGCAGTTTCCGTTTTTCGTTGCTCACCGAAGAAAAACTCTGTTATTCCGACAGTCTAGCCGGTGTTTTTCTAATATTAAGGATTCGTCTCGTCGCTTTGAAATTGCCCAAAACGAAAAAATAAAGAAGGAAATAGCCGAGGCCTAGAGACTTGGGATGGCAACCACAGCGTGCGGTGAGGTTTACCTGCGTTACTGTTACTTTTAATAATTGAAATTTCTTTCTACAATTATTCTTACTTCTACTTGAAGCAAAACTGAAAATTGACTGATTAATTTCAAGTGTTCTTGCATCTTCGAATACTTCTGTAATACGTTCTCCACTCTGACAAAAGAGTATTTTCAATACTTCCTCTGCAGCTATAAGTGGTTGAACTCGGGGTGACTATACATTCAAATATACGAATAATGGCTCTGAAAGCCGCGAACAAAGGTGTTTTATAATTATATTTCTGCACAATATAGGTACTATAATCAACTCTTCTTGGGAATAAGAAAAATTTGTTCGTGGTTTAGGGAATTTTTATGTAATTCGAATATGCTACTTAGTAATACCTGGTCAACCCACTTGACGCGATTCTTTTCTATAATTAACTCTCGTGACGTGCTACCTTGTAGCAGAAACGTCGCAAAATCCGTGCATTTAGGTAAAATCTCGAGATCTGGCAACACCGCTTCAGACATTCGGATTCTGAATGATTGGCGAAAATTAGATAGCCAGGACATACCAATAGAAGGCTGTTGCCATGACAACAAGAAAAAAAAGTTAAGTTGAGGCAAAGATGGTCGCCGATTTCGTGGAAATTCGCAGAGTATGTGACACAGAAGTGCTCATAAAAAGTATGTTTACATTATTACGTTTTCCTTTAAACGCGAATTGTATTAAAAATATCTGATATTGACAAAACCGTTTTTCGTTACATTTAAATAGTTATTTATATTAAATTACGTCTATAAATGTATACCTACAGAGTGTGAGAAAATAATCTCTAACTACCCAGCTAGTGGTTTGAGTTTTCATTAAAATTTACCATTTATAACCTACATTAGGCTTGTATATTAGGGTAAATCAAGAATATATCCGTATCAGTCGTCATCTTAAAACCATTCAAGCTAGCAAATCAATCGAAGCGAAATTGTTTAGACAATAGAAGTCCAAAATAGCTATATCTTTTGAAACATCAACTATGTTTACATATTGCAAAACATAAGCTGTAGGTATTTATGGAGGCGAATGATTATAGGTATTTCCCTGGCCCTGTATAATGTTTGCCTAATACATACACTCTGGGTCTCATAGAACATTAAATTCCAGAATTTCACATATTCTCGTTGCCCTGTTTATCTGTCCTGTTTTTACGATCAGATAATCTCAGTAACCTCGGCACAGAACCACAGAATAGGATTTAAGTCAAAAACTCGATCAGCATATCTTGGAATCACAATTGACTCACATCTTATTTGAACATACATGAGTATAAATAATGTGGCAAGAATGCTAAGGCCCAGTTTCCCAATAACATAATCTAATCTTTGTATACCTATTTTACTTCCCACACCGATAGAAAGGGGGAGTATTGTGATCGCGAAAATTTTCGATTTTCAGATCGAAAATCTACGTCACTCATTTCCGTTGGTCGGTCTGTCTGTCTGTGGGTCTGTCTGTCGGTCTGTCCGTCGGTCTATCTGTGGTCTGTCTGTCTGTCTATTGACGTTCTTTTAACGCCATAATCTCAGTAATCGGTGCATCGATTATGGTGAAATTTGGGTAGCGATATGCCGTGGGGTCCTAGTAAATAATGCAGTTATAATTTTGAAAATCGGTGCACGAGCGGAGGAGTAATTAACAAAAAATTAAAAAAAAACCAAATATTCACCAAACTTCGTATTTGGGCGTTTTAGGGATTCCTGGTCATTTTTTGCTTTTTCTAGGGTGGGGCGTGTAGTTGTAAAACTCAAAAATTTGTTGTATTCATAATAGGCTGTCCATAGACCTGTGAAGGAAAGACCTAGCGAGATTATACATTTTTTAAGGTCCATCCGGACATTGCCTTGAATATTACAAAAATCAAGAGACAGAATTTTTTTATGTGTATATATACGAGTGTTTTATAGATCGTTCTGCATTGTGTAACCTGGAAGTGTTCGAACTGATTTTATAGAAATTTCGAAACAGTACCTATTATTACCTTGGCGAGGATGGAAAACACCTGGTTGGTGGTTTTTAGAAATCATGTCAGTGGCGGCGCGGCAATAATAAAAAAATAAAAATTTAAAGACTCAGACTTCGTTTTTAGATGTTTTAGGGGTTCCGAATCGTGTTCTACCTTTTTTGGGTGGGGGTAAAATGGGGTGGTTGGGGGATGGGGGAGTTGTAAAACCGAATTCTTTTTTTGTATTGATTTGTATTCTTTGGTCGGGCGGGCGATGATTTGGTTGCAAGGGGATTTCATCTGTCATCGGTTGACCACAATGAACATCAAGATGTATTTGGGTGAATTTAACTACTGGTTACCAAAATATTGCGAAACCGGGCCTTAAAATATCTTGCTCTCTTGCATATACCGGATCTAATCTGACAGTGTGAGCCCATCTCTACGATCCTTTTTCTGTATCACGTAGATACAGCCGCGATGGCTTGGTCGTGCTGCAATATAGCGTCGAATTTACATGAGAAAACCACCGCCGTGCCGTAATAAGAAAACTACCGACACGAGCTGCAGAAAGTAACTAGAAATATGACTTTATTGTCCCATGAATAATACAACCGGTAGCGGCGGGGTAACAGCCAGTCACATCGCCCGGAAGACCCCCGGAAGATCGTCTCGTTACGTGAGCACTCAGCATCTACGGACTCTTTATACCACTTACATGATAGATCGTGCCCGTTTTTTTTCTTCACCGAATTATAATTCTACTAAAAACTTGAAATACAGCGTGGGGCATAAAAACCAAGTGTTTTTGGTTTGAGTAGTACTCATATATTGGAAAAGGGAGGAGCGCGCGGTTTATTACAATCCATTCCTTGACTCAAACCATTTCACTTTCTTACTTGTCACTTGCCATCATGGAGCGGTAGACGCTAGAACAACGCGTGACATATGGCGTGGCATCATTGGCCCATATTTTTTTGGAGAAAATGGCGTCACCGCCACAGTAACATCTGAACGTTACATTTATATGGTGAATACCTTTTTCATACCTGAATTGCAAAGAAGAGGTGTGGATATCAAAGATTTGTGGTTCCAGCAAGATGGGGCCACGGCACACACCGCCAGAGCATCCATGGCTGTTCTTCGCCATCTGTTTCCAAATCGTTCAATTTCGAGGTTTGGTGGCATTTCATGACCTCCTAGATCTCCCGACTTATCAATTTGTGATTTTTTTCTATGGAGGTAACTCAAGTCACGTGTTTAAAGGGCCAAGCCCCGTACGTTAGATGCAGAGGAGGGAGCGATTCACCATGGAATCTCTCAAAAATCTACAGAGACATGCTGGAAACAGGGAATTGCAATTTTCGTGAACAGCCATATCATATGCCAGATGTAATTTTTGCACTTAGATATTTCAAAATGGTTTATTATGAGCTATGTTCTACTACCAATAATGTTTTTTAGGGTAAAAACTAATAATTTTATGATTATTTCAAAAACACTTGATTCTTATGCCCCACCCTGTATTTGCTTGCCCAAATATTTTATATAGTTATACCTGACCATATGCATGGAAAAAACCTGCAAGTCACCTACCTGATGTTCTGAAATTCTTGTGATCGCTTTGTTGTTCTTATGTACATGTGCATGGTATGCAATAAACCCCTGGTGTTGTTTTATCCTTCACCGTTCTCAATACTCCTGAATCTTTCTTGTGGGCCTATAGATCGTCTTGACGTTTTCCTTTCGTAACATCTTTCCTATTCTGTCTGTTATTCCAGGCACGTAGGGTAGAAAAGCTTTTGCTATCGGTTCAGTGTTGCTTTGCCCTATTCCTTCTCAATGTTCTTGTTATTTCCTTTTCTATAACACCGTTTGCCTTAGAAGCGTTCTTTATATGTTCCAGTTCGGTGTCAAGTTCCCCTGGTTCGCACATTTTTCTAGCCCGTTCTGTCAAAGCTCTAATAATTCCGTACTTCGGAGATGGGTGATAGTTTGATTCTTTATATAAGTACCGATCAGTATGAGTCGGTTTTCTATATACATTGTGTCCTAGTGTAGCTCTTTTTCTTGTTGGAAGAACGTCAAGGAAGGCCAGTTCAAAATCACCACGATAATTTCAATAGAAAAGAAGAAATACAGACAACCGGACATATGTAACCATCCTAAAGGACCTGAAGACACTACCATATTGCAAGGGTGGTGGGGCTACCAATGCTAACTTGTTTGGGCCACGTCACCGTTAACAGGTATAAATACAGGTGCAGATCCACCAGCCGTCAATATTTTGGAAGTCGCTGAAGTGAAATAGCTTCTGAAGATGCCATCCACTCGTGGTGGCGAAACGTCACGCCTGAACGCTAAACGACGTCGGTCTAAAAACTCAAGAACAAAGAATTTAATGCATTATATGCCAGTTATCAAATACCTACTACTAAAACGCCAAGGTTCTTAAATTCAATCCGAATTCCATTCAAAATCCATCTATGACGTCACTGCTCCCTATCGATGTTATTTTGCGGTTATTGATCGATGAAATAAAAAACCACACCCGACTTAGCGTGGCACTAGACTACTCGGAATACTTTTGGAAATCTACTCATACTCATACTCATACTCAATTTATTCATGTAACTATACAACAAAGTATTAACACACGTCCAAATTCCAAGTTTCTAAATGTAAAGCAATTATATTTACACACCTTTTACAATATATACCCACATACAAACATTGAAATTTATAATTAAAATATTCGTCTAACGAGTAAAAACAGTTAGTAGTTAAAAATGTTTTGACTGATGATTTGAACTTACTGTATTCCAGGTTTCTGATCTCAATGGGAAGAGCATTAAATAATTTTGCTGATAGATAGCCTGGGCCATCTTGACACCTTTTCAGTCTGTGATAAGTTGTTGTGAGCATTGCCTAGTATAACTATGAACTTCACCATGTACTTTATATAATAATATAATATGTGTATATATAATATTATTGCTCATGTTCCTTTGTGTACATTATAATAAGCGCTGCCACGTGTATATTTCTCGTCGTTCCTCAGCCACCGCAAAGATCGCCGCACCGTCGCGAAAACACGGGATATAGCAGATTGACAGGCGGACAGACTTTTCGTTCAGCGACTCGCTGACAGATCAATTTCCCTGAATTGAAAGGCACCAGCCAAGCCAGCCACTCGTGTACAGATGAAATTCCAGATATAACCGGCGCGGCGGAATCACACGCACTTCTTTCTACGACCACAGGGAAACTCCTCGCTGACGACTGTCCGTTGCCTCTTGCCTCTTGCTTGGGTGGTTTTTCCTTAAATGGATTTGAAGGGAAAGCGACCGTTTGTTCACTGTTCGTCATTATCCACGTTTCGCATCTGTGGATGTCAAAAACATAAAATTTGCGAAAGTCTTTATGCACTTCTCAATGGGCAGTTCTAGAAGCGATTGAAATTCTGAAAAATTTAAATAACATAAATCGGGATTGAGGTTTCTACCTGCCTGATACCTGGAAATTCTTATTCACTGGTAATAACCCACGCCATCTATATGGATACCCAACTAATGACAATTGCCCGAAGTAATATCCAATCTCAGAGTAACAACTGAACATAGAGGTAGTAAACAACTAATTCTAATAGGCCAACATCTTTTCTTACGTTGTCATATCGACCACCAGATACCGCAATCATAATTGTTTACTATCGTCTTAATTGTATAGTATCCAGAAGTATTCCATTCTAGGTTAAAAAAGACGGTATTTTGGTGGTTCAGGAATGATTACAGCAAAATCAATAGATATGTTGACCTCTACTGCGTTACTGCATGTTTCTTCATCATAAACGCAAATTCTGTCTGACATAAATTTTGAGGAGCTGGCAACGCCTATGTAATTTTCCTGCGATTTTTTTACGGTAACCTCCGACTGTCAAATGTTCGTTTTGTTTGTGCGTCTTTTATGCTGGTCAGTAAAATCGAATTCGCTATTTGTTGGTAACTGTAGTGAAGCTTTACGGACTTGCTGTGCTATATTCGGGTGTAGTTTAACAGTTTTTTGAGATGGGACAGTGCAGAGCAGTGTTTATAACATGGGTTGCATTAGAAGAATTTTCAGGTTAGTTGGCAATGTTTGGAGGCTGAAGTGTCAAAAGATGATGGCTTTAAACATGCCATGCTGAAGTGGTTTGTTTACTACCTCTATGTTCAGTTGTTACTCTGAGAGATTTCCATATTCTTTTGGACGTTTTGATCGCATTGTAAGAGGCAGTTACCATAAAGACGAATTCATCGGAAAAGTGACAGTAGATGACTGTTTAGCGCTGAAATCGCAGGCCGTTATATTTAGTTTTTGATGACTCATTAATGCCTGTTATAATTATTGGTTCAATACACATAGTTGTTTATAAAGATAGTAATCCCTTATACTTACAATCAGCAAATAAAACGCAGTCAGTTGAGATACAGTCCGCGAAGTTTAAAACGGCAACAGCGCCCCAACAAAGAAAAAACTTGACTGGAAGCGACAAACTACCCTACATACGCACCCTATCTTAGAATGCAGAGTGTAATAATAATAGAATAAAATAATTAAAGATACAATAAAATTCCAACGCAACACCCTGTACCATAAAATTTGTTTTTCGAGGGTGATACGAAAAGAACTCTGATACACTCGAATAGTCAGGAATTGAAGAGACCACTTACTCGATGCCAAGACGACAGGAGGTGACGGATACAGTCGGAAACGGGCCTGTATTTTGAAAACGCTCATGAGTAACTTCCACATTCAACCGCTACATTATATGCACAATCATACTGTTATGTTAGACTGCTCTGATGCTGATATTATCTCCCAATTAATGCTGAGAGGCGCAGGATGCTTTCGAACTACATCAGAGGCTTCGAACATATCCTGAGGATGATCTCAGTATTTTCTAAGGTATAAGGCGCAATCCCACCGTACCGCCACTTTGGTGCTCATCCGTTATATGTGCACACCAGAGGAGAGCACAAACTCAAAGGTGCCACACGGACGGCAAAAAGTGTGTCTTGGCTTCACAACTGACCACACCCGCCACATCGATTTACGGCGCCTTACCTACGAATGTGACTCGCAACTCATATCTGCTTAGCGATAGATCTATCTAGGTATGCAACTATAAATAAGTGAAGACTTTGACCTGAGAACATGTCCTACAACTGACACAGGTAGAATTAGTGCGACCCACCTCCCATATCAAGGAGGACGGTAGCTTCCTACCGCATGGAAGACTTCCAAGATATGAATCCATGAGTGCAATAGGCGGACAGTATCCTACCCTCACGAATTGTCTAATATATCTTGTTCCCAGGCCGGACAAGTACGCCAGCTAGTGATTACTGCGGACACGATGAGGTGTTTATATTACTAACCACCTTCACCGTGCTCCTCAGGAATCGTCTGATTGTACCCAACTGTTTCAACTTTATCCCAGGTCCCATTAGGGAGTTGAGACAGTACCCCAGGTCCTATTAGGGGGTCCTTAATTCACTAATTGAGCTGGAGCCAGACAGGTACGCTAATGCCAATGATTACTGCAGAGACGATGAGGTGTGTTTCATCGTGCTCTCCAGCAATCCCATGATCATACCTAACTCTACTAAATCTCAGGTCATATTAAGGACTTAAACAGTACCCCAGGTCCCATTAGGGGGTCCTCCAAGTCAATTAAAGTAGTGGGCTGGAGTTAGACAGGTACGCTACTGCCACTGATTACTTCGGAGAGGGTGAGGTAACCTGCTCCCCTACAGGGTGAGTGTTTTGCAGAATCATGGTTAAAATAAAGTATGCTTACACTATCTTCTTCTACTTACTCCATTCAGTGAAAATTCGCAACAATTTGGCAAATGCTTTATTATCCTGGGCTCTCCTGAGTATAATATGAGAATCCAGACCGTTCCAGTCTCAAACGTTTTTCAACCTTTTTGCCTTCAATTTTTCTACTTAGAGTTCATATAAATTCTCTATGATCTTCAGATACTTTGAGTCTCAATACCTTTACTTCTTACTATTTTCAGCAAATTTGTATGCCTAACGCAGTCAAATATGCTTTTCAGTACTCTATAAAGTACAAGTATACATCCTTTCGTTGAACTCTGCATTTTTGCAGCATGGTCGGCAGTGTAAACAAGCTCTCCCTTGCACCCAGTCCCTCTCGGCAAAGCATTTGTTCTTCGCTTACATCTTGATCACATTTCCTACGTATTCGATAATGCAGCACTTTCAAGAACAACTTTAATACTTGGCTCATTCAATTGCTTAGACAAAACTTATCGCATTTTGTCGCTCACAGTTTTTTTGGATATAGGAACAGATATTGACTTCAGTCCGTTCTGATGTATGACGCCGGTCTTGTATATGATATTAAAAAGATGCAGTCTACCTTGCATAACAGTTTTTATGACGTTAGTTCGCAGAATGAACCGCGAACCATTTTTGATCAGTTTGGATAGAATTTCTATGTCCAATTAATGAGCTGTATAAAATATTCTATTACGAAGTAAGTTAGAAACGGATCTATCTCATTTACCTGTGTGAACCTATAGCCTCCTCTCATTACCTGGCGTTCGCTACAATGCTTTCAATACTTCACCGCTCCGACTTTTTCGCGATTCTAATAAATCGAATATCCCCTATTATGCTCCTAGTTATTGATGAGCGGCCTCAATCCTTGCGCTTAATTTCCTTTCACAACTTTCCTATCCAGTGGCGGGGATACCTCAATTATTTTTACTGTGGATTGTGCTTTGATTCGTAATATGACATGAAATAGTAGAGGATTTCAAGTAAAGTTGACCTTCACTAATTTGTTTACCGTATAAAAATTGTATTTTATCGATTAAGACATGGTTCTAAACTTCGACAAACAAGGTTGTCTAAAAAACGTTTTCATGACTATAATTTATCAAAATTATAAAAAAAATAGTTAGGTTGACAGTGAGCGGGGCAATTATGCCTCTTTCCACTGCGGCACCTTCAGGGCTTTCTACAATAGTTATAAGAAAAGGAAAAAGATGGGTTTAAAAATATTATAATAAAAATTTTTATAGGTGTACTCACAACGCTGAGGTCTACCATTGAAAAAACAGCACTTCATTGAGTCAAAAACAGCTCTAATACAAAATCATCAAAAGAGTTATAGAAGAATGCATGCTGCTTCTGAGGATGGATCCATCGAAGGTCAAGAAAAATGTTAGTGTATTGTTTCTACATAGTAATGCCCATACCTCATACAAGGCGTAGCCTTCGATGTGGCAGTGTTTGCATTGCAAAGTACAAATAAATAAATAAAAAAATAAATAAAATAAAAATAAAATATTTCTCATGAACTTCTGTAACTACTGTAGACTATGAAAGCGCTGTACCTAACCAACGTACGTTAATCTTTCTTAATTCTACGCGAGACCCGTTTTGCATATCCAAATTGCCATTTCGAGTTTTGCCGCCGCGTCTACCATCGCAGCACAAATGACACGAGAGAGTCTGAAAGTGCAGTTCAGAATCGGGCGCAAGATAACGTCGTGTTGTCTGCTGCGAGTAGGGATTGTCATAACGGAAGTTGCTGCTGCCGGCTGAATTATCAATGTATCAAGAAGGCCGTTCATGCTAAACAGCTGCCATCCCAATCCCAGTCGGCACGGCGGTGCTTACACGATAAACAGAACTAGCACGTAATTATGCGCATACCATTTCGTCGCTACTGAGACTACTATGTAGGATGCTACTACCGACGTTCTGATCATAATGCGTGCGTATTTTGACTTGACTAAGTGGCTGGCAGATAATGTTATACGGATGTCAATGGGATGTTACCAGTGTTTAAGATGAACCTTACTAGTGTCATTTTATAACAATACAAGCGCTGGTGATGAGCCACCAACCAACATATTGCCCATAGCAACCAGCAGCTCAATCGGATTGTATGAGACAAGGGTATGTGGGCGCGTGCGTGTGTGCGTGAGTCTAGCTAGCCGCCAACAAATGAAAACAGGACAACAATGGTTTAATAAAGATTTATTTCATATATATGAATGCAGTACATGTGTGTTCTATCTATTTTTTTTTAAACAAGAACTTAACTTCGGAGGGAAGTCCAGGGAGTAATTCTCGTGGTGCCCTTCCGAAGAGAAGGTGGTGCTCCAAAGAAGGTGTTACATGCTGCTGGTGGTACCCCAAAGAAGGCTGCCTTCCTTCGAAAGGAGTTCTGGTGGTGTCACCCCAAAGAAGTGTTTATGATGGTGGCACCCCGAAAAAGGTGCAGAGCCCCTTCAAAGAAAAGGTGGTCTTGATGGTGGCACCCCCAAAAAAGGGTGGTTTTCCTGTGAATGAGTTATGGCTGGTATTAGCACCTTGTAGAGAACTTCACAGGACTTCACGGTCTGTTTCTAAGTATTGATCTTCAAGCGTTCTTACATTTTGATAAATTGCGTTCATATACTTCAGAAACAAATCTATGAGGTAGCATGGGCATATTAAAAAGCCAAAAAGCAGATAACCTTCAAATGTTCACATGGTAAAAATTTAAAAAAATTACATATATTTACAAGAGCGAACAGATATAACAATAGTAAAAAAAATCATAAATGCTTTACATTTACAGTCCTACCGGATCTTTTCTGATATATGGTGGTGAATAAAAAAAAGTATATATAAAATATGTTCGAAAATCTACAACTTTTTCCTCAGCCCTCGTAAAACAAAATTACAAAAATGTCCCAACAGATCTTTTCATTGCGTTCTTAATTAGCAAATCTGACTGCTAGGTATTTTTACGTAAGGAATGTTATAAAAAAATGTGAAACATTAAATACACACAAGATAAGGCATCGTAACACAAAAATATATGGCTAGAAACAAAGAATGATGTTCAGCGAGTCTTTTGTTAGATAATTAATAAACATACAGTGCATGATTGACTTGATATTTAAAGATTAAAATGTTCGCCATCACATGTTCATGGAAAAAAAATGTATAAACCGGAAAAATCACATTCCTACACATAGCTGTAAAATAAAAAGCAGAAGCAATAAAAATATGCGAAACCACAGCAATCAAATCGTTATGATTTTGCATTGGGAGTATGAATCCCTTACCTTGGTTACCACATAATTGCACAGCCACAAAAATTGTCTTAGAGAGACATAGCTATTCTATATGTCTTTACTGTTTGAGTTCAGAAAGCAAAAGGAATAAACCATTACATTTCATCTAGAAGCTAACGTTGGTAGAGAGAGAGTATACCCCCCCCACTCATTAGATTTTTCCAAAATTTGTGCGCACTTGCGTAGTTTGTAAAATATAATATTTCCAGCTGAAAGAAATAGAGATGGGAAAAGGTAGAGGTGAGAAGTAAAATAGTTATAAAAATGTTACTAGTATAATGAGGAAGTAGTTGCTAAAAATGGAAGTTGTAAACTATTTGTATATGGCAGCCAAGTAAGTAATATAAAAATAATTTTGAAAACGGGTGAACCGTTACAATTTATGGTGTCTGTATCCATCATTTATTTCTCTGTATTTGTCAGTAGCCTATACTCTGGCGTATTGCGGATGACATCCCTTGCCATGTGCTTTGCGGGCCCTTAGACATATCTCCTTACACTAGTTCCCAAGTCGTTGCAAACGCGACGATGGCCTTGGGTCCAATTCATCGTATGTCTTCAGGTTCAAGGACCTTTGAACCTGAAGACCTGTGCCTGTGACACGCAACGGCTTCACAGCGAAATAGAATGTGTGCCGAGAACTTTTCTTCCTCCCCACAGCGTGCGCATATTGTTGTACATACAAGTGACGTCTGGAGGTCTTATATAGCCAGATAGCAGACTCTCAAGTAACCTTAGCCGGCTTCTATCCAAAGAGAGACAGAATCACCCCATTTTGGCCAAAGGTGCTCAAATAAGTCCTCTAGTTTGACGGAGATGTCTAGAGATTCCTCTCCATCACACAAGATATTGATTTTGCAACAGTCCCGCTGTTGGCCCAGGACATTGGAAATTATTCGTCGACCCTAGCCTTGCGAGTGCGTCCAATGTTTCATCACCACATACCGAAATTTCATCCAAGACCTTTCTGCATTGCAGAACGAGCCTTGATATAAACCTATAAGCACTCAATGGTTTCAATAGCTGTTAGAGCAGATAGTAATCCAGCATTTAGGTCTCTGAGTTTCGTGAATATTTGAGGTATAAGCCAAAAACGCATTTATTTTTGCTTGGAACACCGTATTGTGTCCATCAAGATAGAGGAAGAAATGATGATAAGCGTACTAAAGGGACTACCAAAAAAACATTCTCAGAAGTTTATTGCAAGTGTGTTAAATAGAGGATGTTTTATTATTTTCTGTTGTTCTGAGTAATTCTAGCATCAGCTTGTGATAAGTATATATACAGACAAGCAATGTTTACAGCCTTCTTGGTCTTTTCCTTCGCGCCATTCATCCTTGTTCTTCCAGCCATTTTCATCCAGGTTTCTTGCTTCTATCGCCGACTTTATACCCTGTATCCATGTTCTTCTGGATCTTCCTCTTGTTCTTCTTCTACTTGGAGTCCAGTTCCATATTTTCTTTGGCCACCTATCTTCGAGCATCTTTCGCATGTGGCCATACCAAGACAGTTGTTTGCTTTTTATTTTTTCTATAATAGTCTTCTGTACTCCCATTTGGCGTCTAATATCATCTGATCTTTTGCGGTCCAGTAGTGTCGTTTTGCAGCATCGCCGCCAATATCCATTTTCGACAGTGATTATTCTCTGTTTGAAACTTTTGTTTAAGGGTCTAGGGTACCTATAGCGCGCGAAATTGAGAATCAAAGTAAAGACGTATTCCCGTGTTAGCCTGTTCCCTTTCTCCAGTGTGTGTGTCTAAGATGAGGGGAAATAAGTCCAAAAATCCAAAGGTAAGGTAAAAAGGTCCAAAGGTAAGGTCCAAAGGTCACCATAAAAATGAATTTCGCATTTCCAAGCTCCTGACGTTACCTTTAAACTTTCAGTAATGACTCAAAGAGCAAATTGAAGAAGAAAGATTGCGCTTGTGCAACTATTTAGTCTTTTTTGGTATCGTGTTTGGTTGTTAAATTACAGGCATGTATAGAATGTATGATTTTGCATTGCGAGTTTTTTTGCACATTAAAAAACTTTTTTGAGAAAATCGAAAATAGTTGTCATTCATTATGGTCCTTAACTATCGTCTTCTGAAATATTATATATGTAGTATGAAAATAGAGTGAGTTATGCGAGAAATTGTGAGTCCGTGTTTTATATGGCAAATACGTACCTATGTATAAATGTGTGTATCCAGGCCCCTTAATGTCCATTTTTCTGAGCCGTAGGTAACACGACGTTCCACAATGGGATTGAAAAGTCTAATTTCTGTATTCCTTGTGTCATTCCATGATATAGAATGCAACTGCCCAGTAATCGCTTTACTTCGTCCCACCTTGTGATAAATTCGTGTGAATTCACATCACAGCTTTTCTCTTATCGATGCCTTTAGCTTTACGACTGCGTGCAACTTGGGAGCAACAATCGCCCTTTAACTTCCCCATAGTCGGTAAAGTTTCGGAAGAAAATTGATTATGGTCATGTAAAGCAAGTTTAATAACCTTTTGAGGCGTGCTCGCATGAATAACTCCGGCCGTAGCAGTAGCAGCATCTTTGCGAACCGATGCGATGATAAAATTGACGGCAGCCTCGGCACTCGGCAGCAGCAAATAGTGCAAGTTCGGGCGAGTTTGAAAGTGGAGCTGAAGTTATGGGATTAGTTTGAAGGGGCGGCGGCATTTGCATTGTGATCCAGCTGCCGTCGTTGACCGATAGAGAGAGGCCGTCCTGCATCGTCCAAAGCGAGCAACTTTTACGACGGACCATTCGAGGCCGAGATAGATAGCAAGTTTCTGCCGGTCGCGTCGGTAGATCGGTTACAATAAAACTTACTGTCGATGTCTCATGCATGCTCGTCGCCAGTGATAACCTGCTGCACTCTTCATACGGGAGTGGTTCGATAAGTGCCAACTGTCGTCGAAAACAAGTTTTCTTTGAAGGATCACTCTTTTGCCAAGGATGTCTCAAATGGACGGTAAATGAGTGACTACCATTCTCGCCAGTTGAATAGTATACAGGGTGTCTCTAAATTTCCTTGACACGTGACACAAGAAAATTTTAAACGAAAACTACGTGGAATTCTTGAAAGTACTATAGGGTCTACCATATCATGGTTTCAAAATATTTTTTTGGTACTTCGACCTTCAAAACCCATCCCAACTTTTTTTTCCTCAAATAACACCCCATAGATTTTCCAACATGAATGATATCGCTATTTTGTTTAAAATCTTGTGGTACCTTTGATGTTATGTACAAGCTTTCATGAAAACATAAGCATAATATAAATAAAATAAAAATTTGTTTGACGCAAAAGAAACAGATAAAAAACTAAGCCGGTTTTCAAGAGCACCTATTGCAGATGAGCGGTTGACTAGCTATCTTCTTCTTCTTTCAGTACCATCTCCTCAGCGGAGGTTGGCGACCATCATTTGGAACTTTTCTCTGTCTTGTGCCTAGGCGAACTTTTTTCGCCCGATCCCTCGCCGTCCTTCGATTTTACCCTTAACGATCAGTTGTTATAAAAAATCGTACTTACTGTTTCTAAAAATATGGCCAAAAAAGCTGCTTTTCTTTGTTCTATTGTGGTAAAAAGTTCCTGTTCTTTATTCATTCTTTCTAGTACCCTACTGTTTGTTACCTGCTCGGTCCATGGTATCCTTAATATGCGTCTGTATAGCCACATCTCTCAAAAGAGCCCAAACGTGACAGGGTCCAACCTTTTAATGTCCATCCTTCAACTCCGTATAATAATGTGGACAGTACATATAATTTTGTTGCTCGCAGAGTATCGTTTTCATTTTGAAGAAAAATTGTTGGCTATTTCGATTCTGCTTCTCATTTCTTCATCAGGATCGCATTTATCATTTAGCCAGCATCCCAAATATTTGAATCTGTTCACTCTTTCTACGTCCTGATTGTCTATTTCTATGCTTACATTATTAATATTTAATCTAGTGATGACCATAAATTTTGTTTTGTTTATGTTTGTTTTGAGATCACAACATTGACTAATATGACTCTGTTGACTCTGTTCACTATGTACTATAATTTCTTCTCATCGCTAGCTAGGAACACCATATCGTTAGCATACTGGGTGTTATTAATGTATTTACCATTCCCCCCAAAGGTTCTTGGAATATGTACTTAGAGTATAAGTTGAATAGCAATGGCGACAATATGCATCCTTTTTTTATATGAGCTGACTAATTCCCATATAAGTTTTTGATAAGCCTTATGTCCTTGCCATCTAACCCGAGTCGTTTGAGCAAATATATCAATTTATCGTGTTTCACGACTAGCTATCTAGTGAAGGAATAATGTTAGGCAGGTTATTGCACTTATTACTGGACATGACCGCTTCCAACAATATCTATACTTGGGGAGTCATCAACAGGAAACAAGAATGTAGACTTTACCGTTGAGTCAGCTCAATATTTTGAACTGAGGCACTCTCAGAGCGTGAAGAAGGATTACACGGTAAGATGACGAAACTGAGTATAGTATTGGACCTGGTTAAGGAATTGGTCAAGGAATCGGCTTAACCGATTAATAGGTAAGGGATTCACAATAAGCTTCGATTGACATGTAAGGTCAAGGGTCCAGTCTAACACAAATAACTCTAATCTACTCCAACAAAGCTTTGAAACTGTGTCAAACTAATCTCAAAGAATGTAAATTATGTGTAAAATAAATTCGATAATGTAGCCACATTGCGGAACACAGTAGAGCATCAGAAGACATCATTAAAATTGGAATCGGTTAATAAACCGTGTCTGAGTCGTAGCCACAATCGAAGCGGAAACTCGGTGAGAGAATTTCTGTGGTGGTGATTATTAGAAGATTATGAAAGTTGCCTTCCTTGCGCTCGCATCTTGATCGGGCGCGGGCGCTTCTGGCTGCTCTGCCATGCCGGTTGCAATCAATTTAAAATGTAGTTACTTTGAGAGAGTCTGCGAAGTCGATGAAGCGGCCACACGGTGATGACGTCACGCTCTTTGGCTGAACTTATATCAGGGCTGTTCCTTCGATAGAGGATATCAAATGCAACGACTTTGAAGACCAGTCGCTGCAGTCCACAGTTGGAGATGAGCGCGGGCACATTGATGTAAAAAAAGCTTTTGACGTTGCCAGTATTGATAAGCTGCTGACAAAGCTGAATAACATTGGCATTAGAGGCACAGTACATAAGTTACTAAACTCATATCTCTGTGTGATCGAAGGCAATATGTAAAGCTTAGTGAGATAGTGAGTGAACTATTTACTAATTCGTATGGAGTACCGCAGGGATCGGTTCTAGGTCCATTGCTGTACTCACTTTACGTGCTGAATTTGAAAGTAGCAAACTTGAAAGCCAGGTACTTTACATTTGCTGACGATACAGTACTAGTATACACAGCAAGGAATGAACTTGAACTCCAGGCTTTAGTGAATCAAGACTTGGACAAATACCTGAAATGGTTATTTTATAATAATTTGAAAATCAATATTGGTAAGACCAAATATATTTTATTTAAAAGGAAAAAGAAAAGAAAGTGGGGTAGGTTTGAGTCCGGTCCATGCCGATGAGCAACATGCAATGAACAGTACTCGAGCGAAGACCGACCCCCTTTTAATTTCGCGTTATTGTTCCCGTAAAGTGAAATAAAGGAAGGAATGGAAGAGCTCATCCCAGCGTTTCTCTATTAACGAGAACCTCGCTTAAGGATTGCAATTATTTTAATGATTACTGCCGGGAATTTTTACAGATAATGCTCTACTCTGCTGCCCGTATGGCTTCCTGCACTCTCTCTATCTCCTGATTTATCGTAAACACAACGGGCATATTCCGTATATGTATACTGTTTCGATCTGAAGGTCTGTTAGAAATGCTTTGTTTCCAGAATTATCAGCACACAGAAAAAGATACTGTTGCATTTCCAATTAATTGTTAGTATATGGATGTTTTTCCATCACTTCAAATATATTTACAGTTGTTTCAAATCCATGTCATTGAAAGAATTCAATCTTTATATTCGAAGTAATCACAGGTACGCCAAGAAATTCAAAATAATTTTATATTCGTTCTAACGATATGTATAATCCTTCTAATACCAGTATTGACATATAATGCAATCAAAACATCCTTTTGTTTTCAAAATTTACCCTATGTTTCGTTTAAGCAAAGCATACAACCTATTCAATGTACAAAAATTATTACTGCAACAGCAATTCATGATAATTCATCTGATAAAAATTAATTGTGTTTCAATGGCCCTTGTCGTTCGCTGAACTATAATCAGTATTCGGCGGAACTGATGTCCCGATTCAATTTACGTAAAAATAAAGAACAGGGGGATCATCTCAGTGTTACTATCGCCGCGAATCCGCCAACATGGACGAGGTTGTGTCGTTGTGTTGTTTCGGTGTTAGCCGTGTTGTGTCATCTCGTGGTTTTGCGTATTGCATCAGCAATTGTGTGATTTGAATGTGTCCAGTTATATATTAAATGGAGGACCTACTAAAAAATTGGGACTTGGAAGAGCTAACACCCACATTTGAATGTAAGTATTTAGATTAGTCAGACAGTTATATGTCAGGTAATAATGCAACAACTGGTGCAGGCTTATGTCTAATTCTTACATATATCATGGTCCTTATAACTTCATAAAAAATCACACAATTAAACATCCAAACGAATCAATCAGCTATCTTCGCAATAGAATCTGTTGGTCTAAGGAAAAGAAAGTAGTTTAGAATCAACTACCAAACACAGATTCGATTCAACGATAGGCTGCGATTGAATTATTCATTGGAACCCAATGACATTTTTTAGTTGAATCGACAACACGATATAATTAGTTAACAACTATACACTTCCCATTGGATAAAATATCGCTTCATTTGAGGAATGCTGAGTGTAACGTCCCAGTGAGAACGACAGATTTTTCTGTGTGTACATGGCACCTCTAAAAAACTCAAGACATGTAAAAAACAAAGCATGGCTTTTTGTCGATTCAACGATGATATCTGTTGCAAATGTGGCGAGAGACTAGTTGGCTGTATAAAGATGCCCCCTAGAAGACGACAGCCCTAGTTTACGCAGTTAGGCCCCTTTGAACGGGGTCGGATTGTAGGTCAACGAGAACGTGGTGCTTCTTTCAGAGCAGTTGCTGTAACCATGGGGTGTAGCGTGGCTACAGTTCTAGCAGCTACAGGTGCGCATGGATCGCAGAAGGGTGATTGCAGCGAGCTAGAGGTTCTGGAGCACGTAGAAGAACTACAGACTGGCAAGATTATCTACTAAGACTACCGGCTCTTCGAGACAGAATGCGATCCACTCGAGCTATTGCTGATGCTTGATATGCAGCTATAGGAAGGCCCATTCGAATCCGCACGGTGTACCACAGATTGAGTGGCATGGGCTTAGAATCATATCGTTCGCATCTAGTGCTTCCACTCACCGCAAATCATTGTCGCCAACAGTTAGATTGGTACCAAGAACACCGAAATGGCATATTGAGTGGCATCAGACGGCCTTCTCCGACGAGTCCAGGTTTTGACTGGGGGCACATGACGGACGCCAACGCGTAAGAGTTTGCTGTTGAGCGCCATGTACACCGTCCTATTGGTTTATCGCCAATTGAAAAGGTATGGGATTGGATGGGTCGATACGTAGGCGATTTACCTAATCCTCCGACCACGCTGGACGAACTGGAACATGCTGTAAGAGCAGCTTGCAAGGCTGTACATCTAGAGTTTATCAACAACCAGATTTCGAGGATGTCGCGTAGGCTAGAGGAATGCATTCAACATAGAAGGCCCATCCATTATTGATCTGTTGCATTTTATTGTAAAATAATTATAGTTTCTCAGTTTCCGGATTTCACTTGGGCATAGTATACATACATTATAACAATAAAACTGAAACTGGCAACAAAAGTGGGAAGCGTGAGTCAACTTCCTTGACAATCTATCATTATTGCCACGCTTGTTCAACCCTACCAGACTAAACTATAGAATCACAATAGTCCATTGTGTGCATCGTTCGAATGCGCCCGCCAAACTGTTTGATGTTCAACTGTTTATTGAGTTGAAGTGCGGTTTCGGAGCTATTTCATAGCGTAATATCGCATGTCATCTAATAAACGGTATCATAACTTTGTTTTATGCGGAGGCAAATGTTTACCGTCGACCGAAGTTTTTATGCGTCGCGTCATCTGCGTATTATTTGATGTGCCGAAGCGCTTTAGTTTCCAATAAAACTATGGATACAAAGAAAACAAACAGCAATGTGGCGGATGCAATCAAATTGGTTAAGGTGCATTGTGTTACTATTATCCAGAAAATGTTATCTTGCTCTACTCCTATTATAACGCCGCAAAATAGTATAATGCGAAAGATAATAGATTGAAGTCATTACCAATCAACATAATCGAATAGGTTACAAAAAGCAACGCCCATGCTCTTATGAGTGAATGAATAAGGACCAGAGGCTATCCAGCACGGAATGTGGCTGGTGCATAGGCCACACGATGGGACCTTTTGCGCCTCTATCCGCGTTAGTTCCTAAGACCTGCCCTTTTGGCAAACGCAAGTACATTCTTAGGTCCTATCTGTTTTATCTTTATTGGTTCCAAGGTTCTTGAGCCCAGCATATTCTGCCTGTGATAACCCTGGGTTTCACAGCGACACAAGATGTGTGCCGAGGATTCTTCCTCTTCACCACACCACGTGCACGTTAGGTCGTTGACCACCCTCATCACGAACAAGTGACGCCTGAAGGTGTTGTGACCCGTTAATAGGCCTACTAGTAATCTCAAGTTACTCCTATCCAGAGAGAGAGAGTCAAAATCGTCCTATTCTCTCTGCAGGCCCTGCTAATAGTTCCCGAGCTTGACGGAAATGACCAGAGATGTTGTTACATCTCAGAGAGTGTTGATTCTGGATCCACTCTCCAGTTGTTTTCCTGATCAAGTTTGCAGATAGTCCTAAGGCTGGTTCCGGGCCCACAAAACTGTTGCCGGAACCCATCCTAGCCAGATGATCCGCCATGTCATTACCCTTTACCCCAGCGTGCCCAGGTACCCACATCAGTGATACCGTGTTAGCTCTTCTAAGCTCCAATTTGTCAGTAGGTCCTCCATTTAATATATAACTGGACACATTTAAATCACACAATTGCTGATGCAATACGCAAAACCACGAGATGGACACAACACGGTTAACACCGAAACAACATAATGTTGTTGGCAGGTTGGTGGCGATAATAACACTGAGATTATCTCCTTGTTCTTTCTTCTTATATTCATTGAATCGGGGCATCAGTACCGCCGAATACTGATTATAGCTCAGCGAACAACAAGGGCCACTGAAACAAAATTAATTTTGATCAGATGAATTATCACGAACTGCTGTTGCAGTAATAATTTTTGTACATTTAATAGATTGAATGCTTTGCTTAAATGAAACATAGGGTAAATTTCCAAAACAAAAGAATGTTTTGATTGCATTGTATGTCAATACTGGTATTAGAAGGATTACACATATCGTTAGAACGAATATAAAATTATTTTGAATTTATTGGCGTACCTGTGATTACTTCGAATATAAGGATTTTATTCTTTGAATGACATGGATTTGAAACAACTGTAAATATATTCAAAGCGATGGAAAAACATCCAAATACTAACAATTAATTGGAAACGCAACAGTATTTTTTTCTGTGTAGGTAAAAGGTGTTACATGCGTGTACTAGAGATGATACTGCCAAGCCGTGTACAAATTCTCGGTGCAAATATCCTTTTTTTTCTAGGTGGTCGGATTTCACTTGCGAGTAGTATACCGGGTGTCCCAGAATTTCCTTGACACGTGATATTTTCGCAACGAAAAACGGTTCAAGCAAGAACTGAGTGGTACTTCTGAAGGTACTATAGGGTCTAACATACCATGCATTCAAAACATTTTTTTTGTACGTCAACCCCTAAAACTCACCCCCAACATTTTTTTTCAAATAGCACCCCATAGGTTTTCCTACATAAATGATATTTTATTTAAAATCTTGTGGTACCTTTAATTTTATATGCAAACTTATTTTTTCCGTAAAATCATAAGCATAAGACAAATGAAATGATAATTTGTTTGATGCCTGATGTTTTTGTAACAAAAATGGATAAAAAAGAAAAGTAAGTGTGTTTTTCAAGGGTAGTGAATGGCCTATCATTCCTTGCTTATGAATCATTTTTTTTTATTTAAACCCCTGGAATCCACCCCTAGCTATTTCTTTCAAATTTCAATCCACAATTTTGCCTGGAAAAATAAATTCTTTACTTGAATTTAATTATCGTATAGTGCCTTACTTTTTATGCCCCTTTTAGGGCACACCCTGAACACGGGGTTGGCACGGCCCGATGTAACAAAAAAACTTTTTCACGTTTTTGCACTGAGTTTTGTTGTCACATTTTTTTTATTTTTATGATAATTATGATAATAAAAAAATATTTTCCATACATGTGTTTTAATTAATTTATGCTTATGATTTCATGGATTAAACGAAAAAAATAACGATAAATTGCAGTAGGGGCATAAAAAGTAAGGCACTACGATAATCAAATTCAAGTAAAGAATTCATTTTTCCAAGGAAAATTGTGGATTGAAATTTGAAAGAAATAGCTAGGGGTGGATTCCAGGGGTTTAAGTAAGAAAAAATTGGTTCATAAGCAAGGAATGATAGGTCAATCACTACCCTTGAAAAACCTACTTACTTTTCTTTTTTATCCGTTTTTGTTACAAAAATATCATATATGATTTTACGGAAAAAATAAGTTTGCATATAAAAATAAAGGTACCACAAGATTTTAAATAAAATGGGGATATCATTTGTGTAGGAAAATCTATAGGGTGCTATTTGAAAAACAATAGGTTGGGGGTGAGTTTTAGGGGTTGACGTACAAAAAAAATGTTTTGAATGAATGCATGGTATGGCCCTATAGTACCTTCAAAAGTACCACTCAGTCCTTGCTTGAACCGTTTTTCGTTACGAGAATATCACGTGTCAAGGAAATTCTGGGACACTCGGTACCTATATCTGAAACATCTGTTGCTTGGGATAGTAATGCGGGGTCTTCCCTGTTTTGGAAGTACATCCAGTTATCATGAACCTAGCATGACGCGACACTTCCACGAGAAACTCCGTTTCCGTCGACGAAAAAACTGCCGTCACGCTACATCTAGAGTGTCTCCTTTCTTGGGGGGGCCACAGCGTTGGAGTACCCGCTATATAATAATCCATTAATCCAAGCGACTGCATAGAATTGCGACGTGGGGGGGGGGGGCAGGGGGGTAGAGGGGCACGCCCATAGAACAAAGCGTGGCGGGCGGCATGGCAGGCCCTCCGACAGAAACCACTGATTCATTCCACATTCATAAATCAGGCTGAAAAGGGCACTGCCAGGTTCCCTTTTTATTTCCGTCGTTCGACCTGGTTTATTACGGTAACTATGCACGTCGCGTCGGGAGAAAATTAGGCACGAAAAGTCATTTTCTGGGATGTACTTCGGTTTTGCGACATAATTTAACGAAAATAGCTTACTGAGCCTACAAGTAAGAGTATGCCATGAAGTCCGTTTCAAAAACTATAACTTGATGATTAGTTACAGCAACAGAATGTTGTAGTCATAAAATAGAACAGTAATTGGGAGTTGAAATAGAAAAGTAGTCCCAAGTGGCTTTGGGTTTATTGTTTCTTTCTGCTAGTACCTACACTACTTCTAGGAAATGCCTCTTTCATACTATAACCCGATCACATGATCTAAAACAAAAAAAAATGGTGTCAAGCAATGCAATAGTTTTTACGTATCAGTATGGAGTATAATAATAGTGGTCCAACAGGTGTACATCCAATAACAGGAAATTTCAAGAATAATCTAATTGCTACAATACTTTCATATACCTGAATAAAAATATAATTAAAATTGTTATATAAGGAAAATATATCACAGTCAACAAAGTGACAACAACAATCAGCAAAGGCCTGAATACATAACATAGCAAAAATATTGCAAATATAACACAATCTGACCAGTACTGTTCGGACGCTCATCGAGAGCGGTCGTTTCCCGGTATATTCTGCGAATATAAGTTTGTGCCCATTGTGATTTAGATTTGTGCCTACATAATGCCACCCCCTCCTTACGAGGAGGGAGACCCCCCACCGGACGCGCGTAAGAGTGCGAGGATTGAAAATGTGGGTGTTTTTGATTTAACTTATGATGATGAATCTGAGAGCAACCTTAGTTCCAACGAGGCGGATGCCTCCAAAACCTCCACAGCAAAGTCTGGAAATGATACCAATGCTGAGAGAATGGATATCCGCCCGGCTAATTCCAAGGTATCCAGTTTTGCAGCCGAGAAGAAAAACGAAACTCGCTTGTTTAATCTGCAAAAAGATAAGTACTATTCCTCTGATAATATTTACGTTTATATCGAAAAGGTTAATTCCGAAAATATTGGAAGGTTACACCCTATGTATGTTGGACATATTTTACATCAAAAGTTGAAAATTGGTGATTTGATTAAGTCTATAAGCCGTGTAGGTATCAATCGAATTAAAGTAGGAGTTAAATCCATTAAAGATGCTAATAGTCTAGTTTCAAATCCTTCACTTGTGAAAGAAAACCTTAGGGCATACATTCCTAACAACTTACTCTCCCGCAAAGGATTGATTAAAGGAGTAGACACTTATTTCAACGAAGACTACTTGATGGAAAATTTAAATTCCAATATTGATATTCTGGAGGTCCGTCGTTTAAAAAGAAAAATTTCGAACAATGGCGAAACACAGTTAATACCCAGACAAATGGTTGTTATCACTTTCGACGGTAACGTCATTCCGAAAGAAGTAAGCATTAACAGTGTATTATTTCCAGTAGAGCCATTTATACAAAGAGTCATACAATGTTTTAAATGCCTTCGTTTTGGTCATGTTTCATCTCAGTGCCGTACCACATACACAAGGTGTTTAAATTGCGGGCAAGTCAAAGAAGCTGACCATAATTGTGGAGATGATAATGTTTACTGTATATCTTGTAAAAATACAACACACAATTCTATCTCAAAAAAATGTCCGTGTTTTCAGGATCAACAGAAAATTAAAAAAATGATGGCTAACTCAAATTTGTCTTATTTTGAAGCAAGAAAAAATATCGAATCTTCATACGCCACAAGAGTAATTAGCGGAAATCGTTATCAGGTTTTAGAAAATTTGAATGAAGTGCCTGCAGCTACATCAAACACGAACAACAAAACAACTATTAATAACACAAAACACTCACAAAATTCACGACAATTTACCCATAACTCAAATAATTCAAATAAAAAGCGTAAAGTGCAATCACCCCCCGCCATAGTTCCAGAACCAATGTTTCCTTTCACACCAGGTCCTTCTACCTCTGTGTTATCAAACCCTACATATCAACTCAACATTTCAGATAAAGAACAAATGGTTGAAATACTATCCAAATTATTTTTGTCTGTTGTGAACAGCACAACAAACCTTAATGACCTTAAAGAATTTGATGAAGAATCTCTTAAAAGTGAAGTTAGAATAATATTAAATGATTCTCGGCTAGCTAGTGGGGTCAACTTCACACAGCTTGCTTAATTCATTTATATATATAAGGAAAAAAAAAGTATGATCAAGCTAATGCAATGGAATGCACGTTCAGCAATAGCCAATAGGAATAGTTTGATCCACTTCCTCAGCGAAAATAAAATTGACATAGCTTTAATTAGTGAGACATGGTTCAAACCAAATTCTAATGTTCGGTTTCGTGGGTACAGCATCATCCGGAGGGACAGGTTTGATGGTAAAGCAGGTGTCGCAATTTTTGTTAAACATGGTTTACAATTCAAGGAGTTAGATTTCAGTCTTTTTCCCAATACTGATATACTAGTTTGTGGTATATCATTGAAATATAATGATTTATCTATTTCCATCGTTTCTGTATATAAACCACCAAATGTTCAATCTAACTCGTCAGATTGGGAAGCAATTCTTTCAAGGTCAGAATCGACTATGATAATTGGTGGTGACTTCAATGCTCAATGTCAAATGTGGGGTTCAGGGCGCGATAATGCTGCGGGCAACCAAATTATTGAATTTTGTGAATCGAACAACTTAGTAATCATGAACGATGGAACACCAACAAGAATGGTCGCACCTGGCATTCAAAACTCAGCACCTGATATTTCCATTTGTTCAGCTAATATATGTCAAATATCTACTTGGGAAGTTAAAAATGATCCACTTGGTTCGGACCATTTCCCAATATTAATGACCTTCAACCTTGATATCGGTTCAAATGAACTTATACACCCAAAGTACAAGTGGAATGTTGAAAAAGCAGATTGGGCCTCATACAGAAGCTTACTAGAAACTTCCTTTGATGAGTTACCTGTTTTCACCTCCGCGAATGACAAATATATGTACCTCCTAGACCGTATTAATCAGATAAGTGAACGATGCATACCTACATATAAACCATATAAAATTAGAAATCGGGGCCCAGCTCCATGGTGGGATGAAGAATGTGCCCGCGCTATAGAGGAAAGAAAAACTGCTATGAGATTATATCAAGAAAACTGTAACATCGAAAATTTCATAAAATGCAAAAAGATATTTTCTGAAAGTAAAAAGATGTTCAAACTGAAGTCTAGAAAATCGTGGAGTACATGGGTCTCAAGGCTAAATAAGAATACGCCACTTAAGGAAATATGGAAACAAGCAAGAACTATTAAACGGATACCGATTCAACAACAAAAATGTGAAAATTACGACTGGCTTGAGCAATTTCACATAAACTGCTCTCCCTCAACAGCTGGATCAAATTTGGGGACGCGTCCTGGCTCTACTCCTGATAACCTGTTTGGTCAACCTTTTACCCCTCGAGAATTAGAACTTGCCCTAAAAGACAACTCAAACACATCGCCTGGCTATGATGAAGTCAAATATCCTATGTTGATACATCTTCCCAACATAGCGAAACAACTCTTATTAGAGATTTTTAATGATGTATGGCTAAAAGGGGAATCTATTGAGGACTGGAAAAAGGTGGTAATAGTACCTATCCTGAAGCCACAAAAAAACCCAAATATAGCCGAATCCTATCGACCAATATCTTTACTATCATGTATATTTAAAACTTTCGAGAGAATGGTTAAAAGAAGATTAGAGTGGTTTTTGAACTTCAATAAACTCCCAGCCAGGCAATATGGATTTAGACACAATTTTGGTACAGATGATGCATTGGCTAGAGTCGTCACTGATATACAGTGCTGTTTTTCACGAAACAACTATCTAGGTGCTGTGTTTCTTGACATTGCAGGAGCTTATGACAATGTAGACCTGAGAATTTTAAAAGAAAAGTTGATAAAATTCGGTCTACCATCACATGTTAGTCATACTATAGCACAGATGTACTCAAATAGAATGGTATATGTAAGAGATAAGACAAACAATAAAATTGGTCCTCGTTGTGTTTATGCGGGACTACCACAAGGCGCAGTTTTAAGCCCGATCATCTTCAATATATACACTGCAGATTTGCACCAGCTCGATGCGAAAACTCAATGTGTACAGTACGCTGACGATATATGTGTTTATATTGAATGTAAGACTCTTGAACAATGTCAACGAGAATTAAACGTAGCAATGACGTTATATGTGGAATGGTTTGCGAGTAATAGTCTTGTTGTATCCGAAGAGAAATCCAGAGTATGTGTCTTTTCTCGTCATAATCTACAAATACAACCAAGAATTACCTTAGGAGGTTTAACTTTGGAAGTGGTAAATGAAATAAAGTATCTTGGGATAATACTAGACAAGAAATTGACTTGGAAGTGTCATATAAATGCTATCATTACAAAGTGCAATAAAGGCCTGAATTTCTTCAATATGATAGCAAAAACTTGGTGGGGTGTTGATCAGAAAATTGCATTTATGTTCTACAGGTCATACATCAGATCTATAATCGATTATGGTGCACTTTTATATAGTTCAGCCAGCAACGCACTGCTTAAAAAATTAGATATTGTACAGAACAAGTTTCTAAGAAAATGTTTGGGAGCAATGAGATCCTCACCAACTGAAGTTCTACGAGTGGAAGCAATGGAACCCCCTTTGAACCTCCGAAGAGAAATGCTGGCATGCAATTTCGTTCTCAAATGCCACCTAAAAAGCCCCGAGTTAGTGAACAAGCTGAGTCAGCTGAACGTCTTCGATTTGACAAATCGCTACTGGCAAAAGAAAAACTCTCCTTCCCTCGTTTTAGCATTCCGCCAGTTACATTATATTGAGTCAACAACAACTAATGCACCTCAGCGATATGATTATTTTGATTCCATCGCAGATATTTCTATAATTACCCCCCAGTATGAATTGAATCCAGTTTATAATAATAGGATGCTTGGTGCGATTTGCGAGGAAAACGATCCTTCAAACATGACTATATATACGGATGCATCCAAAAACTCAAGTGGTACTGGGTGCGCTGTCTTCTGCCCCAGTACGGATTTTTCATTATTATTTAAACTACCTTCTGAAGCATCTATATACTCAGCAGAAGCAATTGCTATCATTCAAGCACTAAAGTTTGTACTGGGAAAGCAAGTAGTGAAAGCAACAATAATATCTGATTCGTTGTCTGTCCTAACCGTCCTTAAAATGAGTCACAAAACTAGTAACATCTATCTCCTTCAAATCAGGTATTTGCTAACCCAATTGAAGTATGACGGTAAAATATGCCAATTTATATGGGTGCCAGGTCACAGAGGAATTGTCCATAATGAAAAAGTTGATGCATTGGCAAAAGCCAGTATTTTATCAGGAAATGACATAAATATTCCAGTCAGTATTGAAGATCGAATTGCTATTTCAAAAAGGAACATTCGCTCCAAGTGGGCCTATGAGTGGCAGCAATATTGTTTCACGAACCCAACGAGATATACAAAAATCCACCCCACTATTCCACGTCTATATTGGCATAATAACTTCAAAATTCCCAGGAAATATATATCGATCATCATCCGTCTGAAAATCGGACATGGTTCCTTTCCAGCTCATTTGGCCAGATTGAAACTCGTTCCATCAAGCATGTGTTCTCACTGTTCAGTTGAAGGTGATATTGAACATATTGTATTCGGCTGTTCTCAGACCATCATACATTCTAATGTTTTATACAATGAACTCATTGAACGTGGTATACCGACCCCTTACAATACAGCCTTTTTATTATCCCTCAGCAGGTTTGACGTTATATCATCGTTGATTAAGTTTTTTAAAAATTCTGGGACTAAGATCTGAATTGTGTCTGTATTATGTGATAGCTACCCTTTGTTTTAACCTCTGTGTAATTATTCCTTCCTACCGTGGCCTATGTTTTTGTATGTGACTATGAACAAATGCCTTGACGGGCCCCTAGGCGAGAAGACTTATGTGACCCTGTCTTTCCCCAATATCCCCCTCATCCTTCCAATAGAGTCGATTAGGTGAATTTTCATATCTATAGGTATAGTAGATACTCAAACACTTTTACACTGTTCCGTCTGATGTGCTGTTTGTCCACGGGACCGAATAAAGTAAAAATAAATTGAATAAAATGATTTTGGCTGATGGGAGTGAGTCCTAGTGCCATTAAAAAAAAAAAAAAAAAAAAAAAAAACACAATCTGAAATTGAAATTCAAACTAAAATTAAAACCCAGGCACAGCTAGAACTTTCAACAGGTTTGACTATCAGGTTCGAGCACAGTAATCACTATATGCCGGAAATTTTAAGAATAATCTAATTGCTACAATACTTTTATATACAAGAATAAAAATATAATTAAAATTAAAATATAAGGAAAATATATCATAGGCAACAAAGTGACAACAACAATCAGCAAAGGCAAACCGAAAAACATATTACTGACTGAATACATAACATAGCAAAAAATATTGCAAATATAACACTATTTGAACTTGTAATTTAAACTAGAATTAAAACTAAAATTAAGACGCAGGCACAGCTAGAATATTTAACAGGTTTGACTATCAGATTCGAGCACAATAATCACTATATGTCTTTAGTAGTTTCTTTCTTGGTTTAGAATATATCACACTTGTCGCATATAAGGTTGCATAAATTACACATAATATTTAGTTGAGAGTATAGACCAAGCTTGAAGTTATAGCCTAAACCTGCAAAACATGCAAAAAAGGAGTATCCCTTTTTTCCGGTTTTGTACCTACCAGTTTTTTTTGGTACATCAGTATCACCTAAATATTTGTTTTAAATACGCTAAAACACACTAAGAGGAGTTGGGGATTTTTTTCAGTTTCTCTCCCTTTAAACAGCACCATTCACATAATGTTGCGTAGTCATTGTATCACGAATCACAAGAAAATGTGACTTGCTGCTAAATGCAATAGCACCGCAAACCATCAAATCACTAGGATGATATACATGGTACATATTATAATAATAATAATAACAATTTGCATTTATACATAGTGAATCAAAATAAAAATTAAATACAGAGAAAGTTAGACCCTAAAACATAAATGCAAAAAGGATTAATAACAGTCTAGGACTGATCAAAGTATTAGTCCTGTGGGAAACTTGTCTACATCGTAATTCCACTATTACCGCACAAATATTAATTAAGATACAAAAGAACAAAAAAAATCTAATTAAAGCACTAAGCACATACAACTAATATATACAACACTAATTAACAATTACTGCTTTAAACATTAATTCCAGAGATGAGGATATGTTTAAAGTCACGTTTAAATGCATCACAATGGATATCACTGCATGCCATTGTCGGTGTTCTTGGCACCAATCTAACCGTTGGCGACGATGATTTGCAGTGAGTGGAAGCACTAGATACGGACGATATGATCCTATGCCTATTTCACTCAATCTGTGATACAGCGTGCGGACTTGAATGGGCCTCTTTATAGCTGCATACCAAGTGTCAGTAACAGCTCGATTGGATCGCATTCTCTCTCGAAAGGTCAAGACGGTCCTAAGCCCCGTTCACATCGGACGCGCCTCGCATGGAGCATCGCGCTTTACTTACCGCCTAGCGTAAAGCGAGGGGAAACCAACCCATACATTTAGATGCAGCCGTTCACATCGAGCGCATAGCGCTACGCTTACCGCCTAGCGTAAAGCGAGGGGAAACAACCCATACGTTTAGATGCAGCCGTTCACATCGGGCGCATAGCGTAGCGCTAAGCAAAGCGCGATGCTCCAAGCGAGGCGCGTCCGATGTGAACACAGGCTTACCGGTCTATAGTTCTTCTACGTGCTCCAGAACATCTAGATAGCTGCATTCACTCTTTTTCGATCCAGGTGCACCATATTGCTGCAGCTGTAACTACGCTACGCCCCATGATTACAGCAATTGCTCTGAAAGAAACACCACATTCTCGTTGGCGTACAATCCGACCCCGTTCAAAGGGGCTTAAGTGCGTAAACTGGGGCTGTCGTCTTCTAGGGGGCATCTTCATACAGCCAACTAGTCTCTCGCCACTTTTGCAACAGATATCATCGTTTTTAAATCGACAAAAGGTCATGCTTTGTTTTTACATGTCTTGAGTTTTTTAGACGTGCCATGTACACACAGAAAAATCCGTCGTTATGTCAAAGACTTACGCTTGGATGCAATAGGACGTTACACTCAGCATTCCTCAAATAGATACAATATTGCCAAGCTGTGTTTCAATGCAAATATCCCTTTATGTGTACAGATATTTAACTTGAAAGTAGTATATTATTGTTACTAATACTAATGACTGTCACGAAGAAAGTGTTATTTTTTTGTGTACTAGCTAACAATACAACGGAACGCTGTAGCGTGGAGTTCTAGAATGCCCTCAGTTTGACTGGCCCTTGAGTGAATCTATGTTTGAATCACTCGACATCTTGACAAAAATTGGCGTAACTATTTTGCTCATCCCGTCAGACAGGCCTGTTTGGTACAAACAACGGAATGCGGTACCGCGGCGTTAGAACGCCTTCTGTTTGACCGGGCCTTTAGTTGAGTAAACTGGGGCTGTCACTTTGTAGGGGGCATCTTTGCACAACCATCTAGTCCCTCTCCACATTTGCAGCAATAATAATAATCTTTGGATCGATAAAAGGTGATATTTTGTTAGCGTCAGAATGAAAAACGTGTATGTGGCAGAGACTACTGCCAAGTCGTGCATCAATGTTCAATGCCAATATCCCTTTTCTTTCTAGGTGTTCGTATTTCTCTTGCGAGTAATATAATTGCTGCGCAATATTCCAAAGTACTTGGCTAGTTTCATTATGCAAATCTTGCAACCGGGCGTTGAGCGTTGTCTGAGGCAGCAGAAGGAGCGCCTCTTAATAAATTCACCCCTCTCGTATTTCTTCAATAATAACTCCGTCTGTTTCTAACTGCGCAAAAACGCATCCGAAAACTCCTGCCTAGAGAGAGCGAGAGACTTAGCCCTCTTTGCATCGAATCTCCGATAATAAATCTCACCTTAATCCATTCCGCTTTTTGTTCTGCCGCCAACATCTCCGATGGAGCCCGTCCAAGACACACTCTGTTAACGGCCGGCTCTGTTCAGACGGCGAAATATCTCCAAGTGCTTCTTAAGCGATCCATAGCCGGTCTATGTTCCAGGATAGATGTTCAATATTATCGCAGAATAGTTGGAACTATGGAATAAATTACTACTATCAGTATGCTTGCGTCAGGCTCGCTCTCGTATGGCTATGTCGTAGCACCGAATATAGATGAGACAAGAAAGGTCATGGTGGGAGCAAACCTTTTGAATTCCCAATTAGCAAGCCATCAAACCTATCGGGTGTCATATATTTTGTTATGCACGATCGGGCGGTAAAGTACACATTATTAATACATTTAGCGGGCGTAAAATGCCACTTTAGTGCCCGCAGACGTACGAACTTGCAATTGTAGTTAAAAATAGCGACCATGTATTGTCGTGTAATTTACTTAGTTGCTATGGTGACGCGGACATAGGTCTCCAGATTATTTATTTAATTAGGTACTTTTAACAGTCATTTCCAACAAGACTCACTGTGTTCCACTCGCGTCGTACGCAAACGGCTTACCGAAATACACCAACTTACAAATCAGTTGTAGACAGGTAGCTCCTATATCAATGCTCACCAGTATTTTAAATACTCAGGAACATATCTAGATTGCCATATCAAATGGAAGGAGCATATAGAATATGCTGTCAAAAAGATACGTTACGTTATAAGCAAATTTAAACTCCTTTTCACTATACTTACCTATGAACAGATGATCATTGTATACGAAGCATTTGTTCATAGTCATATACGATATTGTATTGTGGTGTGGGTCGCAGCATGTAAAAATAATATAAAAGCAATAGAAATTATACAAAAACGTTTAATAAAAATTTTATATAAAGTGAAATGTACATATCCTAGTGACTTGTTTTTTTTAAAACAAAAATTCTTGATATCCGCCAAACATTTTTCATGTCATTAGGTATTTACCAATATAAAAATAAATCAAACTTGACAAAACACGAACATGAATATGGCATAAGATATGCATGTAATGTTGTACCAAAAGCAAGGAAAAATACCTTATTACGATGTCATACATTTCTTGCACTGTGACTATGTAATGAGATACCAGAAAGCATAAAATGTCTAGTGCCTTTAAATTCATTTAAGTATGGTTTAAAACAATGGATAGTAAATAATAATCACATTAAAATTCACCAAGTTGTAGACATATGTAATACCTATTATTACTAATATCTATAAAATACAAGCATTCCTGAATAAACCCTTATTTGATATTTCTATTTCATAATAATTACCTTGTACCCAAGCACAAGTTTTTGAACCTTTTGGGGCACTTGTTGTTTATTGTATTTTATTTATTTTATATTTTCAATAAACGCTATACTTACCTACTTACTTATACTTACTTTCTATAAAACGAATATAAATGATTTGGCAGATTACTGCACAAGGTGTGTGTTATGAATCATATTTTCTACTACATAGCTATCGCCCTATATAGCCGAACACTTCCCTACAATTGGAATGAAGAAATAAATACGGTAATAAATATATTCATTCGGTGACAAAGGTTGTAAGATTTCAGACGTAATAAACTGTTCTTTCAATCACTAGATGATTAATCCCTAGCATGTGTTGTAATGTATAAAAACAATATATACCACCGAAGTATAAAATTCAAGCAAGTTGCAACGATATTTATTATAAGCTAGTCACAGAAGGTGAAAAAAAAACAAAAGCGATCGTGCATAAAATTTTGTATGCATTTTGGGCGTAAACAGCATTTATGAAGCTTACATGTTAGCCCTCGAGCTTATATTTACATGTTGCGGTCCATAACCGCTTATTTTACGCCCTTGATACGTAGATAACTATTAAATTAAACGAGCAATACTAACGATACTTGTTACTAAAAATCCACACAACACATCATTCTAGATGTAAAATGCTTAATACAACTGTAACTGGAGGGAGAGGCTTACAGTGATCCTTATTGTCAATGTTTAGTGATGACTACTAAAAGTACATCGTGGTAGAAACAGAAGCTAAAGAACCATCAAGGGACTCTGACTCTGGCTGAAACAACTTGTAGCTGTCTCTAACGCTCAGTCACGTTCCACTCGAGGGGGAAGAGTTGAGGAGTAGGAAAAGAAGGGTTATGTTGACGTTACAACGTCTGGTAAACGGCAAAGTAACTGTACCGGACAAACGATGATAAATGGCCAGCAAGGGTTGTTAGACATTCCTCCGCTACGTGGTTCACTGACAACGCAAATACGTATGAGAACGAACTTCGGTTATGCTAAGAATTTTAAACGAATGGAAGGATGTAATAGAACATGATTAAGAACGTGAAACTAGTGTCCGACCGAAACTATTTTTTACATCAGTGTAACGTCAGTAATTTTTTTGTGGATATAAAAATGAATAACGTATCATCAGCATTATCACACCTTATTTCAAATAAATTATTTATACTTTCTGGAGTAAGAAGTTAATCTGAACCAAATATCAACTATTTCATATTTATATTATATTTTGCATCTACTAAATAACATTCCAAACTTTGTTCATTCTTTATGACACTCTTACCAATTAGCTGCCTTAAAACTAAATTTCAGAAGTACAACTACTAAGTATTTTTGAAAGTAAGTTGTTTTCTCTGAATTTAAGAAACTGTTGTTCGAGCTTCATTGAGCTACAGCTATTGTTGATTATCCGTATTCATAACTGAACAATCTAATATTGTAATATTGTAAGCGAGAAACAATAAATTATCATTTTTCTTTGCAAATTGCTTCTTCAGTCTGAATAAATTTGACTGGTAGCATTAAGTAGTTGTTCGGTGGAAACAGTCGTCGGTAAGGCAGACGTGAATTTTAGGGGAACCTTTTTCAAAGACAGAGATGGACTGAAATTCTAGTAAGAGCAATATCTGTGTTCCTTTGCAAGCTTGGCTCCGATAAGTAGGCCTCTTAACTTGTGATCAGTTATTACCATCATCTACCCAGCAAAATGACACTTTTTCGCTTGTAGATTAGTGCTCCGAGGGCGTCCGATCGCAGCTCGAAATCCATCGAATTTAGTTTCGGTTTCGGCCTTAGTTTCGGCTGAATGGCAGCCGAAACCGGAACTAAACCGAAACCGGTTTTTTGGCCGAAACTAAGCCGAAACCGAAACAGAAATCGAATGTCCGGTCGGACACTACGTGAAACAGATACAACAGAATGTTTTGTCAAACATTTTTTGTTAGCTTTTTTTTTGTATCAATCCTATGAAAATTATATTAACGAAGTGCTCGACTGTTTGAAATTCACGAAGGAATCTCTCGCCCTATATAATCGAGCACGTAAACGCAGTGCGAACTGTAAAGAAAAGGGGGCGATCCGTAAGAAAGCAATAGCGATACGCAGAAAAGCCACAACAGCAGACACAATTCGCGTTGTGCTGCCACTCAGAGCAAATTTAATTTGCACAGACAATAAGGTCGGTGAAGAAGACAAAATGCGTTGGAGTTGGAGTTGCCTGGCGGGCTGGCGGGTCGACCTAGCGACCTGCAATTTGATTTCGCTCGCGATTTCTAATATTCCTCCACACTATTCTCGCTCATCGCGCATCGTTTTATCGTTTTGCACCTTCCGTTATCCGTAATCGTCCGTAATTAATCTCTCGACAATTTGTTTATTGCGCTGCATGATTTATGTCCCGAAGATGCTTGGAGGGCGAGGGTATGTAACCCTGAACGTGTACAGGTGTGGTGAAAAATTCTTATTGGTGTATATTAATTGGGAGTAGTTGTGACACCTCCACCTTTAATAAGAAACTAAGCCTAAAGTCGACCGGCGCGGCGATGTGGTCCATGTGTTTATAGTCGCATAATAAGACGCCCGTTCTGCTCGATCAACACATAAAAACAGATTCTTGGACGAAGAATTTGTTTGTTTGTTTGTTTATTTACTATTTGGATACATCAAATGTACCTTAGCACCTCAAAATTATGTAAAAGTAATACTTATAAGTATAGAGAGTGTAGAAAAACGAAAAGGTACATAAAAACACATCATATCACACAGTACAGATATTTAAAATGGTTTAACAATATATCCGCAATGGAAAAAATTAAACAGGTATTGCTCACTAAAGATTGTCTTCTAAAAATTCTTTGATGCTGTAATAAGCTTAGTCACAAACAGATCGGTGATCTGTTCCTTATATAATTCAATTGAAGAGGATGATTTTTTTGTAGACGGTAGTTTATTATAGAAAGTGATGAAGTTGTAAAGGTGGCGATTTTCTAAAATGTTCTGTTCTATGCTTAGGGGTTTGTATAAGATTGCGGTGTCTAGTATTGCGATTGTGGTTTGTAAGATGTTTCTCAAAATCTTCCCAATGCAATCTTATAAACACAAGACAGTGAAGGATGTAAATGGAGGGCGAAGTTAATAAATGTTCCTTAATGTATGTTGACCTACATGTCTCTCTGGGACCTAAATTAAAAATTAGTCTAATAATTCTCTTTTGCGAAATGAAAACTCTGTTACTTGCACTGCTGTGACCCCAGCTTAGTATATTGAAAGAAATATGCGGAAACGCTAAGGCATAGTAAACAGACTCTAGGCCGTTCATATCGAGGCAGCTTCTAAGCTGACTGAGTGCATAGAAGGCACTATTTAGTTTTTTGCAAGCAACGTCAACATGCTTAATCCAGTTCAAAGAACATTCCCAGATACTTCCTAAGTATTTAACTTCATCAGATACATTTATTTGGACTGCAAGTCAGGGCTTAGTGTAGGAGTAGTACGCATGTGGCGCTGTATTGAAACTGTCTTTGAATTGTTGAGAATTAATCTGTTTCTACAGCACCAAGCATTTATATCATCTATCACTTGAATAATCTTTGTCTGCAATTGTTCTGTGGTGTTAGAAGATACTGTAACTGCAGTGTCATCAGCAAACATAGTTACACAGGCGTCTTTGATTTAGTCGGGTAGATCGTTAATATAACAAAGAAACAATATAGGTCCCAAGATAGAACCTTGTGGTACACCTGATTGTACGAGACGACTGACAAGATATATACTATCACGACGGCCGCTTTTCTTTGGCTCTAAAGAACCAAACTTCACCCACTTTTCACGTCTTTACTTTACAATTAAATACAGAATCACTTACCGTTATTCTCAACGTATCTTCTCTTAACATCAACTCAACAACAACTGCCGCGGTATTTGTGGCGCTTTATATAATTATTATGCTTCATCTAACCGTCTAGAGAATTCGAGACGTTCTTCTTCTTCTTATTCTTCTTTTATTCCACTGGACTCGTGTCAATTCTGACAGCTGCCCAAATGCTGTATTGTTGTTCTGAATCCGAAATCTATTGCCACTTTTTTCTCCTGAGTTCTGTTTGTCATGCTGCTATGTCTCAAAAATTCGGATGACATTCTATGTAGAACGCCCATCTGTCACTCCCTAAAGCTCCAGATGATTCGATGACGTCTACACGTCAAAGATCTAACGTAACATTTTGAAAGAAACGTCAACAACAATACAACAATACTATATACAGGATGTTACAATATTGTATATACCGAGCGACCCAAGATACAAATAACTATAATGTTCGGGGTTTGGACCGGAGACGAACATGACGTGTGAGTAGCTGAACGGCTTCCTGTCCGTAATAATCAGAAGGCGCATCTTAATACCAGCTTCGCGTGACGGCTGTCTATTAGCCGCGCTGGTGGAGGGGGGGGGGGAGGGGGGGGGAGGGGGGTTTCGCCCACTACACCCAAACGCCCCTGTTACGATGTGTAGGCAGGCATATTATGCGTTGACTTAATTGTCGCGACGCTAAATTAAGAACAACAGGCGAATTAACTACTGTAAATTGGCCACGCATCATGCCATGACGGCTATAGGTCATTACGGTTACGCAATGCGGTCTTATCAGAGAAGTGGTAGATACAAGGAGAATGGACCAGTATCATGGATTTCTATTATGATGATCGCATAAATGGTAGAGTATCAACATGGAGGGCTCACCAATTATTGATCTGTTGTATTGTTTTATACATTAATTATGGCAGATGAGTTCGTTTACGATTGTTTCTAGTCCTATCGCAACCCTTTTTTTCTCAGTGTTCGGACCTCCCTTGCGAGTTTTTTTTATAACTGAGCAGACTGCGCAGGCAGAGCCTAAATACCAGAGTACCGTGGCTGCTGTGAAAGGGTTATGTTATGGGAAGTTTGTTAACGCGAGATTTGAATGGGCCAATACCCGCAGGCCAAATAAATACATCTTCTGGCAGTCCATTCCAAGCCTTGGACACACTGGGAATAAAATGTGCGGTTGTACCGCTCAGTTCTTGATGTATGAAGAACGGCCGTCTTAGGATGAGATACAGCGGTTGCACGGGTACATCTGATAGGAGCAGTGAGCGGCAGAACGATAGAGGATAGCTCAGATGAGCAGACTCCGTTGGAATATCGGTAGAAGACTGAGAAGTCACCAACAACACGCCGGTGAGAAAGTGACTGAAGGTGGTAGTATATAGTTGAGGCGTTTATCTAAAAAACGTCATTAGTCCAAAACTAACAAATTTGGGAAAATCAAAAAAACTTCCCAGCATGTAAAACTTTGATTAGATTGATTCATTGTCATATCTGGTAGAAGTAAAAGTGTATAAGACACATCGCCCACAAGCAGTAATTATTTTATTGTGAAACACATATGGAAAAAAAACACAAAAAATACATGGACATATGAGGTTTTTGGGAGAAAATGTTGACATATTAGTGTCCTTAATACAAACAGCATGAAAATAAAATTAATTCCGATACAAAAGACAAAGAAAGAGTGATAGTGAACAACTATACCTAACACAAAAACCGACTAACTGAAACAATAAACTTTGGCTGACCAAAAAATCCGATATCTACCACTCAGTCTTCGCAACCATTACACTACTACATATATTATCATCGTTGTCCACCTCGTTGTCGATGACAAAATTACCAGCAGTGTCAGGTGCTGTATTGTACTGTTTTGTTATCAAGTTTGCATGACAATTTATATGCAGAAATGGCCCTCTGGACTTATGATGTTTTTAGAAGAACAAGTCAATTTTCCTCTGTAAATAGTGCGGAACCTATAAAATTTTTTTGAGAAATAATTATTTTTATTCATGTATGTTATATGGTCCTTTAACAGATACCCTATTGTTAGCGACATTGTTGTAATAGACGTAATTTGATCTATCATAATGGCTCTTTGTTTGCAACAGTGTTGTAGCAGACGCTTAGTCAGCAGAGATAACAACTAAACAGGCTCTCACAGCATCTCTTTGTTTAGCTAACGTGCCCTAGAGGACACAGATGCTGAGTTATCATTTAAAAACTATAAAAGCCGTAGCTTCCATAACACCCATGTTCATAACCCGGCTAGACTCCGTCATGTCAATTTTATAAGAAACATTCATAAACTCGGTTAGATTCCGTCATGTCAGTATTTAAGTAACGTTGTAACTTTGTAACTTTTGTAACATTTTTAAAGAACGCAAGTGGCGTCAATAAAATAAAAGTAAATTTTTTTAAAAAGTAATTTTATTTGTTACCAACGTAACATGTATATGGATGTTAGAAATGCGATGATGCCATTATCTAAATTTTGACAAACATTGACATGACGTCTTTCCGAGAAACGCCTCAATTAAATGATTTAATAAAGTGCCAATGGTCGGCATTCTTTGTAATTATTTTCCACCCTAACGTCCTTTTTATGCGTGTATAATTTTCAATAACAAAAACGGCGCAGCAGCAGCGAGAGCAAATCTCTCTCTAATTCGGCGCGAATCCCGTGTGTCCAGTAATTACCGTTAACAAAAAGCGGTAAAAACGACACATACGTGGCGTGGTGGCGGTCGCTGGTTGTGGCGCACTGCATCTGAGGGGCGGAATGAAAAATTAAAGGCCACTTACCCCATTAGACGCTATCGGTATCCCATTATATTGTTTCTGCCCCCCACCCCCCTATGTCCCCCCCAGCCCCCGTCCTCCCTCTGCAGAATGCGCTATTTGCATTTATATTAAATCGCTCTCCCCATTACTATAGTCTAGACAATCAGGAAATTATCGGAATGAAAGAGATACTATGTTAAGAGGAGAGTGCATACATTTGTAGAAATGCGACCAAATAGACTGCTCTTAATGCTACTTTCCACACTGAGGTGTGGAGAATATTGCAATCGCGAAACTCTTCAAATATGGACGTTTGACAGAATTTAGATGAAATCTAATGAATATTGATGACTTGTCATAGTAGCTTTTACTCTGTTCTAAAGTTGAAGCCCTACGTCAAAAAAGAACCTATACCCTGTTACCCGATACTTTAAACTGTCAGCCGTGTCAACAACAAATAGCTGTTCGGCTAATGATAACTAAACATACCCCAGATTGAGTTTTGACGTATCAGTTTTAAGCTTTGAAGAAAAACAGGGCTGTACTGAGTGCAAGAACTGTTAATGACGAGTACTTGATATTTGGTGACGTTTTCCTCTATGCTCTGAAGTCTATGCTTATTTTACATTCTCTCGGAAAATCCGGCGTTTCTTTCAATATATCAGTATGGATAGTCTGATAGATGATGATTACGCTTCAAATGAATTAGGAATAAAAATAAAAGCATTTTTGGCTTAGCCATATATAAGCACTGAGTTCCTAACATTTCTTTTTACAGCAAGTGAAGAAAAATAAAACGCTGAAGGGTAATGCGCAACTGCTATACAAATAGTAAAAAATGTAGGGAGCTATTCCAGAGAGTTTACACAGGTTCGATTTCCTGGATTAAAACTGAAAGAAACATTTTTCACGCAAGCTGATCAGTTAAACTACCTACATTAATTTTACTCTATGTATTTATTTTATACTCTCTTCTAATTGTACGTTGTACGTTTTAACCGATAAATATCCCACTAGTGATACAAGCTATTCAGTGAATCGTCCTATTGCTAAATATAGGAGTATTTTGACAGTCTCTAACAATATACAAATAAAAAAAATAATCTGTTTCTCTTAACCAACCATATTGCTGAGAATTTTTGGATATTGAAGCAATTTCTTGTTTACAAAAATAATACTTAGTTTTTGACAATGAGATATTCAGTAAGAATATTATTAATACAGTCCTGATCGCAGGATTGAGTAAAAAATTAAATTTAAGATACACTTGATCGTCAGCTGATACCTATCAAATAGACGTCAAACCAGTTTAAAGTATCAGGTAACAGAGTATATGCGTGTTTGAAAATACTACACTTAAAGGCACGTCCTGGGACATGGTGTATAATTCCCTTTTTTTATTGTCTTCTGATATTTCATTATTTTAATAACTTATACACAATTAAAGTAACATTTCTAAATAGTTTCTTAATTTCTAACACTAATCAGCCATTTATGTGAAGACAAACTCTTTTGTTATAATATTACAATAAAACATAAATTGGTAGTTCCTTAAAATGAGCTTAAATTATTGAAAAATGGAACGCATTGCTAGCAAAAACTGGACAGGGGTATTTTTAATAACGAATGTTACCTCCGCGTGGCCGAACGATTGCTTGCACTCTTCTTGGCATACCTGTAATCAAATGACGAATGTCTTCTTGTGGAATAAAGTCCCATTCCTCTACAAGATGTACCGCAATTCATCTAAGGTTAAAGGAATAGGAGCACGACTTCGTATTCTTCGCCCAAGCATATCCCAGACGTGCTCAATTGGAGCCACATTTGGACGCTGACCACTACAAGACATCAATGTTTATTAAAAACAATAAAAAAACCCATGGCCAACTAAGCAGTTTTGAGTGATATTGCTGGTGAATAACCAAACACATATTTCTCTAATCAAAAAGTATGAAATTTACGATATGCACTCTCAAAAAAGATCACACGGTATACGCCAGTAGAAAGCATCTGTCATCATGACAGTGAAAGAAAGACTGGAAAAGAGTCCGTCAAGCTGCGCGTCATTATCAATTCTATTCTAGTCCGAATCGGATATTCCGATTCTCAATTGATTGATTCCGTCATTCAAAGTTATATTTTCTCGGTTATTTAGTTTAGTTCACAAGTACAATTTCATTTTCTTTTCGCACGCGGCTCCAAGAAGTTTTTAAAACTCGGCAGTGAACTTGGCAAGCTGCTGTGATTCCCTGTCATTCTTATACAGAACACCTACAAAAATATTTGTAATACATTCCCACTTAAAATATGGGTAGTTTGATTTTCCCTGTCCTGCTTTGAATCATCCCCCCACAGATATGATTATACAATTTTTAAAACAAAAGGTTGATTGTTGTTAGAAATTTAATAAAATTTGATGTTCTGCTTGTGGATAAGTATTTAGGACAATGAAACATTACAAAAATTATATTTTAAAAAAATTAATCATAAAATGTCAATTGCTCCATTTTTCGTACCGGTCAGTGTAGAATGACTGTACTATAATACAAAAGCGTTCCATTGAAACGGGGGGCTAGGTGGATGAATACTTCAACATGAAAAATAACCAATATGTCGGACACACCGCTCATTACGGCGTAATCTGTTAATTTAGAGCCGCGTTTTTATTTATCGGTGTTATTCTATAAAAGCGTTATAAATTTCAACATTGCATTTATATCTCCGCAATTTATTGTTATACGTTGTTGGTTTTAAATCGGCATAATATTTTTCCAACACGCTCGCCGGTAATATATTTATAAAGTTTTGCTGTTGTTGGTCTGCAGGATTATAAAAAAAATATTTAACAGTAGGCGGTTTTGCAGTGCTATATGATCATTAGAGGGCATACGTTTGCATCTTGTGGTAAGGGTATTTTAGATACAGAACTTATACTACTCGTGATATCCGAACACCTAGAAAAAAAGGGATACTTGCATCGAAAATTTGTCGTCGATGTTTCGCCCTTTCCAGGAACCGTGCTCTTCTACCACTCGACTTTTCGGTCCCCCGAATAGATTAGGTAACTTAGCCTATTAGGTTACACCCATGGGCGCCGCCTCCTAGTACATGGAAACTGCTACATTCTCCTCCTGCGAGCGCAATTAAAATTGTCTTCTCTTTGCCACCTGCGACTTGTTCCGTTGAACGTTCGCTAAGGAGGGTCAACACTTGGTCGAGGTCAACAATGAGCGAAAATTGATTGACTGGTTTATGTATGCTCAGCATTCACAGAAAAAAAATTGACTGTGATAAAACGCAATTCATAAAAACAGTAATCAACAAATTTGCCCAAGACCGAAGGAAGCTAAAGTTCGAATTCGAATAACTTTTCTAGTCTTTTTTTTTCTAACAGTGAATAAAAAACGCAGATTTATGTTTTATAGTTATTTTTTTCAGATGTATTTTTTTCTTGTTCTCTTATTATTACTGTGTTCTTTATTGTTCTGTATTTTTGTTCTTATCTTGTTTTTAATTTAGAGACTGTGCTGAGTATGGGTACAGTCCCGTTGTTCATGCATTTCTGTTTTTTAAGATGTTTACCTTTTTTATTTTGCATATGTTCTATGTTAGTTTTTGTTTAAATACAGAAAAAAATGCATGACAAGAAATATTCTTTTTGCCCCCTTTGGATTTTTTTGCCGCCCTGGCTTTTTTTCTGGCGGCGCCCATGGTTACACCACCGAATAAGATAGTTTTCGTGGGGTAACCGGAATCGGTGAGACCGTGATGATAATTGAGACGATGGATTTGAGATTATACCTATTTAAATCTCAGAGTAACAAGTGAACATAGAGGTAGTAAACAAACCACTTCAGCATGGCGTGCTGAAAGCCATCATCTTTGACACTTCAGCCTCCAAACATTGATCAGCTGTGACCCCGCAGTGACAGTTCAAATTGTAAACAATGCTGTGTATCGCCAACTAACCTGAACATTCTTCCAATGCAACACATGTTACAAACACTGCACTTTTTGAGTTCCATCTCGAAAAACTGTTAAACTACACTCGAATAATATAGCACAGCAAGTCCGTAAAGCTTCACTACAGTTACCAACAAATACCAAATTCGATTTTACTGACCAAGCAGAAAAGCCGCACAAACAATAGACAAAGCAAACGTTTGACAGTGGAGGGTATGTGGCATTGCCAGCTCCTCAAAATTATGCAAGACTTCAGAATTTGCGTGTATGATGAAGAAATATGCAGTAACGCAGTAGAGGTCAACATATCCATTGATTTTGCCATAATCATTCCTGAACCATCAAAGTACCGTCTTTCTTAACGCAGAATGGAATATTTCTGAATAGTATACAATTAAAACGATAGTAAACAATTATGATTGCCGTATCTGGAAGTCAATATGACAATGTAAGGAAAGATGTCGGCCTATTAGAATTAGTTGTTTACCACTTGTTTACTATGTTCAATTGTTACTCTGAGATTTAAATATATGATCTTTCGGTTTTTCAAACACCATGCGGGAGCGTTTAAACACCACACGCTCGAAAACGAGCAGTGTCGCGTTAATTTCCAGCTAAACAGCAATATATAGTAGTATGTAATACACTTGTCAGCTTATTGGATTACACAATGCACAGCCACCCCAGATTCCGTTCTCATACCGCCGACATTTTATCGCATTTCGGAATCAGCGGACCGTCAGCGCGTTCCTAAAAACAAAACACGCAACCTGAGCCTGCTAGCTGCCGGAGAAGCTTTGCTGCTACGTTCGACCACCAACTATATATGTATACAGGGTGATACGAACTCAGAAAACATTTGAAAGAAGATAATCAACATACATCTCAAACCTCGTGTTCACTTGCAGGTAACCTCTGATAGTTTTAGTAACAAGTACTTGCTCGTTTGTCTACACTATCTTTTAATTGTACGCAAATTTAATCTAGAAAATTGCTCTCGCAATTTCACTTGGGCTTGATTGTTTGATTCCGTGTATAGTATAGATAAGATGTCGTATGCAAAATCTGTAGTGGTTGCGGTAGTTGTGATATATTTAATTAAATATAACAAGAGAAAGATAGTAAAAGGCGGAGAAAATTTTGGGTGAGAGAGTGGATTCAGCATAGAACTACTCTAGGGATACATCAACTTTAATGATTCAAAAAACTTCCAACTACTCTCATATATTTCATCAGACCCTTGTCCACTTTTCTTTTTTTGAATTCCTCTCCATTATTGGTTATCTTGCGTTCTCAAATTATGTACCTTCCTTTAAATTTCTGCTGTAGAAGTATTAAATAGGTCGGGCATTTTTTGTAATGCATTCTGCTTGTTGATTCTATCCTTAAATTCCGTAGTATGTACATTCCATAATTCAGGATACAATTCAAAATTTTCAATTAAAAGACACATGTCCTCTGTCGTCTAGTTGAACTTCTCCATATTTGATTTACAACACTCCTTGCAAGACTTTCGAAACAGTCTCTAAATGTCTGTGGCAAACTAATTTCCTGAGAGCAACCGTGTACACTACAAGCTCTATGCAAGTCCCAAGACCTTTATGAACAAGCATTAATTAACATATTTCTAAATATGTTAATCAATGGTACAAGTAATTTTGCTGCAATATTTCTCTAATGACGTCGTGCATACGCTACGCAACTGACTTGTGAGAGTAACTCTAGCAATTTTATTTGCTAGTGGACATGAGGCTTTAAATAATTTAGTTTGCTATATGAGTAAACCAAGTTTAGAGCACATAAAATATAACACCTCTATTCATTCATAGTTTTCGTGAAGCCTACACTTAAAACTATTAGATTCATGTCACAATATTTGATGGTAGTGACACCTGGATTGCTAGCCTGATTGTATGATCTATGGTCTATTAATGTATCCCAGTTTTCATCTAATTTTCATTCCAACTTCATTATGGAATCTACTCACTCTGTATTTGTAATAGAAAAAAACCAAAAAACCAAAGCTTCTTTAAATTTCTCCAGACAGTGCTTCAGTTCTTACCTACCGAGGACGAAAAAAATCCTACGTGACACTTCATTGTCATATTCATCTCAGCAAAAAAATGATGTACTAATGTTACTTAACTTGAATGTCTGTCTTTTCTCTTTACTTTGCCAGTGAACAGTCCGGATTATAATTATTTTGTCCAAATTTAATTATCCGTGACCTTTTATCGTATTTAATTCAGTACAGTCCATTTCCCCAACAAACACTGACCGGGGCGTGATAAATGCGTGAACGCGGTATGAGAACCTAACAGTCGTCTGGATTGGTCGAGAAAAATGAAGACCACAAATGCCACATGACATGATGGATACCTACGTTCAGTGTTCACTTCCTTTCTTCAACAAGCAGACTGTAGAATATTTTTAAGACTTGTGCCACTGAGCTGTCAAGTAATTTTACTAATACTGTGGTCAAAATCGCGATTTGCGTGGCAGAAACGTATGCAGTTAGTTTTGTTAGTATTCAGCAGGAACCCATTATCCTGAAACTATTGCTGCACACATATATACAGAGTATTTTAAACGTTAGGACTCCTCTTTAGAAGTAACGGCCCTTGAAACGGTAAACCAGCAACAAAAAATTCAAGCTAGTACTCACTACTTGGTTGCTACGAAGTTGTAAGTACGGTCCTCTTCAATTTGGACCATATGAGGTTGTCTAGGTCTTCCAGCGTTTCCACCACGATATGGATTCAGACATCCTGTGCCTATAGCTCTTTGCACGAGCGAGACAAATCAACGAGGTGCAAGGTGAGTACGGTTAGGGAAACGATCGGCATATACACTTGCGAAGCCGCAGCGGTATTTTGACCGCACTCACCGTACATTAAAATCATGTCCACCAGTTCATTATTGTTGTAAGCGTGCGTCATTGTTGTTGTTTTCAGTCCGATCGTCAGATGTAGCATGTCAAGCACTCTCGTACACTCTGCCACAGCAACGCGACGTATGACGAACTGCCTGTTTTAGTGTTTTCTCACCGGCATCGGCACCGCTAGCGCTGCCTTGTTTGTTGTGATTGAGCCACTGCCCAGGGACGGACTTAGAATTGAGGATTTCTTTAATTGTCAGTATCTTGTTTGCTCTAAATATTTCGTTTACATGTTACTGGTAAAAAACACTCATTTTGGCGAGTAATATCCGCTTTATGAAAGAAAAGTCCCAACTTAAGTATTATACGATGTTAAACTGACGATGAGAAAACCTGTTAAGAGACAGCTTTGCTAAAATGGTAAGACTCCAGCACTCCAGAAATCCAGCACATCTGGCCGGCCCATTAGGACGCTTGCTGTCTTGTGCATCACCGTGTAAAGCATGGAGACGACGACTGCTAGCGAAGTCTGGTCGCGTATTTTACAGCCAGAACGGGCCGTTTGGTGTCTGAATTATATCCGTAATGTGATATATATACACAAGGGCCATAACCATATCTTTATTGCTCGGAACTCATCTCGTGGAAAACTTGTTAGTTACGTATGCGAGGCTGCATTCCGTGCGTTATGTGCTGCTGGAAAGGGCTGGCTGTCTGTCTGTCTGTCTGTCGTCTGCTGGTTTACACTAAACGGTTTATGATAGGACGACGGTACATCGAGCATACTGTTTTGAACATTTTACAAGTATAGGACTGCTATAACTGAATCTACAACTGTTAAATAGTTTAACTATGGTTACAGATGTGTTTCTGATGTTCAACATCAGAATCATGAACGACAGAAAAAAACAAACGATAGCTTTTTACAATAGAAAAAAGCAGTGAATACTTGACTTCCTATAAGGACGAAAACCTGTATCGTGTGTAGCTTGAGGGTGCCGATTTCAAATTCGGCCTGTTATTTTGAGTTTCAGCTTTAGGCAGAGAATATCACACATTTTCAAACCCTCAGATCTTCAAGTCCACTCTAGAAATCTAAAATCGTTATCTGGCTTCCTATCAGGACAAAAACTCGTATCGTGTATAGTTTGAGGATGCCAATTTAAAATCCGGCCGTTGTTTTGAGTTTCAGCCTCAGATGAAAAAGGTCAAAAATTTTCAGATCCTCAGATCTCCAAGTGTACCCTAAATATCTAAAATCGTTATCTGGCTTCCTATCAGGACAAGAACGCTTATCGTGTATAGTTTGAGGATGCCAACTTCAAGTTCGGCCGTTGTTTTGAGTTTCAGCCTCAGGTAAAAAAGATCAAAAATTTTCAGACCCTCAGATCTTCAAATTTACCCTAAATATCTAAAATCTTTATTTGGCTTCCTAATAGAACGAAAACTCATATGGTGTATAGCTTGAGGATGTCAACTTCAAATCCGGTCGTTGTTTTGAATTTAAGCCTGAGGTAAAAAAGATAAAAAAAATTCAGACCCTCAGATCTTCAAGTTTACCCTAAATATCTAAAATCGTTATCTGGCTTCCTATCAGGACAAAAACTACTATCGTGTATAGTTTGAGGATACCATTTTCAAATCCGGCCACTGTTTCAAGTTTCAGCCACAGGTAAAAAAAAATAAAAAATTTTCAGACCCTCAGATCTTCAAGTTTACCCTAAACATCTAAAATCATTATCTGGCTTCCTATCAGGACAGAAACTGTTATCGTGTATAGTTTGAGGATGACAATTTCAAATCCGGCCACTGTTTTAAGTTTCAGCCTCAGGTAAAAAGGATCAAACATTTTCAGACCCTCAGATCTTCAAGTTTACCCTAAATATCTAAAACCGTTATCTGGCTTCCTATCAGGACAAAAACTGTTATCGTGTATAGTTCTAGGATGCCAATTTCAAATCCGGCCATTGTTTTAAGTTTCAGCTACAGGAAAAAAGTTCAAAAATTTTCAGACCCTCAGATCTTCAAGTTTACCCTAAAAATCTACAAAATTTATTTGGCTTCCTAATAGGACGAAAACTCATATGGTGTATAGCTTGAAGATGTCAACTCCAAATCCGGTCGTTGTTTTCAATTCCATCCTTAGCTAAAGAAGGTCAAAAAGTTTCAGACCCTCAGATCTTCAAGTTTACCCTAAATATCTAAAATCGTTATCTGGCTTCCTATCAGGACAAAAACTCTTATCGTAGACAGTTTGAGGATACCAATTTCAAATCCGGCCGTTGTTTTGAGTTTCAGCCCAAGGTAAAAATGATCAAAAATTTTCAGACCCTCAGATCTTCAAGTTTACGCCAAAAATCTAAAATCTTTATTTGGCTTCCTAACAGGACGAAAACTCGTATAGTGTATAGTTTGAGGATGCCAATTTCAGATCCGGCCATTGTTTTAAGTTTCAGCCACAGGTAAAAAAGATTAAAAATTTTCGGACCCTCAGATCTTCAAGTTTACCCTAAATATCTGAAATCGTTATCTGGCTTCCTAAGAGGACGAAAGCTCATATGGTGTACAGCTTGAGGATGTCAACTCCAAATCCGGTCGTTGTTTTGAATTTCAGCCTCAGGTAAAAAAGATCAAACATTTTCAGTCCCTCAGATCTTCAAGTTTACCCTAAATATCTAAAATCGTTATCTGGCCTCCTATCAGGACAAAAACTGTTATCGTGTATAGTTTGAGGATGCCAATTTCAAATCCGGCCACTGTTTTAAGTTTCAGCCTCAGGTAAAAAGGATCAAACATTTTCAGACCCTCAGATCTTCAAGTTTACCCTAAATATCTAAAATCGTTATCTGGCTTCCTATCAGGGCAAAAACTGTTATCGTGTATAGTCTTAGGATGCCAATTTCAAATCCGGCCATTGTTTTAAGTTTCAGCCACAGGAAAAAAGGTCAAAAATTTTCAGACCCTCAGATCTTCAAGTTTACCCTAAAAATCTAAAATCTTTATTTGGCTTCCTAATAGGACGAAAACTCATATGGTGTATAGCTTGAGGATGTCAACTCCAAATCCGGTCGTTGTTTTGAATTCCAGCCTTAGGTAAAAAAGGTCAAAAAGTTTCAGACCCTCAGATCTTCAAGTTTACCCTAAATATCTAAAATCGTTATCTGGCTTCCTATCAGGACAAAAACTCTTATCGTAGACAGTTTGAGGATACCAATTTCAAATCCGGCCGTTGTTTTGAGTTTCAGCCTAAGGTAAAAATGATCAAAAATTTTCAGACCCTTAGATCTTCAAGTTTACACCAAAAATCTAAAATCTTTATTTGGCTTCCTAATAGAACGAAAACTCATATGGTGTATATCTTGAGGATGTAAACTTCAAATCCGGTCGTTGTTTTGAATTTCAGCCTCAGGTAAAAAAGATAAAAAATTTTCAGTCCCTCAGATCAAGTTTTCGCTAAATATCTAAAATCTTTATTTGGCTTCCTAAGAGGACGAAAGCTCATATGGCGTATAGTTGAGGATGTTAACTTCAAATCCGGTCGTTGTTTTGAGTTTCAGCCTCAGGTATAAAAGATCAAAAATTTCCAGACCCTCAGATCTTCAAGTTTACCCTAAATCTCTAAAATCGTTATCTGGCTTCCTAACAGGACGAAAACTCGTATGGTGTATAGCTTGAGGATGTTAACCTCAAATCCGGCCGTTGTTTTGATTTTCAGCCTCATGTAAGAAGATCTATACAACTTCAGCTAGTACTCTCAGCAGAATATTCTGGTAGCTACAAGAACCATGAATGACAAATGACAAAACAAAAATTGATATGCTTTGCATACGACGTCACATGACAATAAAACAACTAATTTCCACATGAGAGGCGCTTAACATCCCAACCGGAAAGGAAAGAGACAGGGGCAAAAAGCATAGTTTTAAAGTTTATGCTTATCCCTTTACATAGAAAATCTAGCTTATGTATGTATATATTATCAAATTACTAAAATATTAAACCCGACTGCTAGAACTAGCTGTACTAGAACTGCACATCTAATGGCATTTCTGTAACAATAGCGCAACTATGTCTATAAGCCATTATCAGTCTAAAATGCGCGAGCTGGATATTTGGTTGTATATTATATATTTATTACTATTTTTTGTTTCAGGTAAGAAAGCCGCATGGTTTTGTACCTCTTTGCGTAAGTATACAATATTGATTGGAAAATAGCTTGGTTCTCAATATGTACAACTTTTGAAAAGTATTTTATTTTCTTAGTCAATAGTCACATTTTGATAATAACAGATACTGTGTTTGATATATTTTGTTAGACCCAAGACAGAACGATCTCATATATCATCTTTACATTTTCCAGAGTGTTGTAGTAAAGTTCATTAGATAAACTTATAATCTCGAATGCAACTTTATCTATGGACTGGTAAACTGTGATAAGTACTTGCATCTAATTTTTTAGGGATTTGTATTATATCTAACCTTGTACTTGTCCAGAACATCAATTGACTGTTTCTTGTTCGGCAATGAATATGCGTGAGACCGGATACTACAAATACTCTAAAATATACATTCATATACACATACAATCTACAAAAAAAAAAATAAAAAAATCTTTACGTATATATACATATACAAGGATGTTAAATTATCCCCTAGAGTACCATTATGCATGAGCACAGTTTGTATCTCCAAAAATTGCCCACATCCTTAGCATTTCATGGACGAGAAGTCGGAGAGAGGAGAAGAGGACGCGGCCATAACTAAGGCGTCGTTATCGCTTCCCATATGGTCGACAAAATATGTTACGACCGAGAAGCTCCTCGTACGTTATTTCGAAGAGCACGGCGAATAAAGTATACGCCGAATCTCGCAGCCGTTGCACGGTCTCAGCCAGCTTCAAGCTTCTTGAAGCTCATACCGACACCGGCACATACCACAAATTTGGATTTTATGCATGCTTCCAGCCATAATTTGGACGGAAAAAGTGATACGAGTCTTGAGGGAACGCTTTTCTTTATGTGTTGACAATGTAGGAAAAAATGAGTATGGATCTGTTATATGAATATACTGGAGTTCACATCAGCATTCTATTACAGCTCGGCTGTCCCAGAAAAAAACACAGTATATGAAAAAAAATATATTCTGAGTCATCGGGTGTGAAAGTTCCTTCCTTATAACGATCACAATTAAGTTTATACTTATATTAATTTAAGTGAAATAAAAGAGCAATGCCTTGATTTATTTATATTAGAGCTCTAATATGGATGAACTTCAAAGAATGCTGATAAATAAACAGGTTTTTAGGAAGAAATGCATATACTACTTTTTGATCTTGATAATTTTCCAGATAATATAATTAACGAAGACAGTAAATACATGCTGTGTTTTTACTATATCGCATGTATGCATTCATGGAAAGTAATCTCACAGGCAGTTACAAAACATACAATCACCTCTATAATAATTTTAGTAATGGTGCAGAAAATAAAAACTGGTGACGAGAGTAACAGTGTGTTAAAAAAAGCTTTTGATAAAATACATATTATGAAACAATAGGTTCTAATCTATAAATTAACAAAAATGAAATTCTAACGCTGGCTAGCCTGATTTCTATTCTACTCCTACCTGGCTCCCCTCGTGTGGGGGCGGGTTAGAATATCTCCCATCGTACATTCTGCGTGTTGTAAAAGGCGACTAAAAGGAACCGAACAGCTGTCGGTATAAGCAGTAGCCTCTTCTCAACCAACAGCTTCGGATGGACGAGTTGACAAAAGTCAGGACACCTTCTTTTCCTTGGGATGAGAAATTGCCCCTAAAGGCGGATGAACCAGTAGATACCATCTGGTCAACGGCATGAGGATGCAGAAAGCAAATGGGAAACTACTGCATTAAACATCTTTGAGATATCCCAAGAGAAACTCGTAAAATGAGTAACGTGAGCAACTATTGATAATATTCGTGTCGGCAATACTCTAGCTCCGACTTAATGCATTTTACGAGTTCACAACATGTCTGTTAAGACATTGTGACTAAGCTGATTTAGCCAAAACGCACGATGATTAATGTTTTCCATTTTAGGTACTAGATACCCGATTATAGTAAATCTTTTTCTCTGCATCTATACCGCAGTTGGCACCTTTAATTGTCTATTTTGTCCAAGTTAGCCTCTCAAAAACACTACCGTTTAAGCCGCCAAAACAAACTAAAACCCTACTAAAGCAAATGTCAAAACACAGGATCTACAATGGCCGTTACAAAATGATGATCCCTGATTGGTTGGTGCATTTACTGTGTTTTAATATCTAGCTGGCACGCAGATACTGTGTTTTGGAATTTTGATAATAATTCTTGTTGTTGTGTAGATACTGGGTTTTGTCAGTCAAAATCTCCATTATTTCGGCATATATTGAAGTTTTAACTGTTTAAATAGATAGATCATGGTACGTACAAATTCGTCAAAACCTCAATATGTAAAAAAATGCACATACTGTGTTTTTCCTTGGGACGGCCGACCTGAAGGAAGACAATTTAAGCATTGAATTGCTTAGATCATTGGTCATAGATTTAATAAATCATAGCATCCGAATCAGTATTGATGATAAAATTCAATCTTTTCAAAAAGAAAATATTCTGGAAAACTACCGACACCTCTATCTGGATATAAAATGTAATCACAATTTATCCATTTCGGCTGATCTTCCCGAGTAATATCCGTTTTATAGCACGTTTTAATGGCTGACACTAAACCAGACGCATGTCTCGCTGGCAATTGGAACTGAATTGAACGTGGTAGTATAAAAAAAGTTTCAAAAAAGATTGTCCTACTGAAATATATCTTTTCGTTTTGTTCAGTGCAAAAGGAATCGTTTCCTTAGTAGTCTTACCTAGATGTTTGGGTGGTGGGTTATTCTATGACATAACTGGAAGTGGTCACTAATGACTTTACTGTAACCAAACTGTAATTTATAACACACGTTTTTGCTTATCGCTATTTCAATGTTTTATAGACATTTGTTATTTTCTGTCTAGATTCTAGTACATTCCGCAGTAAAATTGTTACTTTTACTTCCCACACCGATAGGTGAGGGGAGTATTGTGATCGCGAAAATTTTCGATTTTGAGATAACACGCTTTTAGGAGGTTTTATGACGTCTACATAACGAAAATCCACGTCACTCATTTCCGTCGGTCTGTCGGTCTGTCGGTCTGTCGGTCTGTCGGTCTGTCGGTCTGTCGGTCTGTCGGTCTATGCGCGTTTTTCTAGCCTCGTGCATGGATTGTGATGACATTTGGGCAGCGATATGCTGTGGGGTCATAGTAGGTAATGCTTTTATAATTTTGAAAATCGGTGCAGGGGCGGCGGAGTAATTAGCAAAAAACAAAAAAAATTAAATATTCCTCAAGCTTCGTTTTTAGATGTTTAAGGAGTTCCTGATCATTTTCTACTTTTTTTTTGGGTGGGGGTGAAATTGGGGTAGCTAGGGGGGTGGGAGGTTGTAAATCTCAAAAATGTGTTGTACTCATAATAGGCTATCCATTGACCTGTAAAAGAAAGATATAGCGTCATAGTACCCTTTTTTAGGCCCATCCGAACATTGTCTTGCCTATTCCAGAAACCAAGGGGCTTTGAATAAATTTTCTGATAAATACATAGGAATATTGCTTTAGATCGTTCTGTATTGAGTAACGTAAAAGTTATGGAATTGATTTTAATGAAACTTTGTCACAGAATTACTACCGCGGCGAGGATGGAAAACGCGTATGTTTTGGAAAAGTCGTGTCAGTGGCGGCGCAGCAATAATAAAAAATAAAAAAAATAAAAACGCCTCAAACTTTGTTTTTAGGGCTTATAGGGGTTCCTGATCATTTTCTACTTTTTTTGGGTAGGGGTGAATTTGGGGGGTTGGGGGGTTGGAAAACTACAAAATTTGTTGTATTCATAATGGGCTGTCCATCGACCTGTGAATGGAAAACCTAGCGGCATAATACACTGTTTTAGGTCCATTTGAACATTGCCTTGCTCATTATAGAAACCGAGGAACTTATTGAAACGTATTGTTTTAGATCGCTCTATATTGCGTAACATGTTGACCGTCGTTTGTATCTATTTTTTTCTGTAGTATATGTGTTAAAACGATGAGTGTTATACATCGAAAAATGTTTATACTATGAGCCTCATATACAAAAATTTTATATTAATAGACTGGATGCCAGACATATTTTATACAATGTAATATTCGTGACGTAATAGGGCCAAATAAACCATTATTATCGAAGCGCGCTAAATTTTGATTTCGACTTAACTACCATTAATCACTCAATCCTTAGCACAGTGCCTTTCAGAGACATCCTGTTTTATGAGAGACGAAATTGATGAGGAAATCCTCCGCTCCAGAAGGGTCCATTGTCTTATGAAGTCCCTCGCTCTCCACTTTTTACGCAAAAACAGGAAAAATTACTTAGACGGTGCCCTAGCTTCCCTCAGCCGACCAAGCCGGCCCTTTTACCGAATGAATTCCACTTTTAAAGTGCATTAAATATTAATCAGTCAGAGCGAAAGGTGATCAATAAGGGCGAAGGCAAGGCCCTCGAATTTGTTCCGGGGTTACCGATGACAGTCAGCAAAGGCGGGCGGGCCTAGGAAGAGCGACTTTTTATTGCCGTCCGTAAGGGTTTCTTGGAGTGGGGTAGAAAACAAGGAAGGGGAAAGCAAATAAAATGGAGTTGGAGTTCGAAAAAAAGTAACTAAACCAAAAAACCTTGGATAACGTAGGTTCATTTAAAACTGGAGATAGAAATCTTAAATTTTTTTATTCAAAATCACTGACCTATAAATTTTAAACGTGTCATTTCTAAAATGATTTGAAACTTTGAATATTTATGTGATGCAAGCAAGAACTGAATTGTAATTTTGAAGGTACAATAGGGTTTATCATATTATCTTCCATTCAAAACTTTTTAACGTGATCTCCGAAAACTCACCCCCAACTTTCTATTTTCAAATAGCACCTGATAGGTTTTTCTACACAAATTACATCTCTATTTTATTTAAAATCCTGTGGTATCGCAAACTTAGTTTTTTTCGCGAAATCCTCGAGTATAAATAAAATAGGAATTTGCAAAAAAACTGATTAAAAAGGAAATTGAGTGGATCTTTTGTGGGTACTGAATGACTTATCATATCATGCTAAATATTTTTTTAACCTTCAATATTACGAAAATCTTAGTCTAAAACACATCCCTATTTTATTTGTCTTATGCTTAAGCGTTCACCAAAAAATTTGGTTTGTGTATGAAATCAAGGCACTACATAATTTTCAATAAAATGATGACTTAATTTATGTAGGAAAAGCTTCCTCTTTATATTTGGTTCAACTGCCTTTGAGAGAAATTCAAAGTAAGTCTTTTGAGATCCTTAAAGAGTTTTTAAAAAACATATTATCAATACTTATTTCTAAATTCAAGTTATCTAAAGCTTCACACCTGTTGCGGTAAGGTCGAACTCACTGTCTTCTCTTTTTTATTAATGTTTCGTTTAAAACAATATAAACTGCTGCGACATGTATAGTTTCTGCAATAAAATGTTGTCGTCAGGGCCAGACTATAATGGACTAGTATCATGAATTTTTTTTTGGTTGCCTATGATAGAGTACGTCATAAAAAGCATCTTTTCTTTTGCTCCAATTTTTTTTGGGCACAGGAAAGCCGTGAAGATAAGGAAAATATTTGAATTCTCCTAGGGCAGTGACGTCACTACCCTAAAGGCGAACAGCCAATCAAAAGCCAGATATGTGTGCTGTGTTGCCGCCGTTAACCTCGCGATACTAGTCCATTCCCAGCAATATACACAAATATTGCAGTGAAAGTTTAGAAGCCCCTTAGAGCGTATAGTTCTAAAAAACGGCACTATAAAATTTGGTTTGCAGTTAAAGAAACTCCTTTTTTATGGATACTTGAAATAGAAGAAAATAAATTCTCGTTTGCTGAATCGTTTTCAGTAGAAACATAGTTGGCGTGTGTCATGTACTACACTGTACCCCAGTCATCAATAAGAAGCACTTCTTGAAAATACTCGTAAATAAATAAAAATTTAATATCTTTGAAACAATAGAAAATCGGACCCTACTTTAAGGGCCTTTTTATTGGAAATGCTTATTACCATGGTCTTTGCCTTTTATTTACCTAGGTGGTGACCATGTGGTCAGCTACTGAAGCTATTTTGCCGATTAGTCTCTGAAGACCCATAGAACCATTCGTTGAGAGAAGGCATCCAAATACTGCAGTTTAATGAAAACACAACAACCTTTTACTTCCCACACCGATAGGTGAGGGGAGTATTGTGATCGCGAAAATTTTCGATTTCGAGATAATACACTTTTTGGGCGTCTTTTGATGTCTACGAAACGAAAATCCACGTCATTCATTTCCGTCGGTCTGTCTGTCTGTCTGTCTGTCTATCTGTTGGCGTCTCTCTAACGTCGTAATCTCAGTAACCGCTGCATGGATTGTGATGAAATTTGGGCAGCGATATCTTGTGGTGTCGTAGTAGGTAATGCTCTGATAATTTTGGAAATCGTTGTACGAGGGGTGAAGTAATTAGCAAAAAACGAAAAATTTCAAATATTCCTCAAACTTCGTTTTTACGCGTTTTAGCGTTTTAGGGGTTCCTGATCTTTTCTACTTTTTTGTGGGTGGGGGTGAATTTGGGGTGGTTGGAGGGTGAGAAGTTGTAAAACTGAAAAATTTGTTGTATTCCTAATGGGCTGTCCAATGACCTGTGAATGAAAGATCTGGCGGCATAATACAATTTTTTAGGTCCATTCGAACATTGCCATGCTTATAATAGAAACCAACCACACTCCGAGTGTGAATGGATATTGATGAAATTTTGACATAGTATTACTGCCACGGGGAGGATGGAAAGCTAGTATATTTTGGGGGTGGGGGTTGTAAAACTCAAAAATTTATTCCATTCATAATAGTGTCCATTGACCTGTAAAAAGAAAGACCTAGCGGCATAATACATGTTTGTCAGGTCCATCCGAACATTGCTTTAGCTATTACAGACATCAAGGGACTTGGTATTGGTATAGGGGTGGGTATTGCTTTAGATCGTTCTGAAAATTATGGAATTAATTTTAATGAAATTTAGACTCAGTATTATACCGCGGCAAGGATGAAAAATGCGTATGGTTCTCAAAAATCGTGTCAGTGGCGGCGCAGCAATAATGAAAAAACTAAAAATATAAAAATAGCTCAAACTTCGTTTTTAAGCAATTTGGGGGTTCCTGATTATTTCGTTTCGTCCAGTTGAAGCTGAATTGTGTCGTTTTAGTTCCTGCGGAGAGATTTAGGAAAGTATTTACTATTTTTTATGTTGGATGTTCTTTTCACGACAGGCGGGCGGTGATTTGGTTGCAACTGTTATGTGTGAGAAGTACTGAGTCAATCAACTTGACTCCATTTTTTTTCTGTGTGAGGTTAAGGATTAGAAAGGGCCGCTGGGTTTAAACTTTTGAAAGTCACCACAAACAGAGCGGCTGAATCATTTCGATAGATAAACCAACGAAATCGAAATCGTATCGCTTCCAATTCGGCTAATTCGTGAGCAGTTTCACATTTCATTAGAGCCTTCGGTCGACCCGATTGAGTTTTATCCCGACTGGCGAGGTAAGACCGAAACCCAATTCTTGGAGGCTGTGCCCAATTGACCGTAATTGGATCATCGGGATAATCTAATCCGGGGGAAGCAAGTTATCGCTACCGCCTCCCGGGGAATTTCATCAGCTTTGAGCGCTCCCCACCAACATACTTTCCCCCCAGACGAACTTCCTGCTCCTTCTCTAGAGCACGCCTTTAATAAGTTATGGGACCTGTGCTCAGTCTGTTGTGCTCTAATTGGTATTAGCCATTGTTTACTTTCCGTATATTATACTCAAGAACGCTTTGTGCTCTATCATGTTATTTGCTGTTTATTACACTGTATATCGGGCTCCTTGTGAAGCTCTTCTTTGAAGTGTGGGTGGGCACTAGAATCCTTGTTAAGTCGTATCACAATTATATGATGTCTAAAGGCTAGTATAGACTAGGCATAGTATAAAGAAAAATACCGCTAAAATAAAAAATAAAAAAATACAACAAAAAGTTCTACTAAAAAGAATTACAATCAAATGTATCAGAAAATGTATTAGCAACCTCCACCGAGCAATCAAATTCACAATACATTGTTAACTTTTTGTATTTAAACACAGACGGTTCACTCGCTAGAGAGGGCTCGGGCTCGGCAGTCTACGGACCCCATACAAGACTTTCACTCCCTCTTTGGGGGGCACACCACAGTATTCCAGGCTGAGGTCTATGCGATACTTGCTTGTGTAAATCATATTCGGGAAATTTACAGGTCTAGGAGGCGCATTACTATCTGCTCTGACAGTCAGGCAGCCATCAAAGCACTGAGTGCTTAGAAAATAACGTCGGGACTGGTTCTGGAGTGCAGGAGGGCTCTTGACGACATCTCAGCTAAACACAAGGTATCACTGATGTGTACCTGGGCACGCTGGGGTAAAGGGTAACGACATGGCGGATCATCTGGCTAGGATGGGATCCGGCAACAGTTTTGTGGGCCCGGAACCAGCCTTAGGACTATCTGCAAACTTGATTAGGAAAACAACTGGAGAGTGGATCCAGAATCAACACTCTCTGAGATGGAACAACATCTCTGGTCATCTCCGTCAAGCTCGGGAACTATTAGCAGGGCCTGCAGAGAGAATAGGACGATTTTGTCTCTCTCTCTGGATAGGAGTAACTTGAGATTGCTAGTAGGCCTATTAATGGGTCACAACACCTTCAGGCGTCACCTGTTCGTGATGAGGGTGGTCAACGACCCAACGTGCACGTGGTGTGGTGAGAGGGCGTGAAGGCCATCCTCATGGTACAGATTTTCGCAATAGTAACGCCATATCCCAATAACCTCGTGCAAGTGCGTAATTAGCTTTCCCTCAGGATTTTTAACAGCCCAAGATTTGGGTTTAATAACCCGACTGAGGCATTTGACCTTAAAAAACATCTCTTTCGGATGGTTAGTATTGGCATGCATCTCTATCTAGCCATATGAAAACTATATTCTCTCTGCAACGACGTTGTATTCGGATACTGGCAGGTCTATCTTACGAAGCCTGCTGTAAAAACGCTTGGAATGTTTGCGTTACACAAAAAGTAACATGCAGCAATTTCTCAGGCATTCAGAGGTACATAGCTATGAAACCAGGAACAGAGACAAATTATGCCAAAATCAATTGAGCTGCATAAGTCAAAGAACAGCACCAACTACTACTGCATCAAGTTTTATAATGTTTTGCCTGATAACCTGAAATCTCTTGACAGTTTATATTTCAATCAAAAAATTAAAGCTTCCAATCCAAAGCATTTTATTCTGTCGTATCAGTAACGTATCAATGAATTCATCTTATAGGTTAGGGAAATATTACTGAATTTGTATGGCCAGTACTAATAAATAAATAAATCAAAATAAATAAATTATCTGTGATCTGCAACATTCACTGTTGTTAATAATAACCTAAATAATTATGTACCTACTCTAACTTTACATGTGTTTGTTTGTCATGTATGTTAAGCTGTGTGTCGTTTTCTACATTAGCACTTTGTAGATGTTATTACATATAATGTATATACTTTACTTTAATATTTAGGTACTGACGTGTGTAAACATTTTTATGTTGCATAAATAAATTACTACCACTACTACTACTATTTCGCTGTAGATAAGGGTTCTTATCTTTTCGGCATAATCTTTGAATCTCGCATGGGCGCTGTCTATATGCTCCACATACATGTTATATGCTTTTTTGCATAAAAGACTTTTTTAAAAAATTTATTTATTCAAATGAAACTTAGCTAATTTTACATTTGAATACGGCTGAAGGCCCTGGCAAGTGCTTGGCAAAATGCACGGCAAAATGCCATGCTTACAATGGTTCTGAAAGCTTTTATAGATAGAGAATGCTTTATCAGCATCCGGTCAAATGTTTCCCAGGAAAAGAGCTGTGATATGGGCTTCCTGGAAGTATGATAAGATAATGCTTGGTCAGCAGTAAACAACTGCGTGGGATTCTTGGAATGCGAGTAATAAACTCATATAACATACATATTAGGTTAAATAAAATCGGCGACAAACTGCACCCTTGTCCAACTCCCTTCTTTATTCCAACATCATCTGACTGAACACTACCAAATGATAATTAATAACTTAATGACAGTCTGCAATAACCATGAAGTCGTTATCACTGAATCCGAATTCGCTACTCCTAAACCGTTGCACTGCTTGGTCCGCGCTTATGCTGTGGCTAAGACACAGCATAGAACGCTGCTTAGCGCTGTTGCGACTGCCAAATGAGGTTACTGCCGGGATTTACGGCTGACTTCATTGTTAATAATTGCAAGTCGACGGCGGCTTCATGATAACAATAACTTAGGATAGCGTCCGGACACTCTGCAGCCGCTGTGGAGTATATTCTGCTTTAGCTCGGCGTATTTATCATCAAAAAGCGACGAAAAAACCGTCTAACGTCTAATGGGCGCTATGTCGGTGCCAGATACCGCGCCGTAAGCCGTGTACTTGGATAACTTAATGTTCTACACAGTTGTTTATGATTAGCGCGATACTGCCTTCTAGCACGGGATCTAGAAGGCGGCGTTGATCTATCAACTAGTAGATTAAACGCCATAAAACTATGCGCGGAAATGCCATATATGTAGATAGATCGATAGATAGATAGATATATTGCATCTGGAATATGTACATAGCCATCTCACAAATACATGTAGTAAGTTTACATAAAATCACATTTCAGTAGCCGTATTCATTGAGATAAAATTCGTTCAACGTTGCAAAAAAAAATTACAATTAAAATACTCATCTACAGAGTAGAAATAATTACTAATTAAAATATATCTCACAGTTTGCAGGCAAATTATTGTAAAGATCTAAACGCGGATAGTCTTTTTTGATTTCGTTGCGCATTATTCTTAAATTTATAAAATGTTCTCTACATGAGTCATAATATCCTAAGCCAATTATGATTCGAATAGCATTCTTCTGAAGAATAATATTCTACCAATCTTACTGGAGTTCGAGGGTTCGAGTTCGAGTTCGATATAGAGCAACCCTCGTATATCGGCTTTCATATGCAGCAGCGTATAGAACCCGCGCTCTCTGGTGGCCAAGCGGACGCGCCGTGGCGTCCCACCAAGAAATCTGCGGCTGTTTAGCAGCGATTTTCTCTGGTTTGCCGTTACCTTCGGGTACCAGATGGCGCACCGGCAGAACCTTTCTGTCGCCCGCTCTTACTAGAGTTGCCCCACAGTGATGTACCATGGCTTAGGTGTGAATGTAATAAATCAAAATAGCAATTTTTTAAATTATTTATGTTGACTTGAAGTTTTAATTTCCGGAGTAAAAAGAGAGATTTACTAAATTTAGTAGCTAGGAAATCGATGTGATAACTGCAGCTCAAAGAATCGTATAAAATGAATCTAAGGATCCTAGCATTCTTGCCTAAGGATACGGTGCTGCTGGTAGATAATCAAAGATTTTCTGTTTTTGCTTGATTGGGCTTTAAATTATTGGCGGCGAACCATTTATACACGGTGAGTCAAGCTTATCAAATTGCACATTTGATCGTATTAAAAAAATTATGCATTCCCATTTGAGAAAATCAAGTTACCTTTGATTGAAGTTTCCTTAATTGATCTACCGATTTCTCCAAGCACAAACGTAATTCGAACCCAACCGTCTAACGTAAGCTGATACATTTCATGCTTAGTAACACGGCAAAGTCACAGCCCTCTAAGATTTATACTAGCTGCGATATTCAATTTTTTTCTGACATCTACCTATACCCAAAATTGTGATTTGCACCTAAACGGTTCGCTTAAAGTCCCATGTGTGATACATAAAGTCACACTAAAATGCACCCGAGAATCTAAATATGCAATAATATGCAGGATATTCCATTTAAAAAAACATAACTTTGATATGTCACGCTTTTACTAGACACCCTGTATAAAAGTCATTATTTTTAAAATGTAGTCCAACTCGACCTACATACACTCGCAAAGTCGATTTTTCGAAAAGTGGTATCATTTGGTCACAAGAGTCAGAGGCGTTGAGCTTGACTCACCCTGTATGCTTAGAACGAAGAAAAGGTGAGGCTGATTCAGATGCTATACGTTTTTCACAATATTTTGTATGTACAGTTTCGAAACTGAACGAAAACATTGCACACGGGACATAGGAGTATTTGTATTAAAAGTCCTGATAAAATTGTTCATCAATGCCCAATTTACTTGGAACAGTGTAGTTAACTGTAGTATGGTCAAAAATTGTACTTAGTACACCAAATGAGGTAATAATAAAATTTGGACGATGAACGAGGTAGACCTCGTTGTACAAGCTTCCCCGACTAAAGTGGTGGTTGTTCATTCCCAGTCCTTATTTTATCATAACCCCTACTTCCTTTAACCCTTAAGAAACAAAAATATAGTTTTTGGTTCTGCTGCGATGATAAAAAAGGGATGGGGGTGAGGGTGACTCAAAAATACGTCATAACGTGAAATTATAATGCTACGACAATAAAGAGCATGTTTTCTTATGTCGAAGACGCTACCGCGCATGCCGCAAAATTTTCAAAATGGTGGAAAAAAATGTATGAGTAGCAAATTTTCGAATTTCAAAATGGCAGTAACTGCCACAAAATGATCCAAATGATTTAGAACTTTACTGTCATAAAGATGTTTTTGTTATCTATTTTTTTGGTCCATTTTTTGTACAAATCGATGATGAAGTATTGGGGGAAGGGTGCGGCAGGGGTTATTCGAAAAAATAATAATAATAGCATTTTCTTTCCAGAAAATGAGTCAGGAGGTGATTTTACCTTGAAAATGATTCCTCGCACATGGATTTCGGTAAAATTTGTGAAAACAGGGCGATTCTAATAATTTACCCCTCCGTTGTCGGGCGAAGTTAAAAAGCGTACATTTTGAAAAAATAAAATATATTCATAAAAAATATAGAGGCTGTGCTATTCGACGTCCAAAAAGCCTATTACCTCAACATCTAAAATTTTCGCGATCTATTATAGGTAAAAGTAAAAAAGTAGTAGTATAGAAATATCGATGTAGCATAATAATTTATTCAGAGACTGACAAATCAGTGGAATGGCGCCCTGTAAAAAATGTAGGAGTAGCAACCCCTTGCAAATTTCCGGTAATAGCTACAATGCGCTACTGCGTATCCGCTTATGCGCTTAACGCTCGTAATTCCAATTAACGATTTCGCTATGCCGCCATTTTATTCTGATTTATAATGGCGGCCTCATAAAAGCGACTGGAAAAATCTCCAGTTGTGAGTGTAACATTCGTTTTGCGGTTGAGTCTACTTAATGAATGAAACTTTATGATTAATTTATTTTTTAACGTATTTAAATAAACTCCATAAAACACAATCTTTATAAAGTCCTGACTCATTCTGCGATCTTGATCATTTTTGTTGAATAGGGAAGTTATTAAAAAAATAGTGTCGATTAGCTTTACTCAGTACTTTTTACATATTTTCTAATTTACGTCCGGCTAAAGGTTTTGCAAAAAAAAACAAACGATCAAAGATGTCCCACTTACCTGGCTACGCCTACTTAGGCCACACTGCTACATTTCAGAAACATTGAAATTTTATTTATTCATTCTAAACCTGTGCTGTTCTAGATTCTATTATCATTAAAATACATCATCAAAATGCTACTCATGTGCAACCAAAGTTAATCAAATACCTTTTTAATAAATTAATATTATATTTTATTATTAGTTTGCACAACAGGCCATGAAGGTCTAGTGCAGAGATGAGTACAGTCTGATCTTATACCGCTCAAATTTATGTAACTTAGAATTGTCTTTGGATACTTTCACCATCTATTTCTGAGTATATTCAGACTATTCCACGCCACCTATTTCTGTTTGCCGTCTTCTCTTTCCTCTAAACCATCTTCTGCCTTCTTCAGCCACCTCTCCCTTAGTCTACCCTTCCTTTTTTTCTATTGGTCTCCTAGTTTTGCCATTCTCGTCCCATTCAGCCTCTCCACATGTCCTAGCCACCATATTCTCTGCACTTTGATGACTGCTATAATATCGGGATTCTTATTCAAGTCTTCCAGTTCTTGGTTTGCTCTTCTCCTCCATCCCTCGTTTGTCCTTACGCCTCCATAACTAGCTCTCAACATTTTTTCCTATCTTATAATTTTTCCCTCGTCCTCTTTGTTCATAGTCCACGTCTCACAAGCATATGTCGCTGTTGGTCTTATAACAGTTGTGTAAGTTCTCTCTTTGGTCGTTCTAGATACATTTTTGGATTTCATAACATTTTTGAGGGCTCCATACTTCTGGTTTCCTTTGATGATCCTTGCCTGTATTTCTTGTTTCTCTTCTCCCTTTTGCTTTATGATTACCCCTAGGTACATAAATTCCGTAGTCCTTTCAAAAGTATATTTCATGTTCTTGACCATGAAAGTTAGGTTCGGCTGATCACCGAAAGTTTTTTCCATTTGCCCTATGACCATATATTTTGTCTTACTTTGATTTATCACCATCCCAGATCTTCTTGCTTCCGCAGCTATCCATGCCGTAATTTTCTCTAGTTTTGTCTTTGTTTTTGCTACTAGTTTCAAATCATCTGCATATGCTATACATTGGTGTTCGTTATTAAATATGGTTCCATTTGTCTTAATTTTACTTTCTATAAGTATTGCTTCAAGCGTCAGATTAAAAAGTATCGTTGATAAAGGGTCGTCTTACTTGAGTCCTTCTCCTATTCAAATTGCTGTGACTCACTTCCCATCCATGTAGTTTTGTTCTTGGTTTTTCGTAATGTCATTTTTATTGGCCTAATGAGTTTTCCTGGAAGTCCTAGTTACACCATTGCTTCTGTTTATACTATCATAGGCTTGTTTAAAGGGTGATCGGTCACGAGCGCGCACGGTTTGATTTTCACCTGTTTACATTGGCACCGGTCACTTGCGCGCCGGAAGAAAATTAAGCTTGGTTATTCCTAATGACCACATCCCTTTTATTCTTGTGAACTTTCATCTGTCTTTTTACGACTTGCGGTAGCTTACAGTTACTTCTTAGATTATTTAAATGACTACCCGGCTTCTGTAGGTATATAAAAGTAGGTATCCTTAATGAAAATATTTGAGTAGTTTGCAATTCTTAGTTGCTGTTTGTGGGTATTGTTTGTGTTCTACTTTTTCATCACGGAGACTATGTTAAGTGTGAAAGGGAAGAAATTAATAGTCCTTGAAGAGTATACGTTCCGAAGAGATAAAGAAACCACCCGTGGTGTAGCCTACAGATGCTCTAGAAGAGGATGCATAGCATCTTTCCTGATGGATCAATCGGAAGAGATTGTGCTTAAAAGTAATAATGAGCACAACCATGATGATCGCATAAAACAAGCTGTGAAGGTAAATTTCTCGGACTTTTTTTACATCGTCAAGAAATCGATCAAATTTCTGAGAAATTAGAACACGTTCTGATTAATTAAAATTTTTTAGGGAATTTCAGTCTGCTGACAATACCAGCTTCTTTATTTGCATCTATTACAGTGATCAGATTAACTTATTATGTTCAGAACAAAATTTCGCATTTAATAGTGTAAAAATGTCAAATCAAAAGTAACGATACCTCTGACTGGAGTTCTACAAATTCTTTAGTAACTATCAGCAAGATCGCAAAAAATGACGAATGAATTAAAATCGGTTAAAATTATAAGACATAAGTTTATCGCCCCGCCGCGCGCTGTTGTCCACATACTTGCCTATTATCCAAAATATTTTGGGGGCTTCTGACTGGTGGGATTAGGACCAAGTCTATGAAAAGCACACACTTTTAATAAATTAGGGATAGCTAAAATAATCCTCATTAAGCTCGAAGCTCAGGTATGTAATTACGTTATTCAAAGAAAAAGCTGAAACGTCTATGGAGCGGCTCCGAGATCCTTCAGCGAATCGACGGTTAATTTTGCGTATTTACCGAGAAAATTAATTTTGGTGTTTGGTTAAATATTCCGACGTCAAAGTTGAGCCGAAACGCGGCGCGTTCGAAGTTCAGCCGAATTTCCGATAATTCGCGTAAAACGTATGCAAATGTTTGATCGACGATTAACAAATTCAACGTTAAACTGTACAGAGAGTCGGTACGCATTCGTTTAACTACGTTAAAGCTCCTATTTTGGAAGCAATTTGAGGGACGGGTCGTAGCCATCAGAAAAAGTACACATGGTACTATACCTTATCCACCGAACAAACGGAGTAACCATGCATAATATATGTAAATTTTTACTGTATGGTCAAGGGTTACATGCACACCATCTACAAAACTGCATACTGAGGGCAGTGATATTATTATAAACAGAAAAATTAAGTTCGATTTATCCGAGTAAAGCCCCAAAATATGGGTTTGAAATAATTTTTTACTCCTTTTCTTTAGTGGACAGACTATAGTATTCTGCCAACATAAATATTCCAAATCAAATAAATAAACTTAGTTTTGGGAGCTTCCTTCTTTGTCTCGACAAGAATGCTCACATTCTTCGGACATATTCACAGGAGCGATAATATGGAGAAACTTTCAGTTCAGGGTCATGCCCGAGTGAGCGGCGCCGTGGCCGTTCGCCTACACGCTGGGTCATCATCATAGTCACAATGTCTTAACACAGTGTCTCTCAACCGCCGGTCCGCGAATCGGCAGCGGTCCGCAAGAAATTTTTACCGGTCCGCGAAATATCGCCATCTGCCCAAAATCCAAAGTGTTATCGTCCGACCACCCATATTGCAACAGTACCTATATTACAATAATAATAGTTTACTAGTTTAGAAAATAGTACGGTTTGACGAAAAATAGCTTTCGATCAGTAATATCCCCCAGAGGAAGATGTGCATTCAGGTAATCTGTGGATAATCAATGTATTCATTAATAATCCCAATAACGATCTCACTACAGCTGAGGAAACAGAGCTTATTGACCTGTCTTCAGATCTAGGACTAAGTCACAGTTTAATTCAGTAAATATATATCAATTCTGGATAAAGACTGCATCAGAATACCCCCATCTTCATGCAAAGGCGTTGTAGTTCTTATTGCTTTTTTCCTCAACTTATTTGTGTGAAACTACATTTTCGTCTACGACTGTTATAATTGACTTGCTCTTGCGCCTGCTTTACGTATTGTTGTAACTGGTTTAAAGTCTAGGATTGACATTTTAGTCAGCAACAAGAACCAGCAGCAACCTCATTAATTTTAGTTTTTATATATCCTTTAATTTTGTTTCTTGCTTATTTTGAATGTACTTCCGCTGTTCACATTTCGATTCATTGTTGTTTTTGCCAATATATTAATAAAAAAATACATCATTCATATTGGAATTTTTTTGGAGTTCTAGTTAAGTTTTGGTAGTTTTATTCTTAATGCAAAGTTTCAAGATAGTTGAATATACAAATGTAAAATAACAAATAAAACGCTTTCAAAATTATGTTTTGTCTTCAATATTTATCCTTTGTCGAAAATTGTGTCAATGGGTCGCATATTAGTAATTAAAATTACCGGTCCGCGAGAACGTGCCGAAATATTTTACCGGTCCTTGGCTAAATGCGGTTGAGAAACACTGTCTTAACAGACATGTTATGAACTCGTTAAATGCATTTACTCATTCTACGAGTTTCTCTTGGGATATCTTTAAGATCTTTAATGCAGTAGTTTCCCATTTGCTTTCTGCATCCTCATGCCGTTGACCAGATAGTATCTACTGGTTCATCCGCCTTTAGGGACAATTTCTCACCCCAAGGACAAGAGGTTGTCTCGACTCATCTCAACTCGTCCACCCAAAGCTGTTGCTTGAGAAGAGGTTACTGCTTATACCGACAGTAGTTCGGTTCCTTTTAGTCGCCTTTTACGACACGCAGGATATACGATGGGAGATATTCTAACCCGCCCCCACACGGGTGACATGCTGGGTGGATACGACGAAACAGTTGCTGGATATGCGTATCAAGAGCGCCACTGAACTGAGAGTAAATCGCGAACGATGGCGAGCTACAGTTCTCAAAACTATTGATAATATTCGTGTCGGCAATACTCTAGCTCCGACTTGATGCATTTTACGAGTTCACAACATGTCTGTTAAGACATTGTGACTATGTTGATGATGTTTGGTTTAAGCTCAATGTCTGCAGTTCTGCTGTGTACCAGTAATTAGCGGTCACCCTGTATACATTCTCTGCATCTGTATTTGTCAAAGCGTATTGGCATTTTTCATAAAATCCTTCGCGTCTGTCCCTTGTCCACAAAAGCAAACACGGGGCAATATTGAGTAGACTATATATCATGTTTACTTGTGTATCCCCAACATGGGCCATTTATAATCCATATAAGGGGTATCGGGTTTCCCTTTGTTTTATTATTTTACTAAAATGCACATGACAACCGAACAAATTGGAGTCTCGCATGCTCTTTCATGGATACAAGGCAGCAATTTGCTTGTCGATCGTTTTGTTGTGGCGGAACTGTTCTGCTATTTTATCATCGAGAGCTATTGAATTTCACTGGCAGATTTTTCTTACAATTTGTGCTGTATGTCGATTTTATTTTTGTAGAGACTCATGCTCTAAAGTGAAGCTAGTTTAGCAGTTCGTGAAGTAATTAGTGTTAGTGCTTTTTAGTTTTTAGTTAATTACATTTACAAGCTGGAGAACACAAGAGACTGAACCAGTAACATTTTGGAAGCTTTAGTGATGGAACGGTCACGCCATATTTTAGTAAGCTTACTTACTTACTTCAGTGCTAAACTGATCTTAACTGAAATACAGGGTGTGGAAGTTGCAATAGAGTACTTGCAGAAAAAAATATTATGTCGTTTACGTGTTCCTTAGAGCCTAGTAAACATGACAAATTCACTTGTTTGGTTTTTTGGAATCGGCTGTGAGAGATATTCCAAAAATTATTTCAAATGCCGGAAAATGCCGCGCAAACAACCCCTGACTTTGCCCTGACGTCAGTGATATTCTATAGTGATGGGATGTAAAGTATTAATATTCGATATCGATAGCCAGTGTTAGCCTAACATTTTGACATTGATCATTATAACCATAAAACACAGTCACACCCAAAAGTACAAAAGTCAAAAGGATAAAAGTTAGGCTAGATTACTAATTCACTTTGTAAGGATGGGCTTGAATTAGATTCTATCTTTGGATTCATTCATAATGGGATGCTCCGAAATAAAATGATGGCTTCGATTAGTTGTGAATCTCGGTTACAAACAGGATGAACTGTTATACCTATCAGATATAAAAATGTATTGCAACGAAAATGCTAGTGGGTTAATTGTCTGTTTCAAATATATTTAAGTATCAATAAATTGAGTGGCATTGTTAAAGAATTCAGATCATCTCTAGTTTGCAGTTGAATCTCACTGACCTGCGCAGTAGCAGTATCGATTGTCGATATCTTTAATATACCTGTGACGTCAGCCCTTGTTTTAAGTCACGTGGAAAAATTTGAATATATCCTTATTTAATTTTATGAATATCTTTTTTTGGCCGTCAGTAAAATCATGTTTTTTGTTTCCTACTGCTTCTCGATATGGTTTTCGTTACGCTATGTGTACTCCCGAAGCGATTTCACGACCTCTGCAAGTACCCTATTATCATTTCGTTTCTGCTTAGTTCATCAATACGATGACGTAGTGGCACGAAATTAAGAACTCTGGGATTTTTGGGACAAGAAATCAATTCCGGTCTAAGTTTCGATGCCATGTGAAGAATTTCACTCGCCATACCAGTGATGGGAGTATTGTGATCGCGAAAATTACCGAGATGATATGCTTTTTGGGAGCTCTATGATCTTTACACAACGAATATCCACGTCACTCATTTCCGTCGGTCTGTCTGTCGGTATTACCGACTACCGAATTTTTTGTGCACATGCGACTATTTATTGCTTTAGATCGTTTTGTATTTTGTAACGTGCAAACTATTAAATTGATTCTAATGAAATTTTGATACACTATTATTACCATGGTGAGTATGGAGAACGCGTGTCAGTGGCAGTGACAGGAATAATAAAAAAAAAGGGAACAGCCCAAACTTCGTTTTTAGATGTTTAAGGGGTTCCTCTGATCATGTCCTACCTTTTGTTGGGTAGGGGTGAGATTGGGGTAGTTGAAGGGTGGGAGGTTGTAAAAGTAAAAACTTGTGGTATCGATAATAGGCTGTTCATTGAGCTGTAAAGAAAAGACCTAAAATACTACTAAACTGGGATCACCGTAAATGTATGGGAAGTAGTGAGTCAATAAACTTCATTTTTTAATTTCTTTCCGTTTTGATTATATATTATATTATTTTTATTATTATTTATATTATTCAACATTCATGAATCACCGATAAAGAATACAGAGGTAGTCAAAACTTCAGTAAACGGTTTGTTATCCAAAGTAATTATGCAGTTTCAACAACGAGACAGAGAGCGCGATGAATTGAAATGGACAGGTTCGAGTTGTCTCCATAAATTCAAAATATTACCTGTCCCCAAAAAGGCGACATCCGATTTCCCTCCCTATTGATATCGATCCCCTCCAACTAATAAGAGTCTAATCGCTCTTTAATTACCTCGCTTACATGATGTGGTACCTGTTGTCGCCCTTATGTTATAAATTTATAACTATCATCCGAATACAAGAAGCAAAAGGAAGATGAAACCGACACAACAAGATTTCTTCTGACATATGTATTTGGACTACCATTCTTACGACCAGAAAGTGTTGGTGACTGTTTTGCTATGAACCTTTATAAGTTAAAACCACATTGTGATCGTGTAGATAAATTTTGTGATTATTTAGTAGAAAATTATATCGATGACAATTCAAAATTTCCTCCTCATGTATGGGCTGAACATTCATCTTCTTTATTAAGAACAACAAATGGCTGCGAATCGTTTCATGCCAAATATAACCAATCATTTTATTCACCTCATCCAAATATTAGTTAGTTTTTAAATGTATTATTAAATTTTCAAATAGACACTTATGTAAAAATGAGAAGTTGTGATAATATAATTAAAATTTATGATGGTAGTGTATTACGCACACAAAATTTTGTAAATAAAAAAATTGAAGAACTAAAAAACAAACCAAATTTCAAAGATATAGATTTTGTAAAAGCAATTTCATATCATTTTAGAGCATATAATAGGAAATAGAATAGTTGTATGTATGTAGTTTAGATTGAAATAATACTAAAATTGTCAAAATGCCATATAATGCAAATAAATTACGCAATAATTTTTTTTATCTACATTTAATTTTATTCTATCAACCCAACCCAATGTGTGAAAAAAGTATGTGTATACAAGTCGTCAAAAAGTCTGGAACAGAGGCTTTTTTGGCGAAACTATATCAACTTTTTGAAAAAAATAAACCTGCTCCAGACTTCTTGGCGACTTGCATGACTAATTAACTGAAAATTTACCTGCAATCTGGTAAGGGAGACAAGTCGACCCCACCGGGGAGAGAATTCGGCCCACAAGAAAATGACATTCTCTACCGCGGGGACAATTCGACTCAACCCATTGAAATTACCTGTTCCATGTTCAATCATAGTCGACGTATAATGTTTTTAAAACTACATAACGTGAACGAGATAATGAAACACTATCGCTGTTAGCACGAGATTATGGAGGTTCAATCAAATTCCCAAACAAACGGTGTCCCATCGCAGCACCAGCCAGATAAAATTATTATCAGTTGACACGCAGTAGGCGGTGTCGGTGCTTCCCGAACTTCACTTGCGCTCAGTTAAAGTTAAATTGATTGTGTCCGTATCATTACACTGCAATCCGATAAACTGATCAGTGGCGCAACCAGATATGGCATCGGGCTTCCCCGTTGAGAAAAATGCATCTTTAATATTTGTAATAATAAATAAATATGCCGTTCAGTAGTGTCGGCTCTGAAAAAATCCTTAGTAGGCGAGTAGTTAGACTATGGGTTAGGTTCAGTTCAGTTCAGTTCACTTTATTGCTACATTTTGTATAATAAATACAATTGTAGAAGTCACAAAAAAAACAGCAAAAACGAGAGACGATTAAAAAAGTACATTGAAAGAAACATAATGTACCTATACAAACATATTTTGACAAGTAAAACAAATATAAATAATATATAAAATCTATTTTAGCAAATTGGCAGCGACGGCGTCTACATATTCCTCCTTGGAATAGAAACATAAGTTACAAAAATGTCTCTTTAGAAGACACTTAAATTTAGTATTACTCATGCTTCTAATTGTTTCGGGCAAAATATTATACAAACTTATTTCTAAAGAGTTTTTTTTTGACTTCGAATATTTGAATTTTTCTGTCCTAATTAAATTACAGTTTCTGGTCCTATAATTCACGTTCCTTGGTTGAAGTTTATCTTTGTTTTTCAATTTATAGGGTATAGGGTTTGTTATTGTTGCCTCATAGTACCTATTGTCGTATTATGTAGTCTTTTCAAAACATTGGCCATAAAGTAATTTGGAGTAAACGAACTTTATTGATTGCTTCGTCTGAGAACTAAAGTCCTAGATACGTCGATAGTTAGGGAGTTTAAAGGAGGTAGAATGCTTCGACTGCACTGGTGAAAAGTCCAAAATGAGAGCCGTGTTGTACAGACTTTTCTTATAATTGACTACCTATGTACGGTTTTCTACCACTTCGTGATGATTTTGATGAATGCTCACCGAAAATACTCAGATACATAATATATTATGGCGGATGCTATACTTTGAGAAGCTCTTTCACCATTTTCGCAGGTTATAGGAGAAATGTTTCAAAACTTGCTCAAAAATTAAGTTTGTATACAGGGACAGGATGTCCCTAAATTTACTTGACACGTGCTATTCTCGTAACAAAAACAAAAAAAAATTGTTCAAACGAAAACTGAGTGGAATGTTGAAAGTGCTACAGGGTCTATCATATCATGCTTTCAAAACATTTTTTTTGTACTTCAACCCTTAAAACTCACCCCCAACCTTGTTTTTTCAAATAACAGCTATTAATTTTCCCTACACGAATTAAGTTCTTATTATATTTAAAATCTTGTATAAAAAACTATTTTTTCGTAAAGTCATAAGCATAAAATGAATAATTTGAGGATTTATAATGCTTCCGTAAGAAAAGCCGACAAAAAAAGAAAAAGTAGGCCTTTCAAGGATAACAGATGACCCATCATACTATGCTTCTGAAAAATTTTTTTTAATTTCAATCCCTACATTTTTTGCTAAATAGTACCACACAGCCTTTCCTACATTAACGAGGTTTCTATTTTATTTAAATTCTTGTAGCGCTTTTGACTTCATACACAAGCTAATTTGTTTCGTAAAATCATTAAGATAAGATAAATAAAATGAGCATTTGTTTGAGCCGTAATATTTTCGTAATAAAGAAGCATAGAAAAGACATTTCTGTTTTCTAAAGGATATATTATTATAGGTCATTTAGTACCTTTAAAACCACATTTAGTTTAATTTTTATACGTTTTCTGGGTCAAGCAAATTCTCGCTTTATTTAAGTTATGCCTATGATTTTGCGAAAAAATTAAAAATCAAAATCAAAGGTACTGCAAGATTTTAAATAATATGAGGACTTAATTTGTATAGAAAAAACTATTTGGTGCTATTTGAAAAACAAAAGTTGTGACTGAGTTTTAAGGGTTGAAGCACAAAAAAAAAATGTTTTAAAGCATTCTACGATAGACCCTATAGTACTTTAAATGAGTCCACTCAGTTTTTGTTTGAACATTTTTTTATTACGAAACTATCACCTGTCAAGGAAGTTCAGGGCCATCGGCAATTGTCTAATATTAAATTGTCAGACGGCGAATACACACTCTGAAAAAGCAAAAAACATTGACAAATGTATTGACAAGATCCATAAGTTGTACCTTTATAGACCATCCTAGCAGAGATTCCAGACGAAATATATTCACAATGAATAAAACGTGGTGTCTCTCTAAAGTTGAGTTTCAGCAGCCAGCATATATTTTATAAATAATGCCTCTTTGATCTTCTTTATGGGGAATCTTCGTAAGTCTCTAGATGGTCTATCAGATTGGTGACTCCGCCCAACGAATTCGAGTAGGTTAGAAGAAGTAAACAAGGTTTTTGTTTGTCACCACAATCCTAAAGCGGCAGCTTGGGAATGCTGGCACACTGACCGCTGATTCGCAACGAAATACCAGGTAAAGAACGCTAAAAATAACTGCACTATTATAGGGGCCGAACAAAAATAGCGACTTCGTTTTGGTTCATTCATCATCGGGTTGATTGTTTCAGTTTTGAGTAAATTTTGGGGTTTTAACAGTGCATAATAAGTGCAAAACAATTCCGCAAGGTTTATTAAATCCTGTGGATTTCTACATATAAAAAAATAACATCGTGTACTTGTGAGCACAGTAAATAATAACAACGGGATCTTGGGAACACTCACTGTTGCTTTTTCTAACCTATTCGAATTCGTTGACTCCGCCAGTGTTGGTGTGACGCGACTCGTTTGATAGTGGAATCGCACAAACTGAAACCGTCCGGGCATATATGTATACCCATCAAATTACCGGTAATTAATTGAAACTAAAATTGATTAATTGAGTGGCAGCGAGACGGATTATCATCGCTGGCAGCAGTCGATGCCGAAGCCGATGCTGAAGCTGATGCTGTCCTCGCGAGGATTCCACTGATTCCAGCTGCCATCCGAACGGATTATCGCGTGTCCCGTTCAGGGCTTGCTGGGTTTCAGGGTGCGAACTGACACCAAATCGGCCAAATAGTTGAATAGTGCTGGGCCGACAAAAAGCCATTGCTTCACACTGTCACGGCTAAAACTGTATGTTGACGTGGATAATTTAAAAATGTACTCATAATACCAGTTGACCTTGTCTTTCCTAAAGGAGCGCTCAGAGTCTCATAATTTAAGGCATAACGCGAGATTAGAAAAAAATAAACATAAGAAATCATATGAGAGCATTCAGAGTACAGTATACAGGGTGGGCCAATAGTGAGTGGCCGGAAGATTGTGGGCCATATCTTAGAAACGCGCAAACCGTCGGCGATCCAACTGGATTGAAATCTTGCTCGTAGCTTGTCTCGGCTTGTACTGCGAGTCGCGAGCCACCACTTTGTTTCAGCAGGCCAACGATGCGCAACGCTTGTTGCGTTTGGCGTTTGTTAAAAGTTTTGTTCATTTAGGAAAATTATCAAAATGAGTGATTTCAGCTTCACGTGTGTCACCGATGTCGAGCCGAGTAAGTTTGCGAACTTAAGAACCGCGTACTTAAAGTTCGTACGTATATCACCCCTTTTAGAAACCCACAACGTCCTTTCTCTCGCTTCACAAGAACCACAGTGACAGTGACGTAAGTGCACAGTGTTCGTTGGTTAGGTTAGGTTAGGTTACGTTACTTTGTTGATTAGGGTAAGAGCACGTAAGAGTACGCAGTCTGTAAGAGTACGCAGTGCCAAAAAAACATAGTTGTAGGGTCGTCCGATAGGTGTAGTCTACAGTGTAGATGAATCTGAAGGAAGGTTATTGTTGTACAAACTAAGGCGGTGTTTAGCGAAAAATTATCAGGAAAAATGTAAGAAGAAATGATTTGTGTATTATTTTATAACCTTTTGCCAGATTAAAATAGTTAGTATTTGATCAAAATGAAGTTTCATAGTGGATTTTGACTACTCGGCGTAGTCCACCCAAGCAAAATTGAAGCATGAACTATCAGCTTCTAAGGGTTTTACCGACTCTGTAAATAATGTTGCCTGTCCCTTGTGCAGAGAACATTACAGCACTTCGGAATGGATTAGATGAATTTGTATGCGATTTTCGTTGAGGATACCTGCGTACTCTTATGACCAACACTGCGTACTCTTTGAATCCAGAGTTTTATTGATACCAAGAAAAATGTGTTATGTTGTTTTCTGGTGCTTAATAGACCAAAGAATTGATATTTATGTTGAATAAAAGAATATAAGTATATTTCAAGTTTTTGTCGCCTGTCAAACTTTAAGTGCGTACTCTTGAGCGTCTTTACCCTATCGTCTGTGTGTGTTATCTTTTGATTTATCTGAGAACCATTGACGTCTAAGACGTCAATGCTGTGAGAGGCGCTGTTGACAAATTTATTAAGTAATTACATTAGAGTGATAATGACAAACATTTAAGATTAACTGATATATTAAAACAGAGACCTTATGAGTGCCTTGTTGTTGTTGCCGATTAGGCGGGATTGAAAGGAAAACAACCCGCTCTATAGCACCGTGTATTTCGCGTGTTTACAAGTCGAAAGTCGGAGAAGAACTCACCCTTTGCCGCTACGCAGAGCGGAAGGTAGTACCAAAGATTACAGAAATTTTATTCTGTAATCTTTGGTAGTACTGGCGGTCGAGGGTGGAAAGTAATTTTGAGTCCTGAACATGCCTACTTTATATGAAAAGAATTTATAAATAATTGCAAGATTATTAGTATACTTTGCAACTGTCCTGAAATGGTGAATATATTTTGTACAGAGTTAAAGCCTATTTGAATCTAGCTAGAGAAGGGTCATTGAATTATTTGTTGGGGGAAGTGCTCATGTGTTGCTATACAGAAGACAATTTGAGAGAACGATGTGTGGTAAAAATAAAAGACATTTATCGCGTTGTGGTAGACTGGGACAAAGTTCATTTTCAATTAATTCACAATGCGCAATCGTCTTCTTATGCCACTGAAACATTCGACATTATGATAAATTATCACTTTGAATTCATTTCCATTACTTCAGTACTTATGTTCAGCTACAGTATAGTTGCATAATGTATACTGATCTATTACTGCAGGTAAGCTTCTGTCTGGTATTGTGATTCGATTACAGAAATAGCAGTAGCACGTCGAATGAAATGCTTAATGCATACTCTGGGAGCCGGACAACAAGCACGTGATTCATTGATCAGGTCGTTAGTATTTATAGTAGCGGCGGTGCGCTGTTGACCGGCAGTAACCCGCTCGCCTATATTTAGCTACCGTCCGTCCGTTTGTCCGTCTGCCAGCGAGTTGTAGATCGATTTTTCCTCCGCCTGCCATCGGCCATCGTATCCCGCTTCTGATGTGAATGGATGCGCACCAACCGGACGGGACGGCTTGCACGCATACCGGAGCACGGATACGAATACGGACGCGATCGTACATGGCGGACAGCTACGATGATTGGCCGAACAAAACAGGATAGTTTCTATGACAATAGTAATAACCGCGGCATGCTGGTCATGAACCGGTTAGAGCAGTAAAAGAAACTATATCAGGTCTTAACCTTCCAGTATTTAAAACTGAAAATCGATCTCATGGCACCCCCTCCCTCCCTTATTGTCCCTAGTTAAACATTGAGCACTGGATAACATTTTTTTCGCCACAGTTCTCTCTACAACATTCATAGTTCTTCAACATCCACCTCCACCTTTTTCATTAGATAGATAGATAGAAAGATATTTAGTCTGTAAACAAGTACAATGTACAAAATAAACATGTCAAAACATAGTATACATACTAAGATGTATAAATTAAATAAATAGTTAAAATCAATAAATTTAACAACATTCAGTAAGATTGACAATCTGTCAACTTCATCTGTTTTTTTAAAAGTCTGTAGTATTCACTTATGGAATAAAAGCAGTTGCCAAACATGTGTTTTTTCACAGTTCTTTCAAACACATGTGTGCTAAGCATTCTAATGCTTATCGGTAAGTGATTCTACAAATCTACACGTGGAAAATTTTTTTTTGATTTCAGTAGAGAAAATTTTAGTGCTCTCAAACCGTTAGATGATCTGGTCGGATAACTATGAAAATCCGAGTTAACAGCAAAATTATTTTTGTTTTTGTGGACATCTACCAAGGTGGCATAGATATACATAGCAGGTAGTGGCATTATTTTAAGGCTTTTAAAATGTGGTCTACATGAGTCGTAGTATCCCAGGCCAGCTACGACTCTGATAGCTTCTTCTGGATAGCGAAAAGCTTCAATAGCTTGCCGATGTTTGAGTTTCCTCATAAAGTTACTTCGTAGGTTAAATGTGAATGAAACAATCCGAAGTAACAACTCTTCAATACTGCAGGTATGTTAACTTCAGGTTTAAGTTTTCGTAGCAGAAAAAGGGATTTACTAAGTTTACCAGCAAGGAAATCGATATGCTAAGTCCATCTTAACGAGTCATCTAAAATTATTTCAAGTAACTTAGCTGTCTTACCCGTTAATATAGAATTATTGGTCGATAATATAATATTATCAGTTTTGTTTTGGTTCAAGTTTAAGTCATTGGCTGAGAACCATTTATTAGCTTTTTCTCATTATCTCCGAAACTTAGTCGATTTTTAAGCAGCATCACATTTCTAGGTAAATGTTGATGAGCGAATTACGGCACTGTATAACCGTATTCATAATATTTTTGCTGAGTTTGTCCAGTACATTTCTAGCTTTCCTACAACAAATATCGTTTTTTAAGTCTTTTGTCGCCACCCAAACCATAATTAGCGTCGTCTTAGCTTTGACAACCTGCAGAGCTAGGAAGTCAATGACACGAATAATCATTTCAGCCAGGAAATTACAGATTATTTAAAAGAAAACAAAAATCGCATTTTCCGCTGGATATGGCTGTTGGTGGAATGGATTTTAACGAAATTTGAGACGCAATATTCTGTTGGATCAGTACGTAATGCAACTATGTGTTTTAAAATCCATACACTATACAGAGTACTACAATTAAAGCTGTAGATTATAAAAAATATTTCAAACTATCCTTTCCAGGCATTTTTGTACTTATAAATGACTACTTGTTGTTTTAATAAGTGACTCGGATGATTCTATACCTCAAGCCGGCGCCACATATGCGGGATTCGGCGAGCAACGAACCCCGATTATATGCTATTCAGCTGAAGGGCGATACGTGCTCGCTATTCGGCGAGCAAGGTTGAAAAAACGGCGAATATTGATATTCGGCAAATACCCGCATAAGTGGCGCCTGCTTTACAGACCTATGCGAACATCGTCTTTATTATAATTATGTTTTTTCAAGCTTCTCTCGCATGACTGCGGTGGCGCCAAATTTTGACGGGCTGTGCCAAGTCAACACCAGAACTATTACTAATCGGAATTTGGGCAAGATCGTACTATATTACACGTCTTAAGGATTACAGGCTTTTGGAATATTTTGTGTAATCTTTCGTCCAGGCCTAACTGTTGTAGGTGTCATGTAAATGTGTTCGATGTGAGGCCTGAGATCAATATAACGAGGGGGACAATAATAACTTTATCTTATTAACAGAGTCGCTTCACTTCTATGGAAATTTCAGTGTATTTAGATATTTTCCCAGTGTAGGTGTTTTGAACATTCACATCATTGGGAATAGCAATATCCATTAAATAGGTAACTTTGTCTGCCTTTGTCTGAAATACTATATCTGGTCTGTTTGCATTGATAGTTTTGTCTGTGTATATTTCAACGTCCCAGGTATAGTTTGTAGTGATCGTTATCGAGTACTGATGTTGGTGTATACTTGTATTATGGATTTGAGTTTTCGATTACATAGTTCGTTTTTTGTGGCTAATGCTTGATGTATGATTTTGGCTGCCGAGTTATGTCTAGCAGTGTACTCAGTTCCAACGAGAGTTTTGCATACGCTTGTTATGCGGTCTATTGTTTTCTTCTGTTGGTGACTATTATTATTATTATTATTTATGTCTAGAGACATATTTCCAATTTGGTCTGTAGATGTATTATTATATCATATTTCCAGTAGGTGTCATATTATTATGTTACCCAAAAATCGTTATAGAGAGAGAGACAAAGTATGTTGAGTACCAATTTGATGTCTTCGTAAAACCTTAGTGAAAAACACAAATGTTCAGTAATAGCGTTTTTCACTAATTGCACTGGATTTCTGTTTTGCGTTTCACTGGCAGTTCCAGTGTAAAATTTTTTAAGAGCACTCATTTCACTGGCATTTCTTCACTCGGAGTGGTCAAACTGAATGCAATAATTTCGCACCGATTTCAAAGTGAGTGTCGTGGAAGTAAACCAAGAAAATGACAGTAGGTTTGAGCGAGAAACTTCAAATCATAGAATTGTGTTTTACCTGTATAAACTTTCTATCTTTGAATACGATAATACCTAGTTGATTTTCACTATTTTCAGTCAGAATGCGAGTAGAGTGAACGAAAAAATCAACCTTTGAATTTCTCTGTTTGAATTGGCAGAATCCAGCTCATCTTCTGAGGATGAACAAATAATGTGTTTAGGGAGAAGTTCGGGAGAAAAAAAAACCCAGAATTAGCAATTACATGGAAACTATTGAACAATTTTCAGACAAACGAGTAAGTAGTATATAACGATATATGCAAAGGTTGTTATCAAAACAAGTTGTTGTTTCTTGATGTGTATTCCACTGGAGGAACACAGTGCAAAACTGTTACCCTAAGTGAACTTTTTCAGTATTCTGCACTCGCACGGAGTACCCAGTGAGAAATGCTATAAAATAATACTAAGCCATATCAATGCCAAAGAGAATAAAGAATACAGCTCCAGAAATATTGTATTTATAATGAATTTTCTATTATTGCATTACCAGATATTGTCTAATGATAACTTTATATTTACTGGTCCTAACATCTAGTTTTAATTGCAAAAATCTAACCCAAATGTGTAGGAAATTTCGTATTTTCTTCACTCCTTTCACAAGGACCTGTACTAGGCTTAGCCCGACAGAGACATTAGCAATGCTTGATTTCCCAATTAGAAAATTTCAATTTCGTCGGTCGATAATGAAAGCGATCCCAAGGGAGGCTAAAGGTGGCCTTCGAGGCTCATCACTCCTGCGGAATTAATTCGAGAGTAGGTCGGAAAAGGGCAGCCGAATCGAAGGGATAAGGACACTTAATTAAAGTAATCGTCCTAAAAAAGTAATTGCCAGGAGTGCTCCTCGCTCCTTCTCCCGCTGTGGTGGGCCAATATTGCAAACTAGAATTTTGAACGGCTTTAGTAGGTACTTGAAATTTCTTAATAGAATAAGTGACGAGTCCCAGCTCCTTTGAATAGTAAAGGTAGACAATTAGAGATATAACTTATTTATTATGGTACATAGTTGAGTTTAAATAAAATTGATGTAAGGCGCTTCTCAATCCTCAACACGCAGACTTATTTTTGATGGCATAATAACCACACTGGGGTCTAACTCACCCCAAGTCATTTTTCCAAATTTTTAAATGCAACTTATATAAGTAGATAATTTCATTCAATTAATTCATTACCCAAATATGTATATTTTATTAATATAAGATTTCAAAAAAATAAAAAAATTATCACTGTGAGTGTACGCAGACGGTTCACTCGCTAGAGAGGGCTCGGGCTCGGGACTCTACGGACCCCATACAAGACTTTCACTCCCTCTTGGGGGGCACACCACAGTATTCCAGGCTGAGGTCTATGCGATACTTGCTTGTGTAAACCATATTCGGGAAATTGACGGGCCTAGGAGGCGGATTACTATCTGCTCTGACAATCAGGCAGCCATCAAAGCATTGAGTGCTTAGAAAATAACGTCGGGACTGGTCCTGGAGTGCAGGAGGGCTCTTGACGAAATCTCAGTTAAACACAAGGTATCACTGATGTGTGTACCTGGGCACGCTGGGGTAAAGGGTAACGAAATGGCGGATCATCTGGCTAGGATGGGATCCGGCAACAGTTTTGTGGGCCCGGAACCAGCCTTAGGACTATCTGCAAACTTGATTAGGAAAACAACTGATGGAGAGTGGATCCAGAATCAACACTGGTCATCTCCGTCAAGCTCGGGAACTATTAGCAGGGCCTGCAGAGAGAATAGGACGATTTTGTCTCTCTCTGGATAGGAGTAACTTGAGATTACTAGTAGGCCTATTAACAGGTCACAACACCTTCAGGCGTCACCTGTTCGTGATGAGGGTGGTCAGCGACCCAACGTGCACGTGGTGTGGTGAACAGGAAGAATCCTCGGCACACATCTTGTGTCGCTGTGAAACCCTGGGCAGACTATGCTGGGCTCAAGAACCTTGGAACCAATAGAGATAAAATGGATAGGACCTAAGAATGTACTTGCCTTTTCTAAAAGGGCGGGTCTTAGGAACTAGCGTGGATAGAGGCGCAAAAGGGCCCATTGTGTGGCCTATGCACCAGTCACATTCTGTGCTGGATAGCCTCTGGTCCTTATTAATTCATTCATTCCTCACTGTGAGTACCTTAGCTGAAGGATAAACCCTCAGTCTTATGTTTTGAAAAAATTGAGAATAGTATTTACGCATAGTCAACTAGTTTCAGCTTACATGCCTAAGTTGAGTAAAGACTGAGGTAAGCTTTGTGTTTCTGGGGCTCATCAGTTAGTGCTCAGCACGTCTTTTTGAACAAAAAAGGGCCATCCGGGGCATGACTGGTATCAACAGTAGGCAGTCCTGCAAGGATATTTTTAGTCGTCTGGAAGTCTTAACACTAGCGTCTTTGTTTATTTATGAAATGGCGGTGTATATTTATGAATAAAAATAAGCTTTCAGATAAAAATTAATTCTCTATAGTAACCAGACAATTTGAAGATCTGCTTTCGCCAAATACAAATCGGGTAAAGAATCGCCCAATATACTGGGACCTGGACAATAAATTGCCAAAAAAATAGTAAAGACTGTTTAAATATCAACAAGTTTAGGATCAAGATGAAAGGCTTCTATGTTTCTTAGTGTTACTACGCTGTCTCTGAGTTTGTTTGTTTATGATTGTTATATACTTGTTTATTTCATATATCTATTTTTTTTGTATTTTTTTATGACGAATCCTATACATTCCTTTGAACGTCTAAGGCCCGGCTCAGTTCAAGCACAGATCAAGATTGAACTCAGTTCAAATATGGAAGTCCACTTGTACAAGGTCAGTTCAAATCTAAGCTCGGTTCACTAATTTATATTTTTAAGATTCAGCTGAGCGCTCGAATTTGGGCGCTTAAACTGAGTTCTAAGGACCTAATGTGTCGTAACCTAATTTAATAATTTGATTTGATAAAATTTTGCACAACCATTTGTTGTAAATTAAAGTACGTTATCGCTCAGCAGCTCATAGAAAATCTCCTGGAACTAACAGATGATGAAGACTTCGTTGAAGCAGTAGAAATATTAAGAAAGGCGTCAAAAGAAATACAGAGATAGAGTTGATCATTTTTTGGTGTGGCATGACGAATTCATTCAAAGGTTCCGACTTTCTAAACAAGGTGATCCATTTGATATAAACCAGGTTAAAGCATAAATAAAGTCTCCAACAGAATGGTGAGTACTTTTTTGTTCATGTAATGAATCATAAGTATTTTGTAATCTTATTGTTTTTCAGGAACTGTGCTGAAACTGCTGAACAAATAGTTCTTGTCACATTGCGGTATTATGCGACTGGAAACCTTGTTTGAATCGTTTTATACGTCTCTTTACCTGAAAAACTATTGTTTATTACAATAATTACCATCAACCCATAACCAACAAAACAGCATTCAAACAAGCAAACAACTAATTTTTGACAGAACAGACCAACTACGCATGCGTTAATGTTACCAACCTAACTACATCTTTCTTGAACCTAGTTTTGTAGAGCTGGGATTATAAATAGGTCGTATAACGGAAATGAATTTTTTAACCAAGTTCATCATTGAGCATAGTTTAATAGAACTGTGGCTTGAACTGAGACTGCACAACCGGGCCTAAAGGACAATAAAGAATCTGAATTTGAATCTGTCCAGTACGCGCATTCGGAAGAAAGCAAGTGACGCAAGCTTTAAGTATGAAATAGAGTGCGGTAAGGTAAGAGGTAACGTAAGACGTAAGAAAATAAACCTGTGGAATCAGATGAGAGTGTTTATAGTCGTAACGTAAGAGGTAACGCAACACTCTCATCTGATTCCACAGGTTTATTTTCTTACGTCTTACGTTACCTCTTACCTTACCGCACTCTATTTAGTCCCTTATTCTGAGTGAACGTGTGTCAACAGCGCAGAGAAGAATCAGCGCGAGTCATTCGTCCCTGACGGTATATTCGCTTTATCCTCCCTTTACGCGTTAACGAATCAGAATAATTTAATTTGGTCCCCGCCGCTCTTTGTACACTTCTGCCGGTAATGAAGAGCAAGAGCAGCAACAGCGACAGTGGCGGCATCTCTCGAGACCGGAGGTGGTCAGCGCGGGCCCGCGCAAGCATTAATCCGGCGAACGGCTCCGGGAGCCCAAATTAAAGCGATTATTATTGTCAAACGAGGGAACGCGAATGCTACAATGGAAATATTTGTGCTCAGTGCACAAAAGTTTAGTTTGGATAGGTTAAAAATCATATCACACATGTGTGGAGCAAACTCATCCAGTCATTTGGCGAGGCTCACGTCGTTGCTCTCTATATTTCAAAGGCATTCGATCAACTGTGGCATGCAGCTCTCCTAAACAAGCTCCCGTCTTATGGGCTTTCAGTTAAGCTTTGCGATGTGTTCGCAGATTTCCTCTCAGGTCGGAAAATCTCTGTCGTGGTAGACGGCTTTTCCTCTTGTTTCCATAGCATCAATGCTGGGGTTCCGCAGGATCGGTATTGACTTCTACATTGTTTCTGCTTCACATTAATGATCTACTCTCTAGCACCTCAAACCCAATCCACAGTTTTGCGGATGACAGTACGCTGCATACAGGCATCGTGAACAACAGACCGATCTCTGTGGTCGAGGTGGAACGCGGAAGATTGGCAGTGGCAGCTTCACTTTTAAAGGACCTCGATACCATTGCGGCTTGGGGGTTCAAGGATATGGTAAAATTTAATGCTTCCAAGACCCAGTATTGCACGCTATCTAATAATAAGTGCCCAAGCCAACTCCAGGTTCTAATGAACAACCGGGCTCTACCAAGGAGTCAGTCATTCAAGCTGTTAGGAGTCAACATTACAGAAAATCTGAGCTGGCGCGAATACGTTGCATCAATTGCAACAGCTGCTGGTAAAAAGCTTGGGTATCTATTTAGAGCTAGAAAGTACTTTTCACCATGTAACCTCCTCACGCTATATAAAGCCCAGATAAGACCTGGCCTGGAGTATTGCTCTCATATCTGAGGGGTTGCTGCCCCTACTACTCTATCTATAGTAGATGCCGTCCAGAGAAGGGCAATTCGACTAATTGGCGACCCGGCCTTAACGCGCCACCTCCAGCCACCTGCTCGCCGGCGTGTTGTTGGTGACCTCTCACTCTTCTACCGATATTCAAACGGAATCTGCTACTCTGAGCTATCCTCTATCGTTCCGCCGCTCACTGCTCCTATCAGATGTACCCGTGCGACCGCGGCATCTCATCCTAAAGCGGTGACTCTTCATACATCAAGAACCGAGCGGTACAACCGCACATTTATCCCAGGGTGTCCAAGGCTTGGAATGGACTGCCAGAAGATGTATTTATTTGGCCTGCGGGTATTGGCCCATTCAAATCCCGCGTTAATAAACTTCCCCTAACATAAGCCTTTCACAGCAGCCGCGGTACTCTGGTATTTAGGCTCTGCCTACGCGGTCTGCTCTGTTATAAAAAAACAAATATCCCTAGAATTTTTCAAAAAACTTCAATAACCTAGGACATTTTCTAATTTGTCAATTACTTCAAGAATTTCTTCAATGTCACGAGTGATAGATTCCTTGTCCTCGAAAAGCAGGTGTGAAATGTTATGATCAGAAAAAATAATTTCTTGGAATTGAAAGAATCACATTATTTTTATGTTACTGATACTGAGAACAATACGAAGGAAGCTTATGGCCAAAAACTTAATTTAGATGAGAAAATCTTGGGGTTGTGGCCAAAATTTTGAAAAAAGAGACTGGGTCACATCATAGAGGAGGCTCTGGTGCTAACAGCCAAGCTTTCGACAATGCTTATTGCCATCTTCAGGGCTTTCTACATAGTTAGAAGAAAAAGAAGAATTTAGTTTCAAAATATATAATAAATTTTTAAAACGATATACTTGCAACGTTGAGGTCTGCCAACTTAAGCAGCAATTGCTCACAACGTTGAGGTTTGCCAATTTAAAACAGTAATTGCATTGCAAGAAGTCGTTTGCACTCATTGCAATTACTGTTTTAAATTGGCAAACCTCAACGTTGTGAGTACATCTTTTTAAAAATTTATTACATATTTTGAAACTAAATTCTTCTTTTTCTTCTAACTATGTAGAAAGCCCTGAGGATGGCAATAAGCATTGTCGAAAGCTTGGCTGTTAGCACCAGAGTCTCCTCTATGATGTGACCCGGTCTCTATATTCAAAATGTTGGCCACAACCCCAAGATTTTCTCATCTAGATACTGAGAACGATAGAACGAACTGCGTTTTCCTTAGACCAAAAAAATGAGATCTGAGTCTGCGTTACGAACATTTTTGGTTGATTAAAAATCAAGGTATATTCATAATACTTCTAACAATAATATCTTTTCTCGAAACTTTCGTATTCCAGAGTCGTATTATCCTGAGATCTCTCTTAGAGGATTAGTCGCTTTTCGTCCCGACCGGCATAAACAAAGACTTCTGTTTTCTTTGCCGGTCCTCCTGAAGATACACAAGAAATTTAATGAATATTTTCGTCAAAAACTAAGAGTGGCTTCCACTCCGAGCATCTTAAAAAGTTGAATAATTACTTTGCTCTTCGGCTGAGCGCTATTATTTAAATTAAAATGAATCATCTGCGTCCATTTCTTTCCCTGTTATTGAGTTAATCCTCGCAGGAGGATTAGTTAATTAAGCTGAAAATTTAATTTGCTTAATTTCGGCGATGTCGTTATGAAAATGGATACGAAACCATGCGATTGCGGTCACTGTTATTTCTTGAACAGATTGTCAATAAACTGAGACTACTTTCTCAGAACGACACGAACATTATCAATAGTTTTGAGAACTGTAGCTCGCCATCGTTCGCGATTTACTGTCAGTTCAGTGGCGCTCTTGATACTCATATCCAGCAACTGTTTTGTCGTATCCACCCAGCCTGTAGGGGAACGGCCACGGCGCCGCCCACTCGGGGCGTGATCCTGAACTACAAGTTTCTCCATATTATCGCTTCTGTGAATATGTCCGAAGAATGTAAGCATCCTTGTCGACACAATGGAAGATAGTCTCTTTGGATTACCGAGCTCATCCAATATGGAAACGTTAGTTCGATGGGCGGTATAAGGGACTCTCAGCATTCTCCTCCACGTCCACATTTCAAAAGCATCTATGCGAGCTCGATCTGCCTTTCTAACAGTCCCAGTTTCCGAGGCATACAAACATATGGAGAACACAAGAGACTGAACCAGCGACATTTTGGTAGCTTTAGTCAAAGTCTACAGAATACATATAAGTTGGACCACTCCGCAAAAATATCAAAACGGCCTGCCCCTTGCTCCGTCACCCCGGTACACCGGTAGCAGTGTACCGACGTCAGCCGGGAGATACGGGGCGGCGCAAAGTAGAGGTTGAACGTGTTTAACGCGAAGTGTATAACAGTGTCTCAAAAATATCGGACTTTGTTATCTCGGATTTGTTTGCAGGAAATGGATAATCCTTTTAGAAGTTTGATTTTATCAATTAAATTTATTAACGGATGCAAAATGGCAATCAGATCAATCCTTGTTTTGTGATAAACCTTGAAATGTAAAGGATATAAATACAGGGTGTTTCGCGACGATTAAGACAAGCAATATGTCGGAACTGGGCAGTAGTAGAGAATTATAATTTTGGGATGTAAATAAGAGCAGACGTTGTGTATTTTTTTGTCATTGTACCACCCAATGAGGTATTTGTTTTTGGTAACGTGACATTCGATTCAAAATTATTAATGGGACACCCTGTACATTTGTGCCTTTCTGTGTTCCTCCCGATAAAACAATTCCAACAAACTAGCACACTTGTGGTCTACAGTGATTAATTAAGACCTACAGGTCCTTAAAGGATTGTGTCACGCTAAAAGCGTATAGTGAGACAAAATATTCATTCGGTGGTCTTACCATACCACCCAGGGACATTCTAAATTATATTTTAGAGCTCGAAAATATTTTTACTGATAACTTTAACAATGTAGTTTCTACAGTAGCAATTGGAATGACACTGAAAAGCAAAATGTCAAAAATAATTTACATCCGTGTAAAGCATTTCCACATGATTATTTTTTAAAATTGTATATACGAGTTCGTGTATACTATATCATAAAATTTATAAACTGTGATCTCAAAAATAAGCTAAATAAACAAAACATCAAGGTAAAAATACTGCAGCACCTTTGACCCATTTTTACCATATCTATAAAATAGCTAGAATATGTGAAGTCATTTGAAATTCATTAGCAATAGGTTTACCGGGTTTTATTTTTCATATCCCTTTATGTAACTTAGCGCATTAGCAAAATAAATGTTATATTTGTATTTGTATGTCTAAATCGGCCGTCAATGCTTAGTTTTTCAATGACCCTCGTATATACGTACAACCCAGGCGTTAGCAAGTCTCCGTTAAAAGACCTTCGTACTTGGGCAAAAACAATGCAAAACCTAACTGGCGCGTGCGGCCGCGGCATCGCTTTCATGTGAGTTCTTCAAAGTGCCGACGGAGAGTGATCCAACTTATTTGTATTCCGTAAACTTTGCTTTAGTGATGCTATGGTCACGTTATATTTTAGTAAGCTTTGTCATGGCCACATGTGCCTGTTGAACCATTACAGTGATTTAAATTTGAAATCAGTGAAAGTTTGCTTCACAGATTTTCTCGGCTTTTTGTCTTAATCCCAAAACACGGATAATGAGAACAAAACGTCCTTTAAATTGAAAGCAAGCATAAAACCTTTGCAAAGCTGCTACAAAGTATGTTAGTGCCCTTAAATATAAGTCAAAGAGACAGGCACAAACGCGTAAAGACCCTGAAACACTTTGTAATTCAACACGCAAGTGAAATATTATAAAAAAAGACCGGTCTGTCGTTGACACGGTTTTGCAGGTTCATTCTTCCATTTTTCCGTATCATATTTTACTCAACCAACGTTCAGAGAAAAACCCTGCGTGTCTGTGGCAAAAAACAACCCTGCATTCAGTAACCCTGATACGTCTCCATTACCGCATCGTGACGCTTTTGTTTTGGATATTAGTTCAGGAGATTTAGACAGCATTATTCTTGAAAGATGTACGAGTTTGCATTATAGTTGAGTTATGCAATAAGAGGTACATGTTCACATCGAACAACGACAATCAAGTCGTATAGAGAAGACATCCAATGTTACAATACCTAACGTCTTTAAGACGTCTCAAAGTACAATGTCATCAAGATATCTGCAGTAAGATGTTGTCATGTTTTCTAGTTATCTTATGAACATGTCAACTTTCAAGACAACTTTTAAGTCTTTCATTTGCGTGAGATACTGACAAATAGTTGAAATAGTTAACTCTGAATGAGCAAAAACAACATATACATCGATATTTCATAGATAAATTAAATAAAATGCACATACATAATGATGATGTCGTATATAATAAAATACAACAAAATAATATACAAAAACTGGTAAATCAGTATTTTTTAGCAAACATGTCCTATTAGAAGCTTTGCGTGACCAGGTATTCGATTACACTTTCGATATCCTTACAAATTCTGGTCAAATACGTTGCAACTCAAATAACGGTATAAACAGTCCAAAAATAAAAAATTCGCAACCAACACAGAACGAACTAGATCTGTTTACAATATAACTATATCACACGTATAATCTAACAAACCTTGACCGCTAGCTAAATAATTGCAAAATTATTTTTGCAAATAAACATGCGTCTAAACGTGAAACTTGTCTGCATAGCTTGTCTGACCCTAAACTGAACACACATAACCTCAAAATCATACAACCAGTCAGCTATAAATACAAAAAAGTATAGATGGGTGAATCTGACGATGGTAAAAACTAACACTATGTCTTCAAGGCATATTTGATAGCATCTCTAAGACATATATTATTAGACATCGTCTTTTTTATGCCTTAAGACGTTCAGATGTTATACAGACCTAAAAAGACACCTTTGCTACATAGCGTGCTATCTGGGGTGTAATTTAATTTCTAGCGACACTTGGCATAGTTAGTTTTGAGGGCATTTTACTTTGAAAAAATAAAATAAATAAAGGTATATTGCAAAACGTTCCTAATGAGTGTCTTTTGTATCTACAGACATCTGACTAGAGCCTTGTTTCGATCAACACTGAGTAGTCAATGAATGATTCAATTCTTCACACATGTTCTCATCTGCTGTAGCAGTACAAAAGGAGCTGTTTTTCCTGGACTACAAAAGCACGATGACGCTTTTGTTTGGAAGCGTAGTCATGATGCGACATGCGACAAGGATGAATGCTCGTATTTGCGGAATCCTATCGAAAATATACCGGCGTATTATATCGCGCAAATATGTTTGTGTTTTAATAAGCAAACAATGGTGCCAGCGAATTCATCTGGATCGTGTTTGCACGCGGCTGATGCGCAGCAAGCCACAGGCGGTTAACCAAAACAATCATAAGGAAATAAACAGAAACAGAAACGGCGTCAAGTAGATTCACTCCCTGCTTTTCGCTGGGTACGATATGAAGAAATGTAGTCAAGTTGATTGACTTAGTACTTCCCACACATAACGATGACACTGTTTGGTTATTTTCCCATTGCATGACAGCCTGAAATCCCCTTGCAATCAAATCATTACCCGCTCGTCCTCAAAAATAGAAAAACATCCAACATAGAGACTTTCGTAAATAGTTTCTTGCATCTCTTTAGGAACTAGGACGACACAGTTTTTATGTCACAAGCTTCAACTTTTAGATAAGGAAATTCCTTGTCTAAGCTTCAACTGAATGAAACGTAACGATCATGATCCGCCAAATCGCTTAAAGATAAAGCTTGAGCAATTTTTATATTTTTAGTTTTTTTATTATTGCTGCGCCGCCACTGACACGATTTCTGAAAACCTTACGCATTTTCGATTCTCGTCACAGTAAAAATACTGTGTCCAAATTTCATTAAAATCAATTTCGGGTTAGTAACCCGTTAGTGTCCCCTATACACAATATAGAAGGATCTAAACAATACTCGTATGTATATAAGTATACATCAGAAAATTGCCTTGGTTTCTGTAATAGGCAAGGCAATGTTCCGATGAACCTAAAAAAGTGTATTATGCCCCTAGGTCCTTCTTTCGCAGGTGAGAGCCTATCCTATTCTCAACACAAACTCTTGTTCAGTTTTAAACTACCTCAAAGTCACCCCCTCCCAAAAAAAGTAGAAAATGATCGAGAACCCCTAAAACGCCTAAAAACGAAGTTTAGTTTTTATATTTTTGGTTTTTTATTATTGTTGTGACACCACTGACACGATTCCTAAAAATCATACTCGAGGGTCCATAATTTAGATTTGTTTGTTCTGACGGTTGTTGAAAAATACTGACTGAGACCTACTCTTCAGGTAACCCTCAAGAAGCTTCAAAGGTAAGCCTCTTATACCGTATCCTTTTAGCTTTTTGAGTAAAATATAGAGGACGCAGTCGGAGGCTTCGACTATGTCTTCCAGAACTTTCAATAAGAAACTTGACCATACGTTCTTTTGGTATTTTTTCGACATTTTTTCCAAATAAAGGTATTATACTTATTGGTCTATAATTATCTGCAATCTTGAGATCTCCATCCTGTCAAAAATATCTTATAAGTGAAGTAAGGGAGACCAACATCAAAGCGATAGTGCTAGCCAGAATTTTGAAGTTTATATAAAACAGGTTCGTAGATGAGGAGTTATTCAGGAAGAAAAAAGAATTGTAGATTTTCTGTACATTAGGTAACTTTTTCACAATTTCGTTTGCCACATCAGCAAAAAATGAGTTCATTTCATCGGCTGATAAAAGGCTCTCATTGATTGAATTGTTATTTGTATTTCTCTCTGTATTTAATAATATTTGCCTTAAAAACTGAATGGTCCTATAGAATGTTTTCCCCGAAAGTTATAACCATTTTAACAACGCTATGAGACGAAAAATGTAGATGTCGCCGAAACAGATTAGTGGAAGGTGTATTTTCCAGCATCCGTGAGTTTATTGATGGACCAGCCAAACGCAATAGACATTTAAAGATATTGAAACATCATTAAGCAGTTCACAATCCTCCCTTCATCTATAGTCTATAGTATCTATAATATAAAGCAGGCATAATTGCATATGCAATACACCCATGACATTGTCATTGATACAACACTACCACATGAGTCTATGCCATGTTGACGTTCAGGCATACAAAACGGTTCTGTTAACTGTGTATTAGAACGTATGGAGCATTCTGTATTAGGCATGCATACGCGCTATAGCATGTGCATTACGGACAGCATCGAGCACAAAAGCCGGCTTCTATGGCTTCCGTCCATCCGAATTCAAATATTCAAATGTAAATATGAGGAACTGGCATTGAGCCACTACCACAGCACCCTTATGATGATTCGACACCGTTGTTACAACGGTCGTCCCGCACCGCACCGCATACACACGATCTAATCAGAGCCACATTCATAATTAACCAATTTACAGAGTGATACGACAGAAATTCCAGATAACGCATGAGTTTACTAAAAATAGCTTGCCTTAGAGCTTCCTATACCTAATTTATACTTTATTCCCTCTTTGTTTATAACATCCCCTGCTCACGCAACCTTCTGTGAAATTTATCTTTACCTAGTCTGCGGTGAAAAAAGTATTGGAGCGGGTGAGCTGGTGGCTGATTAAGGCCCAGTTTCACAATCGTTGGTTAACTAGTCGTTAAAAGAAAACTAGTGGTTAACGAAAATATTCCATTTCATATTCGACGGTTTACGTCAAAAGCTCTGGTCAACCAGTAGTTATGTTAACCAAAGGACAAGGTAGTTAACCGATGACAGCTTTGGGAGTTATAAAAGCTTGGATTTTGACATTGACATCTAAGACGTCGATGGATTTTGATTATAGTCTATAATGACATAAATGAAAGATATGAAAGGAAAGGTTAGGTTTCTTTGTCAAAGGGTTAGGTTGTATTCACGGAACACCATTATAGCAGTGCTCTGAGACCAATACGTGGTGCCAACATAAAGATAAATAAGGTTTACCATTGGTTTCCTTTGTGAAACAGAGCTCGCCGATAACTACTGGTTAACTTCCATCTGTCCGTTGAGTGACTACCAGAGGTTACCAATGATTGTGAAACTGGGCCTAAAACATTAACCATTCTAAGATCTAAAAGGGGTGACACACATACGAACTTTAAGTACGCGGTTTTTAAGTTCGCGAACTTACTCGGCTCGACGCGGTGACACACGTGAAGCTAAAATCACTCATTTTGATAATTTTCCTAATTAAAGAAAACTTTTAACATGTGCCAAACACAATAAACGTTGCGCATCGATGGCCTGTTGAAACAAAGTGGTGGCTCGCGGCTCGCAGTACGAGCCAAGACTAGCTACGAGCAACATTTCAAACCAGTTGGATCGCCGACGGTTTGCGCGACGGTTTTAAAGTACGCGTACTTACAGTGACACACAGGCGAAAAAGGTCATCGAGCCATAAGTACGCGTACTTGCTCGTACGTGTATCACCCCTTTAAGATAAAAAAACATAGTGATGTCCCTATTGACGTCTCAGTGGATGATGTGCCGGTAACACACTGCGGGGTTAAAAACGAAATTCCAAATTACGTTTCAGCAGCTGTGTAGGCATTCAAAATTAAGTTTGAACCACAGGATTTGACTTTATAAAATGGTAATACGGCCAGCAATTACTTACGCATGTGCATCTTGGTCTTTCCTTGCCAAAACGCACTTGCAGGGCCTGCAGGTTCTGCAAGGCATGACCTTACTAGCAATTACGAACGCTCCTTGGTACGTTTAGAACGAGACTCTCCAGATAGACCTTGATATTCCTTATTTAGAGGACTTTATTAAACAACAGGCGCAGTAACGCTATAGTCAAGTAAAATCGTACACAACTCTGTGTTGCGCGAATGAGTCGAGCATATTCGCAAACACACAAGGGCGCGGCTCGCTGTGTGAACTACAAAATTGTATCGCGAATTTCATATAGTCAAAATTGAAACATTCCACGAAAACTAGACCCTCGACTATAATTTATAAACTTGCCGAGATAGTTCAAAAATGCCTAAGCGCCTGCTGTTCTAAAAGATTTGCTCTCCACCTTTCTTCCCTTACTTTCCTCTTTTCTTCTTTCTTTGAGTTTGTCTGGTTCCTGGATTCCCTGACCTGACCGACTTACGAACTGCTACTATGATCCAAGAGCTAAGGTTCCACATGTCACTCTGATAATAAACAACGACTTGACCTATGTAATTTATACACTGTCTTGATTTTATCCCTTATACAGGGCGTCCCATCAGGACGATTAGGACAAGCAATCTATGGGAACTGGGCGGTAGTAGAGAATTATAATTTTGAGAGCGTAAATTAGAGCAAATGTTGTATCTTTTCTTATCATTGTGAGCTATTTGTTTTTGATCACGTGACGTTCGATTCAAAATTCTTAATGGGGCACCCTGTATATTTATGCCTTTCTTTGTTCCCCCCGATAAAACAATTTCAACAAACTAGCACACTTGGGGTCCACGTTGATTAATTCAAGAGCTACAGGTCCTTAAAGGATTGTACCACTACCATTGATTATAACATGTACCCATACAGTTAAATTATTTTGCTAGTGTTTCGTAATGGTAGAGGTATAGTCCTTTAAGTACCTGTAGCTCTTGTATGAAACACTTTAGACCCCAAGTGTGCGAGTTTATTGGAATTGCTTTATCGGGAGGAACACAGAAAGGCACAAATAGACGTGTCTTATTAAGAATTTTGAATCGGACGTCACGTGACCAAAAATAAATATCTCATTGGGTAACACACACTTAATCGTCGTGGGACACCTTGTATGTTGCGGATGCTATCTGTAATAAGGTAATTATATACTGTAAGAGCATTCCTTGAATGCCACCAAATTGTTTTCAGTCAGCATAAAAAATGGCTCTGCAATAAATTTATACATAACGCAATTGGCCCCTTTCACCCTGTATACGATGGCATTTATGTGATATCCTTCCTCCAGGAGGAATCCTCATACAGCATACACGTTCGCGATCTGGAATTGTTAATAATGCTGAGGATTCTGACATGACTTGTAAGCCAAATATTGGTTATATTGATTACACCTATTCCCATACGCTTATCTGACATATGTATGCATGTAGTTGGCTTAGTAATATAGCATATTATAGGCACTAGCACAACTGTTTTTTTAATAATAATAATAATAATAACCCCCATCAGGTGCTAGAACGTTGACGCTCGTTTGGGGGCTTAGAAAGTGACCTTTTGATGGTCAAGCTATGTCGGTTGATGGTTCATCGGAGGCTTTGATAGCACCCGGAGTTGTCATGCCGGCAGGGCTCGAGATTAAAAAGTCACCTCAACCAAGGCTAGCACACTCAGCAAGCTGTGGGCTTGGTAGTTTTACATACCCCACCAAGCACAAAGCTCCTTCCCCCAAGCTATCCTGGCCTCGGTCAGATAGGGATGTGGCGAATCCGGGGAGAAGTGCCACAGAGGGCTGAGCGCCGGTCCTTCTGTCACACACCGTTATTGCGCCCCACACTTCAACGACCTCCGCAAGGCGTGGCTGGGGAACGTTGTGAGGGATACGCAACCGGGGGGCTTGCCTTAACCGGCCGGCCCGTGAGGAGAAAGCCTCAACAAAACCCGACAGTAAAGTCGCAAATCCTCCGGAGCACCTTGGGCCAACTTCGGAGTAAATATAAGTCCCCTCTCTCCTGGAATGGGCGTCACCCGGGAGAGCGATATTTAGATCGTCCCTACTCGTGGGAACGCGATGGATAAAGTTAGTTTTTCAAACAACCAACGACGGCCTAGGGTACGTCGATTAAACTCACCTGAACCCCAAAGCCAAACACAACAACCAATAGCACACAATCCAACTGCGGATGTTTTGCCGGTACAGCCGGCAACCACCAAAGCTGGTAAACCAAGACAGCGCTTACAGTGGACTACTGAGATGAACAAATCTGTAATGCACTGTTACTATACCGCCACAAGACTTGAAACCATCTCTACAGGCTACAGACATGAGCTGTATAGGCTGTTTACAGCACAATACCCACACCTCTCAACACGTGTAACCGAACAAAGACTTATTGATCAAAAACGAGTCATAACAAAAAACAACCGTCTTACCCCACAAGAACTACAAGCTATAAAGAGCCTTGTATCCAACGAAATAAATACTGTCACACCAAATGATTCGTTAGCCGATGAATCGATCACAGAAAGACAAAATAATCATACCGGAAGTAACCAGACTCCAAACACAGATACAACCAATAACACCTGCATACACTTAGATGTGGGGTCAGAACATGAGCACATACCAGATACACCAGACCAAACATCCATTAACTTACCTTCCACAGCCACACAAAGCCAAAACGTTACGCCACCACCTTGTATCACACAATCTGCAGAACAAGTGATGAACACACAATATAACAAATGGTGTGGCACAAATCCTACACTACGAGATCCCTTGCCTAGACTGATTTTTAAAAACAACACTCGACAAATATTACAGACAGTAAATTCCAACATAATACCACAATTCTTAACAAAGGACAGTAACCTAGAAGACATCCATACTGTTATATATGCTGCTGCAGCAACCGCCCTCATAGTTAACGGCCAAAAACTTCCAAAACGATCGAAAGACCACACAAGCAAAAGATCTAAACCTAAATGGCAAATTAGAATCGAAAATAAAATTAGCACAATCAGAAAAGATCTCGCACACGTCACTCAATATATCCACAAGAACAACCTCTCGAAACGCATCCAAACAACAATAAGTAGACTCAAATCTAGATCACCACAACAAACAATATCCGAAATATACGATACGCCGAAACAGAAACTTGCAGTCTACGCAGCTAGACTCCGCAGATATAATGAGTCCAACGACAGAAAGGATACTAACAACCTTTTTCAGAAAAGTGAGAGGCAGTTCTACCAAAAGATCACATCAAATAATCAGATAACAACAATAGAACCTCCAAGTAGAAAAGAGCTAACCGACTTCTGGGGAAGCTTATGGTCAGAGCCCAAAACCCATAATGAAAACGCTCCATGGATTAGACAAGAAGAGGAAAAACAACAACACATACCGGAACAGGGAGACGTAATTCTTACACCACAGGAAATAGCCGAAACAATAAGACACACCCACAATTGGAAGTGCCCGGGCGTAGACAACGTGCAAAATTTCTGGTACAAACAATTCAGTGCAGCATATGAAATGCTCACAGACCAAATCAATAAAGCCATACTCCAACCCAACAGGCTACCCAAATTCCTCACACAAGGAGTAACATATATAAAACCGAAAAAAGGCAGACACCAAGAACCCTGCCAATTACCGTCCGATCACTTGTCTCCCCACCTTGTACAAGATCATCACCGCAACAATAGGCAAAAGGATTGAACAGCACCTTACTCAAAACAACATCCTGACTGAAGAACAGAAAGGATGTAGAAAACAAAGCCAAGGTTGCAAAGAACAACTAATAATTGATAGTGTGATCATGGAGCAAACTAGAAAAGAACACAGGAACCTCCATACCTGTTTCATCGATTATAAAAAAGCTTTTGACTCTGTACCCCATAGCTGGCTAACGAAAACTCTTCAAATATATAAAATTAATCCAACCCTTCGTCAGTTCCTTACAAGAATCATGGAGACATGGAGAACCAACGTACATCTTAAAACTCAGGACGGTCATATCCAAACGGAGGAGCTATACATAAGACGCGGTATCTTCCAGTGTGATTCACTCAGTTCACTGTGGTTCTGCCTTTGTTTAAATCCACTCTCCAACGCACTTAACAACACAAATTATGGTTTCAACATCAGACACCAGAAAGTTAATCAACACAGAATCAGTCATCTTCTCTACATGGATGATATAAAACTGTACGCAGCCACTGAAGTGCAACTGAAGGAATTACTCAAAATAACAGAAGTTTGTACGTCAGACGTCCGGATGGAATTCGGAATGAGCAAATGCAAGGTGCTCCACATCCATAAGGGTCAATGGAAGAACCATTCCGAACAGGAAATATTAACTGGCGAGACTCTGGATAACATGGAGAAGGACGAAACGTACAAGTACCTAGGCTTCAATCAGAACATTAAGATTGACCACTCAGAGGTTAAGGCTCAACTAACACAAGAGTTTAGAGACCGTCTCATTACACTTCTGAAAACAAAATTGAACTCCAAAAATCTTACGAAAGCAATTAACACATTTGCGATACCGGTTCTCACATACTCCTTTGGTATCATCAAGTGGTCGCACACTGATATTGAAAACATCAACATACTCATACGAACGGAACTCACAAAGCACAGAATGTCTCATCCGAAAGCGTGCAAGGAAAGACTTACGATAGACAGGAAACATGGGGGCAGAGGAATTATAGACATACAGTCACTTCACACAAGACAAATAAAAACACTCAGAGACTTTTTCCAAAGCAAAGAGACAAACTTACATAGATCAATAGTAAAAGCAGACAAAAACTATACTCCACTCACCCTATCCCGCCCAGATCACCCAGCAGACGCACACAATCACATAGAATTACAACAAGAAAAAATAAACACCTGGTCACAAAAAGCACTTCATGGCAAGCACAGATACCGCGTTACACAAGACCACATTAATGAAAGACAATCATACACCTGGCTGCAGGATGGCCAACTGTTTCCAGAAACCGAGGGTTTTATGCTTGCTATCCAGGACCAAGTGATTGCGACAAGGAACTACATGAAATACATAATTAAAGATACATCCATAACCGACGACAATTGCAGAAAGTGCCACCAACAAAAAGAAACAATAGACCACATAACAAGCGCATGCAAAACTCTAGCTGGAACCGAGTACACAGCTAGACATAACTCTGCAGCCAAAGTCATTCACCAAGCACTAGCCACAACAAACAAGCTAATAGAAAACACAGATCCATATTACAATTACACACCGACATCAGTACTCGAAAACAATGAATATAAACTGTACTGGGACGTTGAAATACATACCGATAAGACTATCCCCGCAAATCGGCCAGATATAGTTTTCCAGTCGAAGGCAGACAAAGTTACCTATTTGATAGATATTGCTATTCCCAACGATACGAATATCCAAAACGCCTACGCTGGGAAGATATCTAAATACACGGACCTTGCGATAGAAATAAAACGACTCTGGAAGCAAAACAAAGTTACCATTGTCCCCCTAATTATGTCTGTCTCAGGCCTCACACCAAACACATTTACACCACACCTACAACAGTTAGGCCTGGACGAAAGGTTACACAAAATATTTCAGAAGTCTGTAATCCTGAAAACCTGCAATATAGTTCGATCTTTCCTAAATTCCGATCCGTAATAGTTCAGGTGCTGACTTGGCACAGCCCGTCAACACCTGTTGCTACCGCAGTCATGCGAGAGAAACTTGGAAAATCAGGATAATAATAATAATAATTTTATTGCCCAACAGTACATGTACCACTCACAGAGCAAAGTAATAATTATGAAATTAAAAAATAATAATAATAGATAGAGAAAAACAACGACAATTGTGCGCCTGAAACCGTGACAAAAAAAGTATAACACAAATACATATATATGCATTAGCCAATTAATAGAGATAGTCTGTATAGCTTTTTTATAGCATTGTAGCACATGAAATTTACTGGTGCTTTGGACAACAAGTTTGCTTGCGCTTTTTCTAAGAAAAAGGTCTTATTGAACCTGGAATAAATCTAGGTACGAGAATGTTCATCTGCGACAGTAATGTAGAACAGTCGATGTAACCGTGCAACATCTTGTATAGAAAGACCGCGGATATAAGGTCTCTACTTGTTGCCAAAGAAGGAACATCAAATCTACTGAGCAGTAACAAGTAGTTGCACCCTCTGGGAGGATAGATTCCATCATTTTTAAAACATAAATATTTTGGGAACCATCTCTGGACTCTTTCAATGCTGTTTTTGTACAGGTCATAGAATGGGCTCCATATAAGTGCGCCATACTTCAGCTTGCTAAACAACATTAGAAGCTTTGATGTATTAAACTGCCTGGAATCATTGTGTTACTGAATCTAAACTTACCCTGAACATAGCGGAATTCGTGTTCAGCGAGTCATAGACTGTGTAGCGTTTACTTATGTATAGATATTTTATCTACATGCTTCGATATGAGAGCTGACATCGAAAATACCCCCCCCCTACAAATTTCTATTAAGATGAGGCCATTATTTCATGTTTCCCCCGAACCTGCGGATAATAAAAAGCGTTTGATAAAGCTGATCCGTTTACCGTCGTGGAACTTTATGGCCAAAGGACTCATCGTTCAATTAAACTCCCTATGCAGCGCATCCAGTGTCCCCGAACGCTGGGGGTGACCTTCAACGACCCCCTTCTGGACTTCGGAGGGTCTTCCGGAATTTTACGTGGGGTGCTGGCACAGCATATTAATGCAACAGCAGAGCAACTCTATAAAGTTATGGGAGTTTCCTCTTTCAGAACTCTAACATATTGCACAACTTTTTGTACAAGATTTGGTCAAATTTCTTGAACAAGATAAATTGGCAAGCATTATACAGCAAAGAACATGTACAGGGTGGTCCAATAAGAGGGTGATCATAAGAAAATAAACTCTAGTAAAACAAAATAATACAAACAAGCAAACAAATATTTAGGCTTAGAAGAAGTCTCTCTAAGCTTTCTCTCATTTATGAAAGTGATTTTTGAGCTTCCAGTCCTATCTCCTATTTGTCCATTTTTCATGCTAGGAGCTACAGAGCTCCTGCTAGTATTACCAGATGATGATATCTACATACAAAGAGAATATAATAAACAATATGAAAGGTAAATATGATTCGTTGTTCTTATTTGTCATTTCGCCATTTTTATAAACTTGCTAACCTATTTTCAAGTTATTGCTAAATGTTAAAACCATCACGAGGACCTTCGCTCTCGTGTTGCCTCATAGTATTAATTCATAAGTCTGTCATGTCTGGGAAATCAGGAAAAAAGAGAAGTACCTAAGGAAGTAAGAAAGGTGGAGAGAAAAGCTAGGGAAGGAGGCAGTTAGGATTATTATTAAATGTTTTTACAAGTTTTTTCTAATAGTGGTGCTCTCTAGCGGCCTTACAGTTTGAATTAGAAGAAAATGTTTCGAATAAAAAACGTTTCTTTTCAAATGGTCTACTTGCTGAAAATAATTTCAAAGATAGTGGACATCCGGATATACCGAAAGTAGGTATCAACTTCCTCATTTTAAATAGTAGATCCTGTGTACTATTACGTTTTTGTATTCAGCATTGATTTTTAGGTCGAGCTTGTTAACCATAGTTGAAATTTCATACTCATTGAAGCTCAAGTAAAGATTTTAGATTTTTTGCGGGTGAACCTCAGGATCCGGGAATCCGAAATTTTCCATTTTCGTTAAACGAGCTTGAAACTCAAAACAGCAGCCGGATTTGTAAATAAGGTCCTCAAATCATCTAGGACACGAGATTTCATACTCATAGAAGATCAAATTAAAGATTTTAGATTTTTTGCGGGCGAACCTCAGGATCCGGGAATCCGAAATTTTCCATTTTCGTTAAATGAGCTTGAAACTCAAAACAGCAGCCGGATTTGTAAATAATGTCCTCAAATCATCTAGGATACGAGACTTCATACTCATAGAAGATCAAATTAAAGATTTTAGATTTTTTGCGGGCGAACCTCAGGATCCGGGAATCCGAAATTTTCTATTTTCGTTAAACGAGCTTGAAACTCAAACAGCAGCCGGATTTGTAAATAAGGTCCTCAAATCATCTAGGACACGAGATTTCGTACTCATAGAAGATCAAATTAAAGATTTTAGATTTTTTGCGGTGAACCTCAGGATCCGGGAATCCGAAACTTTCCATTTTCGTTAAACTAGCTTGAAACTCAAAACAGCAGCCGGATTTGTAAATAATGTCCTCAAATCATCTAGGATACGAGATTTCGTACTCATAGAAGATCAAATAAATATTTTAGATTTTTTGTGGGTGAACCTCAGGATCCGGGCATCCGAAATCTTCCATTTTCGTTAAATGAGCTTGAAACTCAAAACAGCAGCCGGATTTGTAAATAAGGTCCTCAATTCATCTAGGATACGAGATTTCGTACTCATAGAAGATCAAATAAATATTTTAGATTTTTTGCGGGCGAACCTCAGGATCCGGGAATCCGAAATTTTCCATTTTCGTTAAATGAGCTTGAAACTCAAAACAGCAGCCGGATTTGTAAATAATGTCCTCAAATCATCTAGGAGACGAGATTTCATACTCATAGAGGATCAAATTAAAGATTTTAGATTTTTTGCGGGCGAACCTCAGGATCCGGGAATCCGAAATTTTCCATTTTCGTTAAACGAGCTTGAAACTCAAAACAGCAGCCGGATTTGTAAATAAGGTCCTCAAATCATCTAGGACACGAGATTTCATACTCATAGAAGATCAAATTAAAGATTTTAGATTTTTTGCGGGCGAACCTCAGGATCCGGGAATCCGAAATTTTCCATTTTCGTTAAATGAGCTTGAAACTCAAAACAGCAGCCGGATTTGTAAATAATGTCCTCAAATCATCTAGGATACGAGACTTCATACTCATAGAAGATCAAATTAAAGATTTTAGATTTTTTGCGGGCGAACCTCAGGATCCGGGAATCCGAAATTTTCTATTTTCGTTAAACGAGCTTGAAACTCAAACAGCAGCCGGATTTGTAAATAAGGTCCTCAAATCATCTAGGACACGAGATTTCGTACTCATAGAAGATCAAATTAAAGATTTTAGATTTTTGCGGTGAACCTCAGGATCCGGGAATCCGAAACTTTCCATTTTCGTTAAACTAGCTTGAAACTCAAAACAGCAGCCGGATTTGTAAATAATGTCCTCAAATCATCTAGGATACGAGATTTCGTACTCATAGAAGATCAAATAAATATTTTAGATTTTTTGTGGGTGAACCTCAGGATCCGGGCATCCGAAATCTTCCATTTTCGTTAAATGAGCTTGAAACTCAAAACAGCAGCCGGATTTGTAAATAAGGTCCTCAATTCATCTAGGATACGAGATTTCGTACTCATAGAAGATCAAATAAATATTTTAGATTTTTTGCGGGCGAACCTCAGGATCCGGGAATCCGAAATTTTCCATTTTCGTTAAATGAGCTTGAAACTCAAAACAGCAGCCGGATTTGTAAATAATGTCCTCAAATCATCTAGGAGACGAGATTTCATACTCATAGAGGATCAAATTAAAGATTTTAGATTTTTTGCGGGCGAACCTCAGGATCCGGGAATCCGAAATTTTCCATTTTCGTTAAACGAGCTTGAAACTCAAAACAGCAGCCGGATTTGTAAATAAGGTCCTCAAATCATCTAGGACACGAGATTTCGTACTCATAGAAGATCAAATTAAAGATTTTAGATTTTTTGCGGGTGAACCTCAGGATCCGGGAATCCGAAACTTTCCATTTTCGTTAAACGAGCTTGAAACTCAAAACAGCAGCCGGATTTGTAAATAATGTCCTCAAATCATCTAGGACACGAGACTTCGTACTCATAGAAGATCAAATAAAGATTTTAGATATTTTGCCGGAGAACCTGAGGATCCGAGAGTCCGAAATTTTCCATTTTCTTTAAACGAGCTTGAAACTAAAAACAGCAGCCGGATTTGTAAATAATGTCCTCAAATCATCTAGGACACAAGATTTCGTACTCATAGAAGATCAAATAAATATTTTAGATTTTTTGCAGGTGAACTTCAGGATCCGGGACTCCGAAATTTTTCATTTTCGTTAAACGAGCTTGAAACTCAATACAGCAGCCGGATTTGTAAATAATGTCCCCAAATCATCTAGGACACGAGGTTTCATACTCATTTGCCTATTTTCGAAGTTATTCAGCAATTTTTAGGAAATTTGACGTTTGTAGTTCAAAAAATGTTAATATCTCGAAAACTGAGTAAGACAGAAAGATGCGGTTTTCGGTTTTGAAGCGGGAAAGAAATATACCTGTGTTTCAGTAAGATCATTGTTTCAGAAGCACAATTGTTTTTCTGCGGTCCACGCCACCTACGAGTTTTCCAATTCCTACGCGCCATTACATACAAAATCGTAAAAATCTTGAAAACCATCAAAGATAGAATCACACATGCCTAGATAAAAGTGAAAGAAAATTTAATTTTGCATCCACTGATGTGAAACTTATCACACTATTCCATTTGAAAAAACAAGTTTTTAACGCTTCAAACTTTCCAAATTTGAAAACTTCGAGTCTATTGATTTAATGTGCTTTTGAAACAATGATCTTACCGAAGCACAAGTATGTTTCTTGCCCGTTTTAAAATTGAAAACCGCATCTTTCTGTCGTGGTTAGTCTCCGAAATATTAACACTACAGCATAGAAAACAACCAGCACAATATCTCTGAGGATTTCCTATATAAAAATGGTTCCCACAAAATTTGACCTTGGGAGGGTTTTTGGATGATTTTATGGCAGTCAAGTTTGGGTAGAAGATGCGAAAATGAAAATATCGATACCGGAACCAACTCTATCTTTCTAGCCAAATAGGCGCGTTTGGTTCGTACAGAGCATTTTGTGCAACTGATTACACCCCTCAATAATTATATAATTATTTTCGATACCGATACAAAAGTATCGATACCAGCTTGGAATGCCTCAAAAAGTATCGATGACAAAAATACTCGATATTAGTGCAGAAGTATCGAAGTACAGTTACCATCCCTACAAAAAACCCATCCAAAAGTGGGGATACGCGTGTAATTTCCGCCATCTTGACTTATTGTGCTGGTTGTTTTCTATGCTGTGTTAACACTTTTTGTGTAGTACTACAAACGTTAAATTTTCTAAAGATTGCTAAATAACAGTTTCACTGCTGGTACATGAATATGCTCACATTTTGGCGCCACCCTACACCCTTAGGTACATGGATTATGCGAAATTGTTTGGTATGCTTTTATTGTCCGCATAAATCTTTCGCTGGGACGGTGAACGGTGAGTGGCTGTTGTGTGTATTTGTTAGTTCTAGGGGTTTATCACATCAAACTTCTGTTTACGCAACATATTGTACCGCTATGTTTACTGAAGACTGAACGTATGAAAAGAGGGAGGATGAACGAAAAAAAACAAGTGCCTCTGAAATGTCAAAGGAGTTTCTATAAGCACTCAAAAATCTGTTCAAGCAGTTATGATGAAGAGGTCAGATGCTACTTGTTTTACTTGTCCGTCATTAAATACCATGTTTGTTCGTTGATAGAGTCTATTAAGGTTTCGATGATCTCTATAGCCTTTCTGTATCTTTAGAGTGAGGAAAGTGAGTAGTCCTACTGCACTTGGGTCATAACTGGCCTATTGTGTATGTCCTTTCAGGGAGTTGTTGCCTCAGATCATCGTCTATCCTTCCAATTTTAGGAAGGTGGACTAGTCGCTAGGGAACATCTCCTTTATATGACCAAGACTCGCCGACCGCACACTCTCTAATAGGAAATAACTCTAGGCACTCACGTGTGACGTGTTCTACAGTTTCGTCTTCGCTTTCACACATTCCACATATTTTTATGTCACTTAACTCCATAATGTGGAGGTGTTTCCTGAGTTGACCATGGCCAGTCAGGAATCCTAGTATGAGGCATAGAGGTTTGACTTGGAACTTTTTGGATATTGCCATGTCAAAACCTGCAAGGGTTTCCCTGGCAAATCAGCATTCTTGTAGTTCTTCCCATCATTTTACCATTTGGGCATGGGAGTGATTTTTTGGCTAGTTCCGTAATTGTGGTTGTCGAGGCTCCAGAAAAGTCACATGGTCTTAAAATTCTTTCGACTTCCTGGCTAAACTATCCGCTATGCGGTTATCTTTGTTGTTTTTATGCCCTCAACTAACCTCAAGGCAATACTGTTTTTGTCTGAAACATGGGCTGAAGATTGGTGGCATTCCAATGCTAGCCTTGATGTGATGCGAGGTCTTTTCAGGGTTAGAAGTGCTTTGCCTGTGGTGCAGACTATTACAGTCTTGCCAGACACATCTCTCTTGGTTAGTTCATTTGCAGTTATCGATATGCCAGCCAGTTCCGTTTGAACAACACTGGCATTTTTATCTCTACAGACTTTATTAAAGTAGTTATAAAAAGTTCAGTTTGAGTTTAGAATTTTCACTGTTTATAAGTCCATGATGGAATACGAAGCACGGTTTGTCTGTCTTTCTTATGACTGAATAAAGTGACTTACAAAATATATCCCAAAATAAGAACGACATCTCATTCAAGATCCTACAATAAACCACTATGAAACAATTTTTGCGAAATTGAGAGTCTCTTTATACAGATGTCCGCCTACGAACTAATTATAAACTTTAAAATAGTCCTGAAGCTACGTGTCCTAATCACTTGTTAAGGTTTAGAAAATTACAATTATAAAATGAATAAATAAATACCAAACATAGACATTATAGGCGGCAACAGTTTTGTGGGCCCGGAACCAGTTTTAGGACTATCTGCAAACTTGATTAGGAAAACAACTGGAGAGTGAATCTAGAATCAACACTCTCTGAGATGGAACAAAATCTCTGGTCATCTCCGTCAAACTCGGGAACTATTAGCAGGGCCTGCAGAGAAAATAGGACGATTTTGTCTCTCTCTGGATAGGAGTAACTTGAGATTGCTAGTAGGCCTATTAACGAGTCACAACACCTTCAGGCGTCACTTGTTCGTGATGAGGGTGGTCAACGACCCAACGTGCACGTGGTGTGGTGAAGAGGAAGAATCCTCGGCACACATCTTGTGCCGCTGTAAAACCCTGGGTTATCACAGGCAGACTATGCTGGGCTCAAGAACCTTGGAACCAATAGAGATAAAACGGATAGGACCTAAGAATGTACTTGCCTTTGCCAAAAGGGCAGGTCTTAGGAACTAGCGCGGATAGAGGCGCAAAAGGGCCCATCGTGTGGCCTATGCACCAGCCACACTCCGTGCTGGATAGCCTCTGGTCCTTATTCATTCATAGACATTATATGTATGCAATAAAGTTGTTCTTTTTTGTATTAAAAAGAAAGAAAGATAGAATGGATAAAAAGGTGGTTATCTCAGTTGCTCAGCCCAAAAAAAATAACGATTTCAAAAAAGATCAGTGGCTTTTTTTTCGTTTACATTGGACAAGGTGCTCCATGAAAGAATAATTTTTATGTTTATGGCTTGATAAGCCTTTTATCGCTTCAAACAACTTTACTAAATTTCAACAAAATTTGTTGAACAATGGTTAAATTAAAAATCTGGTTTTCAGAACCCTGTATTTTGATCTTCGATGTTCTGTGTTATCGCTTTGCCTCGTATATCTGAACCACTAGAACAACAACACACCCCGATGCATAAGCATTGGCTACGTTTACTTGGCATAGCCCTCCTATGTAAGGTTTGCAGTTTAAACACTTAATAATCCCTACGGAAAGCTGACAACGCCGCTGGACTTGCGGTGCCGCGACGCGGCGGCAAGGCGACTAGCGCTGCGTTCGCTGCGTAAACTAAATGGGATTTAAGCTGTCCGGTTGGTTAAATATGCAATTGGCTAATGCTGCCTCTCCACCCTATTCCCTCCTCCTTCTCTGTCTCCAGTAAAACGTAGGCTTGGTTCCGTGGCTGCTGCAGTTATCTTGCTGCCGTGGTCAGTAGCGCTTAATTGGGGATACTCTACAGTGCTTTACGCATATGGATGTGTATGCTCAGCTTTTGGCCAGATGCGCATTACCATAACTACCAAGTAGAAAGGAGTTTTTATCTGGTTTCATTAAGTTGTACAGCGATTACTAAATTACTTTTGAACGGGTTACACTGCTTATAGATAAAAATCGCGAATTATTTTTCATATCTCACGGTCCAGACGTGGGTTATGAATAACGCCTAATAGATACCAGTACCGCTCTCTTATAAATGCATATTACTAAGATACACGCTATAATAACTGCAAAGATGTTTCATTCGTAGATAAAGTAGTATTCTTACAAGTCTTTAGTTCGATTGGGCAAGCAAACACTTGGTACGGATTTAATTATCTATTTGTACTAACTATATACACTACGCCTAACCTAATACTTAACAGTCTAATTTATTTACAGTCACTGAGTCACTACACTAATTTATATTTGTCCTTCACTTCATTAATTTATGTCACAGTACATTTACTTTCGCGCGCCACCGGTATATCGCGAGTTACTTTTTACTGCACTGCACTCTGTTGACTGACTCCTTATATAGATGCCTGCTGATGCCGCGAAAAGTTCTCGGCATTCCTGTCGCCGCGACCAGCTTCTTGAAGACCGGATTCTAGATTACCTGTCTACGTCAGAGACAGAGCCGGACTGGCACAGTATCCAACTCGCGGTAATGGCAATAACTCACTTGTCGATTTACAGCGCTCGCCTATGGCTCGTGCTGCAAATTTCAACTGCGTCAGTTATTACTGTCATTACCTCAACGTTGAACAATATGCTATTATCTTATGAGATCATTATAATATACAGGGTGTTAATTAAGTATGTTAACAAACTTTAACCACGAATAGTACTCCGAAAAATACAAAGAAAATGTCATATGAACATGGGTCATGGTCATGGTTCTCAAGTTGTTTATCAATTATTGCAATTGTTTTTCACAGCACACTTACTAAATAGATGAACATTTATTTATTTACAATAGCCTGCATCGATTCAATAATTTGCATTTTTCTCGAAAACGGTTAGCCCTATCGAGATGTACCAAGAGGCCATTTTTACGTAGAAATCTCTGAAATACCATATTCTAAAATCAAAATGTCAAAAAAATTACCATTTAGAAAATGGGGTTATTTTGACCCTTAACTCCTCCCGTATGATACGCCTCTGACTAAAATTATGAAATTCTGAATTCAGAATCAGATTCAGCCTCAAAAATTTACCCACCGTACCTAATTTAGTAATTTTATTATGAATGGTTTCGAGAATATCGAGGGAAAACCGTTTTCAGGGTGCCCCATGCAAAGGAGCGTAGCTCCCTTAGGAAGCATTTCCGGACCCATGTTCATATGACATTTTCTTTCTATTTTTCGGAGTACTATTCGTGGTTAAAGTTTGTTAACATACTTAATTAACACCCTGTATAATGAATAATGTTTTAGTCAAACAACCGGCACGAATAATAGAAAAGATAAGTTGAAAAACAAAGAAATAGATTCTATACATAAACAAATTGTTCATCACTACTTCCTCTCCTGAAAATTACCAATCAATTAACAATAAAGACCAATGAATAAAACGAAATTCTGAATTAGTTTTTTAAAACATGTATGGTCTCATACACGATTTGCCAAGGTACGTTTTTGTTTCGTACAATAATGTAGAGAAAAGTAAATGAACAACATTTGGTACTTAGCAAGCGCTCGTTCAAGGTTTTAAGTTGATACGCTACTGATTTCGTTTGATACCACTGATTCACCGAAACGTTTCCATAAAAAAATAAATAAAAGGACTTCAAAGGAACCTTGTACCAACGAATGATGGTGAATTACTTAAAGTAATTGAGATGCCTATACAGAATGATACATGCTTTAAAGTTTGAACCACGATTTCTAACCAATAAATGCAAACTGCTCGTATTGGGCAATTTACCATAGCCATACCATAGAAAGACATTTTCATTTTTTAGATGAGCACCAGCACGACTATCTGAAAGTGTAGTAAAATATATAAGGTCCGATTTTCAACTGTTTCAGATATTTAATTTTCTTTCATTATTTGATTTCCAGCGACTTCGGTGTGTGATTGGTAAATTTACGACCGCCCGATATTATGTAGCAAAATACTTAGTACCGCAGAGTAACAACTGAACATAGAGGTAGTAAACAACTAATTCTAATAGGCTGACATCTTTTCTTACGTTGTCATATTGACCACCAGATGCGGCAATCATAATTGTTTACTATCGTCTTAATTGTATAGTATTCAGATATATTTCATTCTGCGTAAAAAAAAGACGGTATTTTGATGGTTCAGGAATGATTACAGCATAATCAATAGATATGTTGACCTCTACTGGGTTACTGCATATTTTTTCATCATAAACGCAAATTCTGAAGTCTTATATAAATTTAGATGAGTTGGCAACGCCGACATAATTTTCGTGCGACTTATTTACGGTAGAAGCTCAACTACCAAACGTTTGTTTTGTTGTTTGTCTTTTATGCTTGATCAGTAAAATCGAACTTGCTATTTGCTGGTAACTATAATGAAGCTTTACGGACTTGCTGTGCTATATTCGAGTGTAGTTTAACAGTTTTCGAGATGGAACTCAAAAAGTGTAGGTTCTGTAACATGGGTTGCATTGGAAGGATTTTCAGGTTAGTTGGCAATGTCTGGAGGCTGAAGTGTCAAAGATGATGGCTTTGAGCGCGTCATTCTGAAGTTGTTTGTTTACTACCTCTATGTTCAGTTGTTACTGAGACTAAATAAACAGTGTGGAAAAGCATAAAATTTGCCATCAAATGATACCTTCATAGAACTGTAGCATCTTCAGGGAATAGTGTTACAAGAGTTAGAAGTGACGAATAACTGCTTCTGCTGGTTTGTGCCTGATAATTTTTGTGAATTGGTGTCCGTATAGGTTTAAAGCCAAAACTTCAGCAAAATACAGAAAAAAGATATTTCCAAGTAAAACGTATTCAATCCTAAAAAAAGAAGACTGTAACATTTTGTTTGTAGTTGAAGAAGCTACTTTCTAATTAGATATATGGATACTTGAAGAAAATTAATACTCATTTGCTGAATCGTTCTCAGTAAAACCGTAGTTTGCGTGTTTATGATTAATTGTAATGACATATTTATGTTGTTTGCTTTGGTTAAGCTAAATAATTGTAAGTGGTATAATAATTCATTAAAGTAAAACAGCACTGTAACCAGTCATCAATAAGAAACGCTCCTTGAAAATAAATAAATAATAAGTCAATATCTCTGAAATAGTTGAAGATCTGACCCTACTTTATATGAAGTTTTTTTGTTGGAAATGAGCTGTAGTCTTCTCCTAAAATATCTTCTACTAATTACACCTGTATGCATCGTAAGTCAATTGCGTGATTAGTTACGTAAACCTAGATTAGATTACTTGTTTATTATGCACCGCAACTGACAATTTTGACAACTGTCAAAACAATCTTTCGAACACAACCTTCCCGTATCTCCAATCTAGATTAGATAATCTCTTGACGGTGCATGGCCAGATGCCAAAGATTAGCAGAACGCGATTAGGGAACTAGGATTAGAATCGCCAAACGGTGCATACGGGTGTGATACCTTGTATAGTCATTTATATTTTGTCACCACTTCAATTTCATCCCATCCCAAGAAAAATGAAAAATGGTCAGTTAGTAGCCTTCAAAACGCGGCATGACTGTTAAAACAATAAAATTCAAAAAATTATTCCTTCTCAGGGCAATGCCTCTGACGTCACCAAATACATTTTCCATACCAACAATAGCTAATCAATCAAACAGCTACAAATAATGATAAACAAAATTGTTCGCGTAAACCGAGTGGGCGAATCACGTTTGCAAAAAAGCGGGCCTGCAATAAAATAACCGTGAACAGAGGGCCACAACGCGGCCAAAACATTTCAAAAATCCGGTAACGTTCCGAACAAGCAATAAAAATGGCCGGAACGTATATCATACGGGGGCAAATTTAAAATTGCATGACAAAAAAATCATAAAGCGGCCATAACAATTGATATATGGGACAAGTTAGGACGGATATTATCCACAAAACACGTCGCAAAAACCACGCTCGAAAGGTATAATTCAACTTGTCAGGGCCATGCGTGCAAATACGTTCGGGAGATAGTTTGACTATCGGATGGAATAAAACAAGAATTTTCATCCGTTTGCGCCTACTCTTAGACAAGAAGTGTGGCACCTGGATGTAGTTGTATAAATAAAATTAAATGAGAAAACTACTTTTTTAAATAAAGCTTTTATACAAATGCTCTAAAAAGAACAAAATAAAAAACCATCAACTTAAACCTCAAAGTTATATTATCATAAAAGCTTGTCGCGCAATTTACTTGTGTAAGCAAACTAGTTATCTATTTGATTGAGTAACTTAATTTCCTAAGCTTAATTGTTTTGAAATTACAGTTTAGTTGAATACTCATAAGTACTTAGGCAAACCTCGCGACAAGCTTTTATGATCACATAAATTAATAATCCTGAAGACCTGCAATATTGTACGATCCTTCCTAAATTCCGATCCGTAATAGTTCAGGTGTTGACTTGGCACAGCCCGTCAACATTTGTTGCTACCGCAGTCATGCGACAGAAACTTGAAAAATCGGGGTGAAAATAATAATAAACGTCGTTTTATATTAGGGCGATATTTAGCCACAGGATATTCTTACATTTAGTCCCATACCTGTAATACTGACAAAAGAAAATGTTTATATTGAAACATACCAAAAGTATTTAAATTGCGACAGGTAAAGGTCATATGACAAATTTAAAGAAATGTAACTTCTTATTCAACCAGTAGCAAAAGTCTAACCTTTTCCTTTTACATAAGAAGTGAATATCCGTTAAACTCATTATTTATTTGATTATACAGTTGCACAACATTATACGAGAATGATCTCGTAAATAATGCAGTGAAGTAGCGTGGAATAGTGAACTTATCTGTGCCTTAAATTCAAGTCTGTATAATGAGGCTATAAGTTGATAATTAAAATGTTAGGAATGTAAGGAAATTTTCATTTCCTTTTTTTTAGAGCATGTAGATAAAAGCTGCCTTTAAAAAAGTATTTTTCTTTTACTTTATTTTCTATTTCTGAGTTATTAACCTGTATTTTATTCTTAGCGAGCCTTTTGTTTAATACCGATACTATAAGAAAGCATAAACAACTTTAGAGATCCGTCATATTGGATTAAGAGTGATTTCAGAATATTTTTCTACCTATATTCTCGGCAAGCCATTTCATGTGATGTCCATATTGTACAAATACCTAAAAAACAGCTATTCCACCATCTTAGATGTTCCGTCATATTGGATTTAGAATGACGTGACATTCTTTTGCGAACTACTCTTGGCAGGCCCTTTCAATTTGATACCCATATTGCACAAATACCTAAAAAATGGCTATTCCGCTATCTTCGATCATCCGCCATATTGGATTTAGGATGACGTCACACTATTTTTTGAACTACTCTCAACAAGCCCATTAAGTTGATACCCATACTGTACAGATGCACTAAAATTTACTATTCCGCCATCTTGGATGGTCCACCATATTGGATTTAGATTAGCGGCACACAGCTCATCGTGTATTGTCATCCAAACTAATCATCATAGTCACAATGTCTTAACAGACATGTTGTGAACTCGTAAAATGCATTAAGTCGGAGCTAGAGTATTGCCGACACGAATATTATCAATAGTTTTGAGAACTGTAGCTCGCCATCGTCCGCGATTTACTGTCAGTTCAGTGGCGCTCTTGATACTCATATCCAGCAGCTGTTTCGTCGCATCCACCCAGCGTGTAGGAGAACGGCCACGGCGCCGCCCACTCGGGGTGTGACCCTGAACTGCAAGTTTCTCCATATTATCGCTTCGGTGAATATGTCCGAAGAACGCAAGCATTCTCGTCGACACAATGGAGGATAGTCTCTTTGGATTACCGAGCTCATCCAGTATGAAAACGAACTCCTTTTCTGGTTGCTGTTTGACCAGACAGGTTACCATCAATTCTTACACGAGCTGAGCTAGACTCATAGAGTTGCTGTATGAGAAATACAAAGTGGTAAGGGACTCCCATGGTGATAAGGATTTCCCACAGTTTAGGCCACTTTACGTTGCCAAACGGCTTAGAATAGTCTACAAAGCAGATAAAAACGGGAAAATAATGCTCTCTGGCTTTTTCAATAATCTGTCTTAAGTTTAAGATCTATTCACGCGTACCGCGTCCATTAACGAAACCTGCCTGCGCCTGTAGTTGTATATAAAGTAAATAAAATTAAATGAGAAAGCTACTTCTTTAAATAAGGCTTTTATTCAAATGCTACAAAAAGAAGAAAATAATATTTTCTTCAAAAACCATCATCTCATAGCCTCATTATACGAGTACACAATTTATATAATCATAAAATTTAATTGAGTAACTTAATCGCCTAGGCTTAACTGTTTTAAAATTTCAGTTCAATTAAATACTTATAAGTACTCCGTACAAACCTTCGTGACAAGATTTATGATCATATAAATTCTGTGTAATGAAGTTGATAATTAAAATGTTGAAGGAAAATTTTATTTTCTTCTTTTTCGAGCATTTACATAAAAGCTGTTCTTAAAAGAACTTTGTTTCATTTAATTTAATTCTTACCCTTAGTTGTTAACTTGAATTGTATTACTAGCGAACCTTTTGTTTAACACCGATACTATACAAAAGCCATTTCATGTGATACCCATATTGCAGAAGTGCATAAAAAATAACTGTTCCACCATCTTGGATGGCCCGTCATATTTGATTTAAGATGACAACACACAGCTCATCGTGCATTGTCATCCAAACTAATATTATATATAGAATTTTAGTTCAATCAGTTGAAGATAATCTGCTTCAAAATTGAGTAGTAAGATACCTACATACATTGCAACTTAAATAAAAGCTTTCAAAAATAAATTCTCTGCGGTTGTCCCAATAGCATGAGTCACATTATGACAAGCCCCAATCTTCAAGGTGTCAGAGCTAAGTGGAAATGGGTAGAGTTCATCCCAGAGCGTAACTTTCAGCTTAGCCGTTAGTTGTTAACGACCAATTCAGGTGGATGGGAGCGTACATCAAATAGATGGGCAAACTTACACGTCTTAAGGGCCACTCGTAAAAGTTTTTGCCAGACTTTCGCAGAGGCGAGAAGTTTCGAAGAAGAGTGGCCGTCTAGAACAGTAATTAGGGGATGATTGGCATGAGGTGTCGACATCAAGCTAATATTTGGTCCTTAACATTGTAATACATTACACAAGATTTTGCTCGATTTCTTGAAAAATAATTTGAATCAAAAGTAGTTTTACCTGTGATACGTGTATGTTTACACAATTTATTGTTCAAGAAATAGTTGAGTTTGTGATGTGCTCATAATTTATTTGTTACTGTTGTTCGTATTTCCTATAAGTAGTGGATAAGGTAAGTGTAAAAATTAAAATACTTAGTAATTACTAATTCTTGGTTAGTCAGTATAATGCAATTGTGCACAAGTAGGAATTGATTTCATTTGATACAATTTATAATAGGTATATTCAACATTACCAACTATTTTTTGTGTTAGAGCGAAATATAACGGAACTGTATGATAAAAAATGTGTTTAACGTTTTACAAGCTTTCATTATAGAAGAATGAATAGCACAAAATAATCCAAGCACTATACCTTCCATATGTTCTTGGTATTAACTACAACAAGACCAAGGTTATTATCGTAGACAGAGAGCATATCATTCATCGAGAAATAAAGTCAATAGGCCGTTGTGAGGTAGTTCGAAGTTTTGTGTACCTCAGTTCTTTGATCGACGATTCAGGTAGCTGTGAGAATGAGATTCGACGGCGCATTCAACAGACACGGGTGGCCATGACAAAGCTTACTAAAATATGGCGTGACCATAACATCACTAAAGCTACCAAAATGTCACTGGTTCAGTCTCTTGTGTTCTCCATATTTTTGTATGCCTCGGAAACTTGGAGTGTTAAAAAGGCAGACCGAGCTCGCATAGATGCTTTTGAAGTGTGGACATGGAGGAGAATGCTGAGAATTCCTTATTCCGCCCATCGAACTAATGCTTCCATACTGGATGAGCTCGGTAATCCAAAGAGACTATCCTCCATTGTGTCGATGAGAATACTTACATTCTTCGGACATATTCACAGAAGCGATAATATGGAGAAACTTGTAGTTCAGGGTCACGCCCCGAGTGGGCGGCGCCATGGCCGTTCCCCTACATGCTGGGTGGATACGACGAAACAGTTGCTAGATATGAGTATCAAGAGCGCCACTGAACTGACAGTAAGTCGCGAACGATGGCGAGCTACAGTTCTCAAAACTATTGATAATATTCGTGTCGGCAATACTGTAGCTCCGACTTAATGCATTTTACGAGTTCACAACATGTCTGTTAAGACATTGTGACTATGATGATGATACCTTTCATTGTATGATCAACATGTTCTTAGTTATGATTTAAATCTGATTTTAAAGTATTGTACTTTCAGAAAGTAATAAGCTCAATCAAAGGTCCTCATTTATGAAATGATTTTGACCTAAGCATATTGTAGATCCTCCTCGACTACAGTTATTGTTGCTTCCTCAGTTTTTTTAAGAAAATATGTAGGTAATAATTGAAGTCTAATGTACTCCATTAACTTGACAGTTTTGACAGTTATAAGTGGAAAGTACCGTCCGTTATTAAAAGCCTCTTGTATATTTAAGTCATAAGCATAAAATAAGTAAAATAAGGGTTTGTTTGAGGCGTAATATTTTCGTAAGGAAAACAGATAAAAAAACTAAGTGAGCCTTTCAAGGGTACCGAATAACCTATCGTACCACACACATAAAAATAATTTCTTAGATGAAGCACAGATGCTTTAATTCCAGTATACCATAACTTCCTATACGCGCAAAGTTATGCTAATCTTAAAGTGAGAATACGATATCTTTGACAATATAAGGGTTAGATTGAGAAAATATCTTCAATGCAAAACTGGAAAATTCTTGAAAGTAAGGATTCCAAAATCTTAAATCAAGCATATGGTAATCTTGACCGAAGCATTTCATAATCTTGACTGAAGCATTTCATAATCTTAACTGGAACATTTCATAAACTGAACGCAAGTATCTCACTTTATTCTAAAATTGTGGGATTCTTGGATGAGGAATCTGATAGTATTGATTTGAGCATTCAAACTCTTCTATGAGCGTGTAGAAATTTTTCTCGTCTATGTCATTATCTGCAAGACATACACATGTAGAAGCCAACTGAATTTTGGTCTTTGGAGATGTGTGCAATGGTTTCAAATATTTGTAAACCAGTCAGTGCCTATTTAGTGATGGGAACACTGGAGAAATAGTTCTGCAAAATTTCTTAAATCACATTTACCACACGTGGTACTTATCTAGGAACACCAGAGTCAGGTATTCGCATCCCCATATTTTTAATAGCTCATTCATGGTTAGATAGATCCAGTGATAAGAAAACTGATGAGAACTGGGACGCGACTCAAATGACGGTGGACCAGCACTACCGGCAGATTCGTTGACCGATGGTTGACGGTGGTATCACGGGTATCACCTGGCAATGGCAATTTATTTAACAGTTTGACTGAATACTATTATGTGCTATTATGCAGAATCCAGGATCCAGGTATTACGCTACGGTGCTAAAGACGGCGGCGAATGTGACAATCCGAAAACCGATAATGGCGGTGCGGACGCGGACGCGCAACAGGCTATTGAGTAGAGAGGGTGGAGGGGTTAGAGTTGACACGTAACACGCTGCGCGCGTGCGCACTCCGACTTTGGTAGACATCAAATAAATGATTTACTTGATACAAATATAGGGTGTGCTTGTAAAACAGCGTTCATTTTCAAACCAAGATTTTCATATTGTAAATGAAGGTTCGCATTTGCAAGCTGTCTATATTCTTGATAGAAATAAACTGGGCAATGATATAAAATTATGAAATATTTGTTATTAAATTATTATAGCCTTGCTTGCAAAGAAAATTATATTTTCTTTCGGAGCATATTTTTTTAAAATAAGTATATAAATCAAAACTATATTATTCTTGATTCATATTTTCTATAATTTTCTCATCAAATATTCTTTCTTAGAGTGAGAACAGATATTCTTGTTGTGAGTATGTATTTACAAGGATATCACAATTCTTGACTTGAGAATTTCTTTTTATGTGTGCATGCTTTCGAAGCATTTTGTTTTACTTCAACCTCACAAACTGTCCCCTACTTTTATTCCAAATAGCACCCCACAGTTTTTCCTGCATTTCATCATAATTCATGCAGCAGTTACTGAGGTTACGAGGGTAGAAGAACGCGAACAGACCGACAGACAGACCGACGGAAATGAGTGACGTGGATTTTCATTATGTAGACGTCATAGAACGCCAAAAAAGTGTGCTATCCACAAAATCGAGAATTTTTGCGATCACATCGGTGTGGGAAGTAAAACTTACGCAGTCTTCGTTCGCGACTTATGGACTGTTAATAAGTGGGAATGCAGGTGTGAACTGGGATCTCGCATCCCTCGCGTGATATCAAATTCGCAATCAACTGGAACGAGAGCTGTGCGATAGCCGTGAGGTCTTTGTGTGCAAAGCTGCCTGAAAAATTACACAAATTAAAAGCGGTGAATGGCTTCGCTTTCCATTCTTCCTATTGTTCCGTAAAAGACACTGCACTTTTTGCATCTACCGGCATGCAAATTGAATTTTTCTAACGGGACTTTTACTTCTACGGAGATAAGGGCGGATTTTCGTTCAATTTACATGGAAACGGAACAGATTCTGTTTTGTTTGTCGTTATAATGCTACTTCAATTGTGTCTCTGCTGCTTCTACGACGTACTAAAAACAGAATGGCTAGAATAGTGGGATGGGATTTTTGAACTACTTCCATATGAGTTTCAAAAAGTCTGACTAAAAATTGAATGATGATGCAGCAATTCTGATGGGGATTTTTGATAACTGAGCAGAAATACACTCGTTTTTTAACATTTTGTAACTCAGCATCCTTTTTCTGTATAGAGACACAAGAGAATAGTTTTGCAATATGATGCAACAATGAATCCCAGGTAACTGCGTCTGCGACCGCAAGTCTTGTCGTACGTTTTCTTCGATTTGCGGGTAGTAAACTTAATTTTGCATCTTCCGGTGCCTTAGAAATCTCCGGTGGTGTTACGGAAAACGTTACTGCTGTGAGGAAAATTCTTTACAAAGAAAATTCTGGAACTTGTCGTTTTTAATAATAATAATAATAGTTTTTATTGAAATGTAAAATACATCTCAAAAGGCGGAGTTCAGTAAACGACATGAACATGGCAAACTGATCTTCCACTCAACCTAACTAAACCTAATTAACCTATAAATTTTAACAGAATAAGAAGCCTTGTATAATTGAGAGATGGCAGGATCCAAAAAAATGAAGTCAAGTTGATTGACTCAGTACTTCCCACACATTACGCTGATACCAGTTTATTATTTTCCCATAGCATGAAGCTTTAGTCTAAGAATCCCTTGCAACCAAATAATTGCCAACCCCCCCCCCCTAAAATTGTCTTATGCCGCTAGGTCTTTCCTTCACAGGTCAATGGACAGCCTATTATCGATACCACAAACTTCTCAGTTTTTCAACCCTCACCCCCCGCAACCACCTCACTTTCACCCCCACCCAAAAAACTGGTAGGAACCCCTAAAACATCTAAAAACCGAATTTGAGTTGCTTTCATACTTGTCACGTTCTTTGATTATTGCTACGCTGCCACTGACAAGATTTTTAACAAACATACGCGTATTCCATTCTCACCACGGTAACAATATACTGTGTCAAAATTTCATTAGAATCAATTTAATAGTGTCCACGTTACAAAATACAAAACGATTTAGACCAATAAATTCTCGTATAGTATACAGAAAATTCTAAGTCCCTTAGTTTCTGTAATAGGCTAGGCAATGTTCGGATGCACCTAAAAAGGTGATTTGTGTCGCTAGATCTTCCTTCACAGGTTAGTGGGCAGCCTATTATGAGTACAAGAATTTTTTTAATTTTTCAACCCCCAACCCCCCAACCACCCCAATTTCACCCCCACCCAAAAAAAAAACGCAGAAAATGATCAGGAACCTCTAAAACGCCTAAAAACGAAGTTTGAGCTGTTTTTATATTTTTGGTTTTTTTATTATTTCTGCGCCGCCACTGGCACGATTTATCAAAACCATACGCGTTTTCCATCTTCGCCATGGTAGTAATACCAAAGAGTAGGTAGTTAGTTACCTACTCTTTGGTAATACTGTGTCAATATTTCATTAACATCAATTCAACAGTTTCCTCGTTACAATGAACTAAAGCAATACTCTCGTATGTTTACATAAAAAAAATCTAAGTCCTTTGCTTTCTGTAATAGGCAAATGCAATGTTCGGATGGACCTAAAAAAGTTATTTATGTCGCCAGGTCTTCCTTCACAGGTCAGTGGACAGTCTATTATGAAAGCAACAAATTTTTCAATTTTACAACCCCCCACCCCCCAACCACCTGAATTTCACCCCCACCCAAAAAAAAGTAGAAAATGATCAGGGACCCCTAAAACGCCTAAAAACGAAGTTTCAGCAATATTTAATTTTTTTTGTTTTTTGCTAATTACTCCGCCGCCTATGGACCGATTTTCAAAATTATAGGAACATTACCTACTACGACCCCACAGCATACCGCTTCCCAAATTTCGTCACAATCCATGCAGCGGTTACTGAGATTACGAGGGTAGAAAAACACGACAGACAGACAGACAGACAGACAGACAGACCGACAGACAGACAGACAGACAGACCGACGGAAATGAGTGACGTGGATTTTCGTTATGTACACATCATAAAACGCCCAAAAAACGTATTATCTCAAATTCAAGAAAAGTATGAATTTAATATAAGCGATTTACACTTTTCCTTAAATCTAGATACAGACATGCCTTTTATGTCACATGGTACACGGTTATATAACTTATAGATGGAGTATGAGAAGCTTCTTTGATAAGTAGATGTATTGATAGATAATACATAAATAATAGATAAACAGTACAAAATCCTTCGTTGGGACATATTCATCCAATTCAATTCAACATACTTGTGATATATGCTGCCTTCTTGGTATTCCACAAATCAGTCTAAGACAAGAATTTTGGAGAATTTGAATTCTGTTGGAGTAACGCTTATTTAAACACGAATTATACAGCACATCACAGTAGTTGAAGTGTGAGAGTACAAGGGCATCGCATAGTAGCTTTTTTACATCTTTAGCACCTTCCTGTGCGAGTAAATAAATTTTAAGCATCCAAATGCTTTATTTATAACTTTATTGATATGATTAGAAAATTTAAATGATGTGTCAAATTCAATACCCAAATTTTTCATTGATTCTACTACTGGTACCGGCTCGTCATGAATTTGTATTGAAAAATTATTAGGTACTATGAAGAACACTCGTCCTTGATTTCTCTCTGCCAAAGAGCATAACTGCACATTTATTGGGATTCAGCTCTAAACAGTGATTTTCTGAAACGCGTGAAAGAGCGTTCAGATCGCTATTAATCTTCAAGCTAGCATCATGCGACTCAGCAGAAGGAAAAGAGAAATAGATCTGTGTATCATCGGCATACAAGTGAGGTTTACACTTTTTTAAACAGTTACAAAGCTGCGATGTATAGATGCAAAATAAAAGTGGCCCCAAGATTGAACCATGGGGCACACCACAGGAGACATGAGCAGGAACAGAGATTTTATCTTTAATTTTTACCATTTGCTTTCTGCCATGTAAGTAGCTTTCTACTATACACGCTGAGTTACTCGATAAGCCTATATGCTTAAGTATGGCAAGTAATAATGCGTGATTAATTTTATCAAACGCTTTGCTATAGTCTAGCAACACCAAAGCTGTTACCTGATCGTTGTCCGTGGCCTGCAAAATATCGTCGGTTATTTTCAAAAGCGTGGTTGCACAGCTATGTTCAGTCCTGAATCCCGATTGAACAGACGCACAGAAGATATAGTTACAGCTAACGGGTAGTGCCTGCTCAGTCATTCGATCCTTAAGGAACCTGCAACCAAAGTAAAGAATGGACAACTGATAGCTCCAACTATTTGACCGTGAAAGCACTGAAACTTTTCGCGAACCCTCCGTACAGTCCAGACTTTACTCCTTGCGACTTTGCGCTGTTCCAGCATGTAATGGTGAAGCTAAAAGGGAGGCGCTTTACCACTGCGGGCTTAGGACTACTACTGACAATAATAATAATAATAATGATTTATTGTTCTTTTTTGACACACGTTATAAATATGTATAGAACTCGTCACACAAGAGAGACAAAGTCAAATTAAACACAAACAAAACAACACTAAATAAAAATATGTATAAAACTCTCAGACAGTTTGTATAAGACTGCACTGAAAAAAAAGAAAGAAACAAAGTCACATATATAAATACCAACGAAACGAAATCGCCCTAAATTAGAAAAACTCAGAAGTGGAGTAGTAACATTTTTCAATAAAAAATTGCTTCAGCTTTTTTTTGAACATTTGTAAATTATTCGTATTTCTAATATCTCCCGGTAATTTATTAAAAACTTTCAGTCCTTGGCAGACCTTGTTTATGTCCAAAAAACGAATTACCATAATTTCAAACTTGACACAATACTTCACTGCCTATCGGCGTGGCAAGCAAAAATCACGTCACATCGTATATCTGAAATGTTCCAAGGATATTAAAGCGGTGCTCGGTAAAAGGAATTTATGCCGTAGAGAATAACTCATCCGGTACAATCTTGCAGGAGACCGCCCTCTTGTGCCGTGAAAGGGCCCCATTTGTCTTCGGTCGAAATGAAAAAGAAAAAAATAAAAATTAATTGCGTCTTCGTGGACGGAGGTGATGTAATCTGTACGAGCCGTGTACCAGTAGCTATATATGTTGTATACATGGAGTAGTGGTGGCGAGATTGCCTGGCTCACATCCACTCATGCATAAAATGGCCGGCTGTGGGTTCGTGGCACCCCCCTCCCCTCCAAACCCTCTTCGAAAGGGCTTCTTTTTGAAACGGATACATCGTCGCGTCCCAATGTCTGCGGCAGTGACGTACTGGGGGCTCGTTTCAAGAAAAGATCAGTTACGTCATCACCTTGGATTCATATCAGGCTATATCCGGTGTCTCAGATTTTCCATAACACGTTATACTTACGTAACGAAAAACGTTTCAAGCCAAAACTGATTTGCAATTATGGAGGTACTACAGGTTCTATAATCATACCTGACATTCAACACACTTTTTTTGAACGTCGTCCCCGAAAATTCACGCTCAAGTTTTGGTTTTCAAATAACACCCCATAGGTTTTCCATGTAAATAATATCCCTGCTTTATTTAGAATCTTGTGGTAGCTTTAATGTTATACGCAAACCTATTTTCTTCGTAAAACAATAAACATGATATAGATAAAATAAAAATTTGTTTGACGCTTAATATTTTTGCAGAAAAGGTCGGATAAAAAAATTCTTAGTCGTTCGGTTTCTGTAATAGGCAAGGCAATGTTCGGATGGACCTAACAAAGTTATTTATGTCGCTAGGTCTTCCTTCATAGGTCAGTGGACAGTCTATTACAAAAGCAACAAATTTTTAACTTTTACAACCCCCACCTCCCAACCACCCCAATTTCACCCCCACCCAAAAAAAGTAGAAAATGACCAGGAATCCCCAAAATGCCTAAAAACGAAGTTTGAGCAATATTTATTTTTTTTGTTTTTTGCTAATTACTCCGCCGCCCATGCACTGATTTTCAAAATTATAGGAACGTTACCTACTACGACCCCACATCATATCGCTGCCCAAATTTCATCACAATCCATGCAGCGGTTGCTGAGATTACGAGGCTAGAAAAAAGCGACAGACAGACAGACAGGCTGACGGAAATGAGTGACGTGGATTTTCGTTATTACTTATAAAAAGCGTATCATCTAAAACTCGAAAACTAAGTGGGGTTTTAAGGATCATTCATACCATGTTTTCGAAAAAAAATGTCTTTTTATCTTGTTTCATTATACGAAAATATTATGCCTCAGGCAAATCATTATTTTATTTCTGCTTACGACTTTACGGTTAGTGTATGAAAACAAGGCACTTAAAACTTAAAAAATTTTAACAAAATAGTGACTGCATTTACTTAAAACAATAATGCATAAGAATTAACTATTCCCCACAAAACCAGTTTACGAAGAAGCCAAGGAATTTAAAACACATAATAATTTACATATTTATATCAATGTTTAATAAAGGTCTATTCCATCCAGAGCACATATTCACAAATCATAACCCAAAGTAGATCTGTACTGAACATAATACCGTAGAAAATACCTGGACAGGTAATGAAAAACAGACAGACCGACAGAAATGCGTAATGATTTTGCGGGCACTTTTATATATGTTGAGTAACGCCACTGGTTCAACCTCAACGGGACTATCCGAAAAAAGGAAAACTGTACAAATACGAAGGAAAAGCAGAGAGATCCATTATTGCACTGTCCGAATCTATTTCGGATGTCAATGTTGACAAAAAAACGATGACTTTCCACACACACAGCTGAAAATCTACGTTACGTTTTGGGTGGTAAAACCACCGTCATCTTGCACCAACCATTTTTATGTCACAGCTTAACATTCCCAAATATAGTAACATTTGTATTCTTGTTCATCATAGAAACGGTATTGCATTAGTCTAGTTGAAGCACATTTTTAATCACATAATTTTTTAACGAAGTGTATAACTTTGGAGAAACAATACCTTTTTCATAGATGCTAAAAATGTATTTGAATATGAACCAAAGGTTTTTGATTTACTGTACCATAACATCAAAGTCGACGTCGTTTTTGTTGTGAATTTTTGCTGCACTTCTGTCTTTGTGCACAAATATTGCATGTATATTGCTAGAAAGACTTTCTTGTTGGCTTGTTTTAATCAGTCAGGGCCAAAAACATAAAGCTAGCTGTGATTATAGATTTTTGGTGGTAGTGACGATATCAAGAACTCTCGCCAGAATATAACATTTGTCATTTGGCGTAACATTACACAAAATCTACAAATTGTTGGTTTGTAAGTGTGCCTAGGCGGTATCAATAGTTTTTGAAATATTTTTTGCCTCTTGGATTCTAATTCGAAATAGAGATCAGACATGACTTATCAGTTCAGAGATTTGTATAGAAAAAAAGGCTCATTGGACTACTTTTAAGGGTAGATACAAACTTCACAGAATCCTTTATGAATCCTAATAAATTAAAGATAAGTGACTTATTTTATGTATTATAAAATTGTGCTTTTGAAAGAACTTAGAGTACCAGGCATCATTTAACAGGCACGTGTGGCCATGACCAAGCTTACTAAAATATGGCGTGACCATAACATCACTATAGCTACCAAAATGTCGCTGGTTCAGTCTCTTCTGTTCTCCATATTTTTGTATGCCTCGGAAACTTGGACTGTTAAAAAGGCAGATCGAGCTTGCATAGATGCTTTTGAAATGTGGCCGTGGAGGAGAATGCTGAGAGCTCCTTATACCGCCCATCGAACTAACGTTTCCATACTGGATGACCTCGGTAATCCAAAGAGATATCCTCCATTGTGTCGACGAGAATGCTTATATTCTTCGGACACATACACAGAAGCGATAATATGGAGAAACATGTAGTTCAGGGTCATGCTTTGAGTGGGCGGCGCCGTGGCCGTTCCCTACACGCTGGGTGGTTACGACGAAACAGTTGCTGGATATGAGTATCAAGAACGCCACTGAACAGACAGTAAATCGCGAAGGATGGCGAGTTACAGTTCTCAAAACAATTGATAATATTCGTGTCGGCAATACTCTAACTCCGACTTAATGCATTTTACGAGTGCACAACATGTATGTTAAGTCATTGTGACTACGATGATGATATTTTTAAGGGTCTAGGGTATAGGCGCGTGAAATTTAGAATCAAAGAAAAGATGTAGTCCCGTGTTAGCGAGGAGTCGTGGCTGCCTGATCCTTTTCTCTATAGTGTATGTGTCTAAGATGAGGGGAGATAAGTCCAAAAATCCAAAAGTAAGGTCAAAAGGTCCAAAGGTAAGGTCCAAAGGTCACCATAAAAATGAATTTCGTATTTCCAGGCTCCTGAGGTTACCTTTAAACTTACAGTAATGACTCAAAGAGCAGATTAAAGAAGAAAGCTTGCGCTTGTGCAACTATTTAGCCTTTTTTGATATCGTGTTTGGTTGTTAAATTACAGGTATTTATAGAATGTATGATTTTGCATTGCGAGCTTTTGTGCACATTAAAAAACTTTTTTGAGAAAATCTTAAATAGCTGTCATTCATTAATGTCTTAACTATCGCCTTCTGAAATATTGTATATGTAGTTTGAAAATAGAGTGAGTTATGCGAGAAATTGTTAGTCCGTGTTTTACATGGCAAATACGTATGTATAAATGTGTGTATGCAGGTCCCTTAACGATCAAAACCGGAACCGAGAAGCGTTTCTATGTCACGAGCTCCCCAAACTTTTTTTATGTATGACACTTTTCCCCTCGAATGCCAGCGGAGTGTACTCATTAACTGGCGAAAACTTCCGACAGGAAAAAATGTATTACCTGGGGATGATAACTGCCAGAGAACACGACAGCGACATCCACAGTACGTGCGGTGGCTGATTGCGAAATTAATGTGAGATTCCTGCGCAACTGTGACGACAAAAACTATTAGGGGAAGTATTAAGTATCGCATGCCGCAGGATCGTTAGCCGGAATCGACTAGGAAAAAAGTTTAATGAAGGAATGCAGGCGTGCAGGCTCGAGCGATTACCGCTATTGTCGACAGATTGCTATCCGCAGATCCGTTATCAGCGGTGTTTAACTGCAATTGCTTGAGTACATATTACTGATATTTATTCAAATTGAAGCACGTATATGCTAGGCAGCTCTTATATTTTTCAGTGTTTCCAAGGAAGTTTAATCAACTTTGAACGGTTCTTAAAGTCTCAGCACCATTCTATAAAGATTGGCATCAGGTTTGGTAAATGCATGCCTATCTCGTGCTCTCCTTTTTTTTTATGGTCGGCCTCCCGCAAAAGCTTAAAGCCTATGGCGCTGTGGAAGCGCTACGAGAGTATCGGTTCACGTAAGATCTGAAACGCTGCAGGTTGTAGCCGTCGGGAAACAAATTCCCCGGCAGCTGATTCCACAGCGTCGAAGTTCTCCAAAAGAAGGAATGCTGGAGGAGACTAGTTCGGGGAGTAAGGACCTCGACCTGGTAAGGATGAGCTCGCAGAGCTTCTCTAGTTTTCCTGGTTCGGACGGCCTGTGGTGTTATTATCTGAGAGAGCTCAATCGAATATCTTCCGTGATAGAATCTGTAAAACGGGGACAGGGCAGCCACCCTCCTTCGATGTTCCAGGCTGTGGAGGTCCTTTGTGAGGTTTGGCGTATCGATTAGTCTAATCGCTCTTTTCTGGATAGTGTCCAGAAGCTTTAGAGAGTGCTTCGGAGCGCATCCCCACACATGGGAGCAATACTCCAGCGATGGTCGGATCTGTGCCTTGTACAGCAGCAGCAGCAGTTGCTCTGGTGTATACAACTTCCTACAGCGGAACAAAACTCCAAGCTTCTGGGACGCAATACTGGCAATACTGGCGACGTGGTCGTGCCAGGACATGTTATTGTTGATGTTGATCCCCAAAAGCTTGACAGAAGGTGATTCGACTATGGGGTGACCCTCCATTTCTACGGTTGGTAAGCCATCGTGAGACTTCTTTGTAAGTGTTGTTGCCTGAGTTTTTTGTACGTTGAACTGTACTTTATTTGCTAATCCCCACTCGACAACTTTTTTGATATCAGCGTTGATCTGTGAGGCATGCTGCTGTCGCTGACGTACCGTCTCCTGGGATGATAGTGGCTTGCCTGGTTCCATGCACGACACTAATGTACTGTCATCTGCGAAGCTGCAGATCGGATTGGATGTTATTTCCAGCAGCTCGTTGATGTACAACAGAAACAGTGTAGGGGATAGGTCAGATCCCTGAGGAACACCGGCGTTTATTGAAACCTGAATCATGTCCACTCATGTTTCGTCTCCGCCATGGCCTTCCCAGTCTTATTTTCAGAAGGGTTTTCATAATACGTCCCAAATAGGTGGTTCTTCTCTTCTTTAAGGTGGTTAAGAGATCACGTTATCCGCAAACGTCAGAACAAAAAAGTCAAAATTAACGTCAACGGAACAGAACTGGAAAGAGTAAGAAGAATAAACTACCTTGGAAGTAATCTTGATGAAGGTTGGGACATTCACTAGAAATAAGAATACGCATAGAAAAGGCACGTAACGTATTTTATAGGCTGCAAAATGTCGTCACCATCTTAATATCCCATTAAGAGTTCAAATACTGAAATCCTATATTTTCTCCACTATACTACACAGTGTTGAGGCTCGGCCAATGACAGAAGCAACACAAAAAAGAATACAATCGTTCGAACTCTGGTGTTAGCGTAAAATGCTTAGAAATATCTTACGTGAGTCATACGACAAATAAGGGAGTCCTGCGGAGAACGAATAAGACAACAGAGCTTATGAACCTCATAAAAGAAAGAAAAACACAATATTTTGGCCACATTATGAGAAAAGAAAAATACGAACTGCTCCGTTAAACCATCGAAGGCAAAATCAATAGCAAGAGGGGACCAGGAAGATGTCACTCCTGGCTCTAAAATCTGCTACAATGGTCAAATAAATATGGCCACCGTAGAATTATGTTTGGCCATCACAAATAAGACTAAATTGGCAAACGCCAACGTACTCAAGGTTAAAGCAACTTAAGAGGGAATCGCACAGCAACTCTGTGTTGCGTGAGTCGGTGGGCCATACAGTCGAGCAAATTAGCAAGCACGCAAGCCACTGTCATCAAGACCAGTTCATACAAGTCTGAAAACAAGTAAATTTTTCCCCTTTTACATACTGAACCCAAAATTAACCCCTTTTTCTAAACCCACAAATTACCGAAAGTCAAATAAGTCAAGCGACGGATTTCCCCCCTATTTGTTCTTCTCGTTCCTTCCTCTCTTTTCCTTCTCTTATTTCTCCATGACTTTACCTGGCCTCTGCGTAAATAGATGTGCCCGCAACTATGAGCAAAGGTCTACCGGACGAATTGTGATAACTTTTTCATAGCAGTTTCGCTGAATCAGTTTAACTGATTCAGTGATACTGAAAGCGATGTTCGTTCACACTGTTCAGTTTTAATGAATAATTTCAACCTATTTAGCATTAATAAAAGTACCGTTTGTATCCATTTTTCAGTACTGATTCCGTCAAAATGAATGAAAAGTAGGACTGGCTTTCAGTTTGACTGCAAGCACAAACCCACTTATCAGTTTTATTGAACAAATGTTCTCACGTTCATTATCTGTTCAGTATCACTGAATTAGTCAAACTGATTCAGCAAAACTGAATCGTGAGAACCCGCCTTAAGCTTCTCCTTCATTGGTTGTTCAGCTATATAAAACAAACCAAGTCAATGCTCACTTCTACTGACTGCATTTATTCAATACACTGTCATAGTCATTCATATTTCAATTTTATCTGTAACGCGATTTGATACTTCCAGAGACTGTTGTGTACGAAACTTTGAATAAGTACCTATCGTTGGAAATAGTTGACTTGTTATCTTTCGGTATTAGTTTTCGTAGTCACTGTAAACTATCTATCAACTGTTCAACCTCGTTTTTGTTCAATCAAGTGTCTTGTACAAGTGGCGGCCCGTGGCCATCTTAGCAGGAAGGTCAAATCAATTTTAAAGAAAACATTGAATACCGCAGATGCACATTGTATAACTGAAAAGTGATAAAATAACATTATTATAATCAGACCACGAAATATTCTGTGATTTTCAGAAGACTCTACTTCGTCATGCCCTCGTAACGCCAGTCCAAATAGCGCGCAGAACTTGACACAATCAATTATTTTATTTGAAATGTAGCGATTTTGGAACACAGTTTCAGTAACATCTCAAATAGATTTACGGTATGCGCTATCAGCTGCACCCATAGTTTGATAGCTCACCGAGCACCACATGTGATTGATGGTACCATTTTATAGTTTTTTGTGTATATGTCAAATCTTTAATACCTGTTCGCCACCACAGCGAATATTCAAAAAATGTTAGACACATCAAGACAATGGAAAGCATCTGTTGTTTCACATCGACAAATCCAATCCGCTAAATCGTATATACACGAAGATCTTGTTCTGGTCTAGGTCTAGCACAGGTTTTAGGTTTCATATGGCCTCAATTTTTTCACAACCGACATTTAAAAAGGTATAATAATGGATGATAACATACAGTTGTACACCCCGAAGTCGCACGGTATGCGATGTCCTCATACTCGTAACGGGTCTTCTTTTATCTTCCTCTATTAAATAGGGTTGGGAAACGCTAACACGTACCTCTGTTCTAATTTTCAGTAATGATTCGACGTAACTTTTGCTCGTTTTATCGATGAATTGTCTACGTAATATGAACGGGTAGTGCGAAGCTGTCGGCCTGTTTGCGAGACTGATCCAAGGCGGTGGTGCCGTGGTGTGATGGGGCTAACGACACGACAACAACATCTTTGTTGGTACGAGGGAATGAGATGAGTACTCGTCGTGCACGAGGGGCGATTAAAATAATGTATCTTCATTAAAAAAAAATTGCATTAAAGCAAGTTAGAACCGTTTAATTTCTTAATAGAATAATTGGAAGGTTATTGACCGAATGACCCTAATGAGAAGCTGCCACTGTCTTGTACAATCTTTTCGTTGCAGCGTTTGGCGTTTGTAAAGCACCCGGTATATTAATTTATCCCGGAAGCAAACATCGAAAAATATCCTCTAGACGGCAGTGCTCTCAAACGGTTATCTGTCCGAGCTGCAGAAGCAGAAGGCAGCACACCTGATGCGATGCAATAGCAGCGAAGCAATTTGGAGGATGCTTATTCAATTATCATAACTTCTGCCATAACGGCTGCTTGCAATTGTTTTGCTAGTACGAGGGGAATTTCATAAAAGTTTTACGGTCCGAAATGCTGTTGCCGTCTGCCTCTGTCTGCCTGCCTGATAGCTGAACTGTTAAGAATCGTCGTTGCCGTTCTAGAAATGCACCAGTAGGTGCCTTTTTAAATGTTTCCAATGGGTTTAGACTCTTATCAACTTTTACCTTCTGTATCGTAACGCGAAAAAATGGAGTCAAGTTGATTGACTCAGTACTTCCCACACATTACGGTGATACCAGTTTATTATTTTCCCATAGCATAAAGATATAGTCTGAGATCCCCTTGCAACAAAATCATCACCAGTACCCCCCCCCCCCCCCCCGCCCCCCCCCAATTGTCATATGCCGCTAGGTCTGTCCTGCACAGGTCAATGAACAGCCTATTATCAATAATACAAACTTTTCAGTTTTACAACCCCCACCCAAAAAAGGTACAAAACGGTCAGGAACCCCTAAAACATCTAAAAACGAAGTTTGAGCTTTTTTCATATTTTTTGTTTTTTGATTATTGCTACGCTGCCACTGACACGATTTCTAACAAGCATACGCGTTTTCCATCCTCACCACAGTAATAATAATGTGCCAAAATTTCATTAGAATCAATTTAATAGTTTCCACGTTACAAAATACAAAACGATCTAAAGCAATAAATCCTCGTATGTATACAGAAAATTCTAAGTCCCTTAGTTTCGGTAATAGGCAAGGCAATGTTCAGATGGACCTAAAAAGGTGATTTATGTCGCTAGGTCTTCCATCACAGGTCAGCGGACAGCCTATTATTAATACAGCAAATTTTTCAGTTTTTCACCCCCCCACCGTCCAACCACCCGAATTTTACCCCCACCCAAAAAAACTCCGTGAATGATCAGGAACCTCTAAAACACTTAAAAAAGAAGTTTGAGCTGTTTTTATATTTTTAGTTTTTTTATTGTTTCTGCGCCGCCACTGGCACGATTTATAAAATCCATACGCATTTTCCATCCTCGCCACGGTAGTAATACTGTGTCAAAATTTCATTAAAATCAATTCAACAGTTTCTTCGTTACATAATATAGAACGATCTAAAGCAATACTCGTATGTATATACATCGGAAAAAATTCTAAGTCCTTTAGTTTCTGTAATAGGCATAAGGCAATGTTCGGATAGACCTAAAAAAGTTATTTATGTCGCTAGGTCTTCCTTAACAGGTGATTGGGTAGTATATTATGAATACAACAAATTTTTCAATTTTACAACCCCCCAACCCCCAACCACCCCAATTTCCAGCCCCACCCAAAAAAAGTAGAAAATGATCAGGAACACCTAAAACGCCTAAAAACGAAGTTTGGGGAATATTTGAAATTTTTCGTTTTTTGCTAATTACTCCGCCGCCAATGCACCGATTTTCAAAATTATAACAGCATTACCTACTACGACCCCACAGCACATCGCTTCCTAAATTTCATCAAAATCCATGCAGCGGTTACTGAGATCACGAGGACAGAAAAACGCGTACAGACAGACCGACAGACAGACCGACAGACAGACAGACCGACAGACAGACCGACAGACAGACAGACCGACGGAAATGAGTGACGTGGATTTTCGTTATGTAGACATCATGAAACGCCCAAAAAGTGTATTATCTCAAAATCGAAAATTTTCGCGATCACAATACTCCCCTCACCTATCGGTGTGGGAAGTAAAAAGAAAAACGATTTTTCAGATAACATTTTTCTGATTTTGATGTTATTATTTCAACGTTATGTCACTCAATTTTCATGACAAATTGTAAAATAAAATAGTTGGAAGGTCACACCAAGAAAGTCACCATCTTTATCTCCAGTTACCTCCACAGACCTATGTTGGATCTAATATGAGCAAGCATCAATAGATCTATCGTGTACTCAATAACTTTAGGGCAGTGATTATAAATCTGGCCGCTATTTTGAGTTTCAGTTGCGTTTGACGAAAATAAAAAATTTCAGATTCTTCAGATTTTCAAGCTCACCGAAAAAATGTAAAATCCTTATTTGAATTTCTATTACGACGAAACCTCGTATTGTAGATAATTTTAGGGCGCTGATTATAGATCCGGTCGCTATTTTGAGTTCCGGTTCATGTGCAGAAAATAAAAAATTTCAGATTTTTCAGATTTTCAGGTTCGCCAAAAAAATGTAAAATCCTTGTTTAGTTTTCCATCAAGATGAAACCTCATATTCTGGATAATTTTAGGGCGCTTATTATAAATCCGGTGGCCGTGTTGAGTTTTTGTTTCGTTTGATGAAAATCAAAAATTTCAGTTTCCTCTGATCTTTAGGTTCACCGAAAAAATTTAAAATCCTTATATGAATTTCTATCAAGACGAAACCTTGTGTTGTGAATAATTTTAGAGCGCTGATTATAAATCGGGTCGCTATTTTGAGTTTCGGTCTCGTTTGACGAAAATGAAAAATTTCAGATTCCTCAGACTTTTAGGTTCACCGAAAAAATCTAAAATCCTTATTTGTATTTCTATTAAGACGAAACCTCGTGCTGCGGATAATTTTAGGGCGCTGATTATAAATCCGGTCGCTATTTTGAGTTTCGGTCTCGTTTGACGAAAACCAGAATTTTCAGATTCTTCAGAATTTCAGGTTCACCGAAAAATTGTAAAATCTTCATTTGGTTTTCTATCAAGAGGAAGCTTCGTGTTCTGAATAATTTTTGGGTAGTGATTATAAATCCGGTCGCTGTTTTGAGTTTCGGTCTCGTTTGCCGAAAATAAAAAATTTCAGATCCTTGAGATTTTCAGGTTTACCAAAAAAAAGAAAAATCCTTATTTAGATTCCTATTAAGATGATACCTCGTATTCTGGATAATTTTAGAACGCTAATTATAAATCCGGTCGCTGTGTTGGGTTTTTGTCTCGTTTGACGAAAGTAAAAAATTTCAGATCCTTCATATTTCCAGGTTCACCGAAAAAATCTAAAACCCTTTTTTGTATTTTTATCAATACAGAACCTGGTGTTCTGAATAATTTTAGGATGTTGATTATAAATCCTGTACCTGTTTTGAGCTTTGGTTTCGTTTGAGGAAAATATATTCTCCGCTATACCGACATATTTTTACATATGTCGTTATAACTTTATTATGCTTTTTTTGTTTTCAAGAATTATTGTTAATGTTACTTGTTCTTTCTTTACTTTGAAATTTGGCAATCCAAGAAAATCTTGTATTGCCAAATACTTGTAGCTTAACTAACTGAAAAATGCGTTCAAACGTGACTGGTGACATTTTGAAAGGTTGTCGAAATTGATTAGACTGGTATAAGGGCAACGAAATTAACATTTTCATACACAGTCCCAGCCTATGAGATGCATTGACTATTTTTACCTGTACTGCATCACATTATGACTAAAATAGTTTCTATTTTCTATTTCTGGATAGTTCTAGTTGCAAGAAGTAGGTATCACTGAACTTATACTAGAACATTAAGTATTTAAAAAAAACGCTTGTAAATAAGAGGCATGTAGGTATACTGAAAAATTTGTTCGACGATGAAAAAACAGATATATTAACAGTCTTTTAGACGCACAAAGTAAGCGAGCGTATTGGAAAGAGTATAAATGTGAAATTCCAATAAATGTTTTCTATGTAGTATGTATCTATCAAAATTATTGATCTCCAAAACGAAAATATGATATCTGTCCCGCCTCCCATGCATCGCAAAGAAAACGCCGATTGCCGATAAGGTCTTAGTTTTTTAGGTGATTCAATGCACGATAGTTAAACCTATGGTTATGCCTCTTGTCTCGCCGCTTATCTACCTCTTAACTTACCGCTTCATTATGAACATAGACTTATACAGTATCTAGAAAAAACTTTCCGCACAAAACTTCCTCAATGCCCCTTTTTGCGTACGTAAGAAAAAGTAAGTGAGCAAAAAACTAGTCGAGTACAAACAGGGCGGAAGGAAGATCCCATTATTGGTCTTTCCAACTCAATTTAAAATATTGTTACAAGTTAATAAAGTTAGGCGGTGGTTAGCGTACTCCCAGACGTTTATAAATTTCAGGCGCGGCAGGAGCCTCTTTGCCTTTTTGCCTCTTTGCCTTCTTTGCCCTGTTTGCCCGCTCGGCTCTGCACACGAACGAATTAAACTTCGGATTTTTTGAGTCGGAAAGTTTTTCAATCAAAGTTGATAAGGTGAATCGTCTTCGATGGAAATGCGCGTATCTTCCGCTGCCGGAATACCGGAAGTAATATTGACACGACCACATTATATACTCTTATTACTTATACAGGGTGGCCAATAAGTAAATAATAATAATGATATAGTCTTTATTGAAGCATACAGAGATACACTTCAAATGGCGGAGTTCACTACAATAGTGGTCTTCCACTCAACCATATAGCTCATACTATACTTGAATTTCGTTAAAACAATTCCCTGTAGCTTCTGATGGTCCATTCAGGGTCATACTTGCACTATCTTGCATTATCCGCTAATCTTCGTGTGTTCCACTGTTATTCAATTCCAGGAATGTGCAATGGAAGTCCTCCATTTACCTGTATGTTACTTAATTTTTAAGATAATTTTTGACGTTCTCATAATTTTGACATGACACTATATTGTACTCTTAAATATTTTGGATTAATATAAAACACCTTGTTTAATCTTTTATTGCACGTTTGATATTACGTTTGAGAAATAATATCATATAGAAGTCTATTTCTTGCAGTGGCAGAAACCAGAGTTTTATTTATTACCCTTTTAGTCATTCGTCAAACCAATATTTTATATTTGACGTTAATTGAAATTATAAATTCATCATCATCATAGTCACAATGTCTTAACAGACATGATGTGAGCTCGTAAAATGCATAAAGCCGGAGCTAGAGTATTGCCGACACGAATATTATCAATAGTTTTGAGTACTGTAGCTCACCATCCTTCGCGATTTACTGTCAGTTCAGTGGCGCTCTTGATACCCATATCTAGCAACTGTTTCGTCGTATCCACCCAGCGTGTAGGGGAACGGCCACGGCGCCGCCCACCCGGGGCGTGACCCTGAACTACAAGTTTCTCCATATTATCGCTTCTGTGAATATGTCCGAAGAATGTGAGCATTCTCATCGACACAATGGAGGATAGTCTCTTTGGACTACCGAGCTCATCCAGTATGGAAACGTTAGTTCGATGGGCGGTATAAGTAATTCTCAGCATTCTCCTCCACGTCCACATTTCAAAAGCATCTATGCGAGCTCGATCTGCCTTTTTAACAGTCCAAGTTTCCGAGGCATACAAAAATATGGAGAACACAAGAGACTGAACCAGTGACATTTTGATAGCTTTAGTGATGTTATGGTCACGCCATATTTTAGTAAGTTTTGTCATGGATACCCGTGCCTGTTGAATGCGCCGTCGAATCTCATTCTCACAGCTACCTGAATTGTCGATCAAAGAACCGAGGTACACAAAACTTTGAACTACCTCACAACGGCCTATTATTGACTTTATTTCTCGATGATTGTCATGCTCCCTATCTACGATAATAACCTTGGTCTTGTTGTAGTTAATACCGAGACCATATGCTGCACTGTGTTGTTCTAAAACGTTCAATAGAGCTACTAGTTCTTCCTGAGCAGCAGCAATAATGGTTGTATCGTCAGCAAATCTTAAGTTAGATATTTTGCTTCCGCCAATAGTTACACCGCCATTCCAGTTGTCCGATACCTGTCTCATCACAAATTCAGAGTAAATGTTAAATAACATCGGAGATAATACGCATCCCTGACGAACTCCTTTTCTGGTTGCTGTTTGACTAAACAGGTTACCATCAATTCTTACACGAGCTGAGCTAGACTCATAGAGTTGCTGTTTGAGAAATACCAGGTGGTAAGGGACTCCCATGGAGATAAGGATTTCCCACAGTTTAGGCCACTTTACGTTATCCAACGCCTTAGAATAGTCCGCAAAGCAGATAGAAACGGGAAAATAATGCTTTATGGCTTTTTCAATAATCTGTCTTAAGTTTAAGATGTGTTCACGCGTACCGCGTCCTTTTACGAAACCTGCCCGAACCTGAGAAATTTGCCAGCCAATAAAACTCTCCAAACGAGACTGTAAAATATATAGTAGAACCTTGCTTACATGAGAGATTAACGAAAGTAGGCGATAATTGTGTCGATTTGTTGACAGCTCAAATTAACGTTCACTAATAATAAAAATAATAATCACTTCTACAGTGAATTAATTTTTCTTTCTTTCATTAGACCCATTATTGTGAAAAATAATACAGCACTTACTGACGCCTATTACGCCACCTGGTGGTTATTTCAGAAAGTCAAAATATGATTTCTAGTGGTTTACGCAAGTAATCTGTGAAATGATTACTACGTGATTGTGCCCTATAGGGCAACCAATTGTTTCTGAAACTGACAGCACACTTGGAACTTGGATAACTCCAATATAACAGATTATTATTAGGTAAGAAAAGAAACCTAGCTTGTTTAATTTCATTAATTTGTACCAAAGCTACTATCATTTAAATAAAAAACGTTTTTGACGTTCCCCCATCACTACATCTTACAAAATAGAGCAAAGAATGATTAACAAAAAATATTTAAAATCGTCCAATTTAAATGAGTCTAGTATCTTTATTAGCATATTTTTTGAAAAAAGGCGTTTTTCATTTACGCACCCTAGCGGCTATTTGCAGAAGCGACAAAACTCCAGCGATTTCTTTTAGTTGATTTTCCTAATAATATTTTTTGCTCGAAATTATATGATTAACAGTTATCGAGATTTTGCCGGCGCAATCTTAGTAGACCACCTTGTATGTACCCCTTCAAATAATTGTTGACCCATCTTTACATTTTTCTATGAAAGTATCTTATTTAAAATCACTGAAGGAGGATAGTTTTCATTAAAATGCCTTGTATATGTTAGGAGCAAAACCGATTTCGGCCAATGGACGGAAAATATGGTCAAAACGCGTTTTGGATGCTACCGTTTTGCCAATGTCCGAATTATCGCTTTCCGGCTGTTCAGTGTAGCCCAAAACGCGTTTTGGGCCAACTATGATTGCCAGAACACGTTCTATATTCTACTATACGAATAAATAAATCTCAATTATTTGCCGTGTTGTGTTACAATATTTCCTCTTGACTTAGAATCCATAAATGCAATAAATAAAAGCACTTGTAGATTTTAGGTCCGTGAAAAAAAAACTGAAAGAAACATACCTCACAATCTCTTATGTCCAGCTCCCACATGAGCGAAATGAATAATGTCAAATAACCCGTGGGTCATGCAAAAATAACGCAGTTCTGCTGTTTCGTCTGCCCTTCTTTCAATTAGCTTTTCGATATCGCCAATCTTTAAAATATCATACCTTTTCAATCGTCGTCTTTGTTTCGAAGATATTGTGTCACCGTTACTTTCATACAAGCTTTCGCCACCTTTACCTTGCGAGTGTTTGGTCGTATCTTTCTCTTGTACAAATATCACTACGATCATTGCTACCACTTATGACTTTTTGCAGTTCGTCATTAAAACATAATCTTAGGTCTTCTATGGCACTCTCTAGCTACTGTCAAAAGCCTTATTCAGATGCACACGACATCCGACCATACGACGGTACGAAACTTTTCCTATTGGTTGAAATACTCAAAATGATGTCAAATCAAAATATTGCAACCAATAGGAACAGTATCGTACCGTAGTATCGTCGGATGTCGTATGCATCTGAATTAAGCTTAACCCGCACAAAGATCAAATACTTAAACTAGCTCTAAAAGCCCAGAGACACGCACAAAATCCACGACGCGTTATGGCAATCGCAGTAGAACAGGACGCGTTTTGGCAATCGTAGTTGAGCCAAATCACGTTCTGGGCTACATTAAACAGTCGGAAAGCAATCATTCGAACATTGGCAAAATGGTAGCAGCCAAAACGCGTTTTGACCATATTTTCCGTCCATTGGCCGAAATCGGTGTTTGCTCCTAACATATACATTGTTACTGCTATATTTACATGAAATTCTAATCAATTTAGTGTGTCGAATCTAAGCAAAAATTTGCTATGATTTTATCCTAATATCCTGAATCATCCGAACTAATGATTCATTCATTTTACACTTTCATAATCTGTATAGCTATAGATTCCCCAATCAATTTCAAACTAACTATATGAAGTAGACTAGTAAATTTGTACATCAGTTTGCTGAACATAAAAATTCAAATGGAGCCAGGTGACCGTGAAGAGAGACGGCGAAAGTTAAATTAGATTCCCGTGTTGGTGGTAGCTCTCCTTGGAATCGTCGATAGGTTTGCTGCACCCTCAGAATAAAGCAGACATATCGATTACAACAGGACGGCAAACTAGAATAGTTCGGAAACAACGGATAGGTATGCAGCAACGGAATACGAATTATAAATGAGCTGGATAAAACTATCGATTGCCACTTCTACACTTAAGGGTCGAGGGTATAGCGCGCGAAATTGAGAATCAAAGAAAAGACGTATTCCCGTGTTAGCGAGGAGGCGTGGCCGCCTGTTCCCTTTCTCCAGTGTGTGTGTCTATGATGAGGGCAGATAAGTCAAAAAATCCAAAGGTAGGGTCAAAAGGTGCAAAGGTCATCATAAAAATAAATTTCGCATTTCCAAGCTCCTGACGTTACTTTTAAACCTACAGTAATGACTCAAAGTGCAAATTGTAGAAGAAAGCTTGCGCTTGTGCACCTATTTAGCCTTTTTTTGATATCGTGTTTTGTTGTTAAACTATAGACATTTGAGGAATGTATGATTTTGCATTGCAAGTTTTTTTGCACATTAAACAACTTTTTTGAGAAAATCGAAAATAGTTGTCATTCATTAAGGTCTTAACTATCGCCTCCTGAAATTTTATATATGTAGTTTGAAAATAGAGTGAGTTATGCAAGAAATTGTGAGTCCGTGTTTTACATGGCAAATACGTATGTATAGATGTGTCTACCCAGGCCCTTAAGTTGGTCTAACCGAACGGTAGTCATTTGTATGGTAGACCGGAAGGCCCTCATGGCTCATATGATAAAAATTAACTCACAATTTCTAGACAACTAAGAATTAGTGAGTAGCAATTTCATTCATCCATCCAAAACCAATCACAGACGACGTCGTTTCGCTTTTATTAAAGCTCGTCGGTGTGATTTAAGTCTCAGATGAACAAATGAAATTGCAAGCTAGTGCCTCGTTGGCAAAACTCGTACTAGTAGTAGCAACATATAGTTATTGGGAAGCAGTACTTTGAAAAGGTATTGTTTTGCCATCTATCTACCAAATCCGGTATGTTACCCAATAGTCGAGTCACCTTCCGTCAAACTTTTGAGGATCAACACCAACATATCCCTGGCATTACCACGTCTTCAGTATTGCTAAAACGGCATCCCAGAAGCTTGGAGTTTTGTTTCACTATAGGAAGTTATATACACCAGAGCAACTGCTGCTGCTTTACATTTTACACTAAGCACAGGTCCGACCATTGTTGGAGATTGTTTGGAGTGTTGCTCCCATGTGTGGGGATGCGCTCCGAAGCGCTCTTTAAAGCTTCTGGACACTATCCAGAAGAGAGCAATTAGACCAGTCGATTCGCCTAACCTCATAAAGTATCTCCACAGCCTGAAACATCGAAGAAGGGTGGCTGACCTGTCCCTGTTTTACAGATTCTGTCACGGAAGATGTCCGACTGAACTCTCCCAGATAATAACACCAAACGGTATCCGAACGAGAAACACTAGAGATGGTCTGTGCGCTCATCCTTACCAGGTCTGGGTCCTTACTTCCCGAACCAGTCTCCCCAAGCATTCCTTTTTGTGGCGAACTTCGATGCTGTGGAATGAGCTGCCGGTGAATTTATTTCCCGACGGCTACAACCTGCTGCGTTTCAAATTTGACGTGCATAGACCCTTGTCCTCTCGCAACGCTTCTACAACGCGATAAGCTTTCAGCCTTTGCGGGAGGCTGTCCATAAAAGAAAATTAAATATATTACTCAGGAACATTATGGGTTCTATGTGGATAGGCTCCATCTTCTTGGAAATACAGGTTCCTGATTTTGCCAAGCGGTACATCTTCAAATAGTCGTATCTAGAAATTTATTTTTCCTTTATCTAGACATTATTACTTAATTTTTAAAGTACGTGGTCCTTTGGAGCATCCGTACATTATTCGAATGGATAAGTATCACCGTTCTTCTGTTATCGATTATTATACAGAAACGAACCCCCCTGTAAACTCTGTTCGAATACTGGAAGAAGAGTGAAAGGTTACCTACCGCACCCTAGTGATAAATCGACTGGAGGTGGCGCGTCAAGTCAGTGTCACCCGTAAGCCGAATTGTCCTTTTCTGAACTGTATTAAGTATTGTGGTGATCCGGAACGCGCTCCTGGCTGCCATACGTGAGAACGCACCTTTAACTGTCAGGCTGCCAAAGTTTGACATTAACGGCAGTAACAGATGATACAAGGAAAGTCGACTAAATTTTGTAATTTTAATAAGTGTATGAGTGTAGTCAGTTGATGAAGTGCAGATAAGTAATTTATTTGATTATTACTACATCATATATTGTTCAGATATTTTGATATTTGTCGGATCATGAGTGACTTTTCATAGAGTAAATAATTCCATATTAATTTTCATTCTGTGACTCAAAGCTACGGTTCTGTGAATGCTTTTGTGTTTTGTCACTTGAATAAAGTAGGTGGTCGTGATAAATAATGGTTCCCATAGTTTGTTTATTTATTACGAGAGGGGATTGTTTTTTAAAAACGTAACAAGCTGGAGACCAAAATTTACACAATGCATTTTGGAGTCTTTTTCAAGAATATTTGCAGGTATGTTGTCTTTTGAGTTTGTATTATTAACTAATGTGGACTCGCTACGATATTTAAAGTGTTTGACAACGTATACTATACATTCGGGGTTTTAAGACGACTTCATATGGTGTTGGGTCTCTCATTTACGTCTACTCTAGGTATTAGGTCCTGAGGGATTGCAGGCCGATGGTGAGCAGAGACAACTATGTCTTATTTAGGTGTATCTATTTCAACCTTTACTGATTCTCTTTATGTATATACGATATTTATTTTATGGTTGTGGAAACCTAGGTGACTGTCCCCGGGACGACCTAATTACTTACCGTAGGTGGAAGTGGGTTTGACTCACGCGTTCACAAACCATACGTTTCCTCTAACCAGCCCTTTTATATGTTGGTTATTGTTTATATTTATTTATTGATCTATTTATGTGCTTAAATACCATGCTTGCTATGCTGTTATGCTTGCGATGCTATGCTTATATTTTATATACCCTATCCCATTTACATCCTTTATTTACTCGTTTATGTTTATGTATCTCTCCCTGACGTTGAACAGAGACCTAGCCCACCATGTATTATTATTATTATTATTTATCCTTTAGACTGTGAATGTTTATAACCATTTCTTTATTATACAATATTAATAACAAGCGCCAGTTTACCACTATTATTAAGACATTTTTGAATCGTATATTTCAAAATATCAATATAAATACTTCACCAGTAAAATATATGAAATACAAAGCACTCTTGATTTGATAAATACAAGAATCAAGTAATAAAACCATACTATAAACATTCAGCACTCATGATTAATAAATACAAAACAAGTGTTAAGAAACAAATAATGAAAAAACAATATCACAACATTTCTGTGTTTTGATTTCATTCTCTCTGAGTTGGTACACATGCATGCTAAAAGAATCTGGTTACCACGGGCACACATACAACATTGAGTTCTAAATTCCACCATTAGACGTCTTGATCACTTTGGCTATTTCTAAATTTGGTATCAGTTTTGACAGTGACCAGTTGCTCACTATAGTATAACCAGGATATTAGATGCAGCAGCTCCCCAGACATGAGAGCAATACTCCGACTAGGCCTTATCCAAACTTTAAACAGCGTGGAAAGGTTGGATGGTGGGAAGTACTTTCTGGCTCTGACTTTTTTCTAGTACCAGATTTTGACTTCTGAAAGTTTGAATGAGTGACGATTCAGCAAAGACCCTGCCGTTTTTTTCTGATGTATGTCGCCTTGTACGTCTTTACGCAGCTTTGCCACAGCTTCAATTCGTTTCTCATCTTGGTTCAATTATAATTACAACAACGCAACACACGTAGCAGACTGAAATAGTTAGACTATTCATCATTTTCAACATCGACCCACTTTCTATGAGAGTTTCGCTGAGCTATAATAGAAATTTCTTGATAAAGCACAGCGGATCATCAGTCATAAGTGTCGGTGCACCTCAGAAAACGGCCCGATTAAAAGTTATAATGAATGAATCGGCAGTACGACGTAACTTGCTGCGCTGCAATAAATCTCAGCAGGTCTTGAGGTGGAAATTCGAGCTCGAAATTACTTTGAAAGCGTACAAAACGCCGCGCCGTAGTGCGGGCTATCCCGTATTGATTGATTTAATCTCCTCTTCCAAACTACAGCACGTTATTCGATTGTTTGTGGCTTACTGAGGCAGAAACGCCTTCTAGACGAAAGGTCGCTCAATCTGAAAGGGGAAGGCAAGCGTCTAGTCTAATACAAATAGTTCAGACTTAGAAGTTTAGTTCAAGAGGCTGATTCTTTGGGATTATACTATGGAGGTAATCCTTTAATTTGAGCACAAACGGGATGAAACCAACACTCTAAAAATTGTTTTGTAAAATTACTAACAAAATCGTAGGTTATTTAGTGCCACCGATTTTGTTAGTAATATTACAAATCTGATTTGTAATTTCATTTAGCAATTTTCTCATATTGTAAATTCGCAAAAACGCATTTTTGTAATATCACAACATTTGTCTATGATATAACATGATAATTTGTAAAATTATTATGCGATTTTACACAATTTTAAGGATATCATATTGGTTTTTTACATATATGTATTGTAAAACTATTTTGTAAGATATGCAATTTCACATAATTTACTCGTAATATCACTAGATTATATTGTAAAACTATTATACGTTTTATTACAAATTTTTTAATGATTTATTTTGTAATTTTACCTCATTTTATAAACTTACTTTGAAGTCTTACAAAAAACCTATTATACTAGGTTTCAAGAAAAGGCTGTCATTATAAACATATTTTTATTTTATGTATGAAAATAAGGTAACACAACATTAAAATTCTATACAAACACAAAATAGAAATTCAACTATTTCAGTCTTATCGGCTGACAAAAAAGCATATTATATCAGCTTCTTGGCCAGGCAAGCAGCTAGTTAACGTGCCAGTTTATTAATAAAAGAAATTACTGTTTTCCTACTGGGAGTGTGACTTGACTTTTTCCCAAAGTCAAGATGCACTTTAATAAAATATGTTTGAGTCATTTCCGAAGTTACCGTAACATGTTTTGGATTAATCCGGTTAGAATCAAAATATATGACAAATAGTAATTTTATTGCTTCTTCAAAGGAACTTGCATTGATGCGCTGGATTTTTTCATTGTAAAGGAAATTTTCTTTCCCTTCTTCATCTAAAATTAAAGAAAATATTGTTCTTAATCTTAAAGTAAAGTATTATGACCCGAAAACTTCTTCATTAATTAACCATATCATATCGAAGAAAAATAAAAATGCATCCCTAAATAAATTTGGTATACAGGATGGCCATATTTCCAAGATGGCGGCTTACCTTGTTTAAATGCACTTTGTATTCATTTTGTCCAATTAATCTTCAAACTTCAAACACAAATAGCACAACTACACGTTATATACCGGCACTTCCAAAACAAAATCCATAAAATAACGACCCGTCCGCTGTTTCTCTATTCACACAAGCTGATTCTTCTCGCCCGCCAGTGCTACCTTTCATCGGCAACGCGTAATCTGTACTGAGGGCAAGTGGCCATATAAAGCGTTTTAGTCAAATTACCATTGATACCAACCGAAGAAATCAATTATTTTACTAACATCATTGAAGTATTTTTCTAAAATAATTATAAATTTACAAAAGAAGATTGTAAAGAAACAAACATTTTGTATAATAGCAACTATCTTGTAATTTTGTCTCACTAAAATGCAACACAGTTTTGTAATTTTATAAATATTTTGTGAAAAAATAAATTATTTGTATTTTTTGTGTAAAATGCTCAACCATTTTTACAAAATTGAGTAAATCTACAAAACTATTGTATTTTTGTTAAACTTTACTGTGGTTTTACAACATGACTTAGTAAAATCGCTTCAATAGTGCTTGTAATTGTTTTGTATAAATACCTACTTTTTTTCAGTGAAATACTTAAAACAAAGATATCCCCGCTACTAAAGTTTTATAAAACAATGTTTCAAACAAATGATTGTTATAAATAAATTTTTAGTAAAAAAACTCATATAATATATTTCTCTTATATACAGTTTATAAAATAACAGCTACTTCATTTCCTTCATAAAGCTAGTGCACAAAAATTCTACAGGTTCTCCCTGACTCTCATTAGTAATAAAAAACGGTAAGAATGATAAGTGACTGAAGGGCATTGCATAACAACTAGAGGTCCTCTAAGCTGGCAGATTTGAAAATAGAGGATGAGACTGTGAATGAACGTCTATCGGAGGTCTTTGATATATATTTGGAGCATCAATTGCGAAATTTACGCTGCGGCTCTGAGGCTAGCTAGACAGTGGACAGTGAGAGTCTCTCCTGTTGAGAGAGCACAGAGACGGGTGCGCCAAATGGCAGCGGAAATCTAGTTGGCTCGCCAGGGAGCATCCCGTATCCAGTGTGTGATGGAATATAGAGCGGCTGAGAAGCCTTTTACGCGCCGAGTGCGCCAGATAGCCTACGGGTTGAGGCGCGACCATCATACACTCAGTCAAGCGGTACTGGTTGTTGTCAAGAAACACTGTCTTGACAGGATACGGATGCAAATAGCTGCTAAACGATCGCTGGTGGCGCGGGCGAGGGGTCTGCAGAATAAAATGTTCTACTGAAGACTTTTTCGCCTTTTCCAATAGCCGCCACCAGCCATAGAGCAGCCTCCAACTGGTGATCGCGTGGAGGCCTTTTGGAGAGGCATTTACGAACAGCCCAAACCTCTCTTAACAGAGATTCCGGCCTTGGCGCAGTTCGAGTCCGTTTGCAGGAGGACCCCTAACTTAACGGTACTGCGTCATCTGATAAACACGGAAGACATTCTTGGCGCATTACGAAGCGCAAAGAACTTCGCAGCTCCTGGCGCGGATGGCATAAACACCTGCTGGTAGAAAACATTTCCCAGTTGCCACCGGCATTTAGCTAGAGTTTTTAACTGGTGGCTAAATCAGGAGCAGCCAATTCCAGCTTGGCTTGTCTAGGGTCGAACCGTGCTTCTCCCGAAGACCGGAGATCTGTCTGATCCCAAAAACTACAGGCCAATAACTTGTCTGAACGCATGTTACAAGCCCTTCACTAGAATCTTGTACATGTGTGTATCCTTCAAGCTGTAGATCCTGTATTTCTCAACGTGTATAAACAGAAAGGGTCAAAGAAAGGAGTAGCTGGCTGCAAGGAGAACCTGTTTATAGACCGATGTGTCACGCAGGACTCCGCGCAGTACAAGCGAAACCTTTCTATGGCCTGGATTGACTATCGCAAGGCATTCGACACCACGTCTCATGAGCTCATTGTGCTGGTGTTGAAATGTCTTTCGGTGGATAATCAGATAGTGGAATGCATCAGTCAACTAATGCCACTCTGGAAGACTCGGTTTACTATAACATCAGGTGAAACTCGGGTTTGGACAGAGTTGGTGTCATTCAAAATAGGACTCTTCCAAGGCGACTTCTTGAGTCCCTTGCTTTTTTGCATCTGACTTTTGCCTCAGTTCATAGTGCCTTCGAAATACTAAAGGATACATCTGTGGCATGCCCAATCGCCGGAGGCACAAAGACACTCATCTGTTTTATATGGATAACCTGAAACTCTATCCCTCCAGACAACGCGATTTACAGCAGTCACTGAGGGTAGTGTAGGATTACAGTCATGATACCGGAATGGAGTTCGGAACAGACAAATGTGCATTAGGTCATCTCAAAAAAGGACGAAGCGGAAATAGTGGAGATGAGGAACAGCTCGTTGATGGGAGCATCTTGCGACAACTGCATGTCAGAGACACTTATACTTACCTTGGAGTGGAGCAACGTCATATCCAGGAGGAAAAATGGTCAAAATATCTCCGATGCAGCTATTTTTCAACGTTCTATTATTTTGGTATCCGTGAGAAATCATACACAAAAACCTCACTTTTATTACCACTACAATCGCACGTAAAATAGCAGAAATGTTCATGTGATAATTGCACAAAATACACAGCTCTTCTCATGACAATAATTCCCTGAACACAAATAGGCAGAAATGACTAAAACGATTATAGTAAATTACAATCGCCGTTATGTTGGGCCTGAAATTATAATAGAAGCTAAACGCCGAAATTATATTTTTGTTTAAATTGTAAATTGCAAGCCGATTACGCCTGAATCTGATATCGAACGCGAATAAACTATTTATAACAACGAAGCCATGCGGAAAAACGTCATTCCGTGTCAAAACTCGTATGGCTGCATTTACCGTATCCTATTAGTTGGATAGCAAAAATCGCAGTTTGCAATCACATTAAATATGAAACTTTTGAAACATATCCCGTGGATGTAGCCGTGATTTGAAGGGAAACACGATTTTTTGTTCATTATGAATGATTTATTTCCATAGTTTTTAGAATTTGAAATGCGTAGATAGCCTTATCCAACAAATTTTTTATTTAATCCAATTATTTTTTGAAAAATGGATGCAATATTTATACGGTTACGTGCCAAAAGTCATCGGTCTTTGTATAGAAAACAATTCAATAGATTGACTTTGTAACTGACACCTGTAAGTGTACATACACTAAATCAAATAAAAATATGAATTAAATAACAAAAAAGTACACGTTTTTATAGCACTGAAAAGTGAAAAATAACTCTTAATGTAAGGTAAAAGTAAAAATGAGCAAAAAATACTGGTACCCTTGCAAAAAAAAACGTGGGGCGCCCTGAGTAATATTTTTCGTATATTAAGCATCTCAAAATTGAGTTATTACCATCACCACGAGTTGAATAACAACTTAACGAATTAACGTTTGACGTTTCATGGCATACTCACCACTTACTATAGAGTGTATTTAGTGATGTGCGTATGTTTTTTACCCATGAATGTTGTCTGCGACCAGGACCACGTTTACCTTCGATTCCTCCTTCTATTATTAGTTTTAGTATATCATACTTGCTGTTCCGGTATATGTGGCCCAGATAAGCGGTCTTTTTTCGTTTTATTGTAGTAAGTAACTCTATTTCCCTTCTCATACGTCTTCATCGTTACATATGTATGTGTTGAGTCTATTATATTTTTGATAACCTACGGAAAGTCCACATTTCAAACGCTTCGAGTCTGTTCATGGTATTCACTTTCATCCATGTTTCTGCTCCATATAAGAGAACTGAGTGCACGTATGCCTTTACAAAACGGTATCTTAGGTTTTAGTTCAAGGTTGCGTTACATACTAGGCTTTTTATCTTTAGGAACGTGGCTCTGGCTTGTTCTATGCGTCAGGGTATATACATTTGTCGTTATGCAGCTGCCAAGATATTTCTCTATTGCAGTGTCATAGATGTTTATGTTCTGTTATGGGTTTGGAGATCTTGTTATGACCATTACTTTAGTTTTTGTGACATTAATTTTCATGCCTAGCTGTTTATAGGTAGTATTTATTACCCATACAAAAGTAGCTTGGTAATCGCTGTATAACTTGATGAGAATAGACAAACGAATAAATAAATATAAATCTATTTGTCTCAACTCTTTCGATGAAGAGTACACTCAGATTAAGAATCTCCAGCTTTGTTTCTCTATTCTAAATGAACCGGTGTTACCGTCTTACTGTTCGTTTTTGCCGTTCTTCTCCTCTGGTTTAACTCGTAGCAGCAGTAGCAGCAGTGGTAGTGGAATTGTTCCTGTGATTTCTCATCCTTAAAGTATTTATCGTGTGCTTAACAGCATTAAGCGCGGCAATAAAAAGGTTTCCGCGTCGCCGCCGATTTGCCAGCAGCGGAATCTTATTTCTGGCTTGTTACGGAATTAGCTGCTGCCTGCCAGCGAACTCGCAAATCGGACGGTAGCGAAGGAAAGAAAAGGGGAAGGAATCCAGACAGTATTACAATCGGACTTATCCTTAGAGTACATGGATTTACTTGGAAGATACTTGGATGTTATTGTTTGCTTACAGCTACACAGAAAGTATTTTGTACATAGAATTAACGAGTTGCTAGTCAATTATCCTAACAAAAGCTGAATGTTACAATAATTATTTACCTGACCTTAGATTAGTGACCCAACAGATTCAAATAGTTAAAGCACCAACATTAAGCTATCATAGATAAACGAAAAAATTAAGATGACTTCATAGCATGTCGAGAAAAAAAGTTGAAATAAGGCAAGTTAACTTTGTTTTTCGTAAGATATTTACATAACAAGCTACTTTTACTTCTCACACCGATAGGTGAGGGGAGTATTGTAATCGCGAAAATTTTCGACTTTGAGATAAGATGCTTTTTGGGCGTTTTGTGATGTCTACATAACGAAAATCCACGTCACTCATTTCCGTCGGCCTGTCTGTCTGACCTGTCTGTCTGTCTGTGCGCGTTTTTCCAGCCTCGTGATCTCAGTAACCGCTGCATGGATTTTGATGAAATTTGGACAGCGATATGCTGTGAGGTCGTAGTATGTAATGCTGCTACAATTTTGAAAATCGATGCATTGGCGGCGGAGCAATTATCAAAAAACGAAAAATTTCAAATAATCCCCAAACTTCGTTTTTAGGCGCTTCAGGTGTTCCTGATCATTTTCTACTTTTTTTTGTGTGGGGGTGAAAATTGGGGTAGTTGGAGGTTGGGGGGTTGTAAAATTAAAAAATTTGTTGTATTCATAATAGACTGCCCACTGACCTGTGAAGGACCTAGCGACATAAATAACTTTTTTAGGTCTATCTGAGCATTGGCTTATGCCTATGATAAAAAACAAAGGACTTGGAATTTTTTCCGATGTATACATACGAGTATTGCTTTAGATCGTTCTGTATTTTATAATGTGGAAACTACTGAATTGATGTTAATGAAATTTCGGCACAGTATTACTACTTTGGCAATGATGGAAAATGCGTATGATTTTTAGAAATCGTCTCAGTGGCGGCGCAGCAATATTAAAAAAACTATAAATATGAAAACAGCTCAAACTTCGTTTTTAGACGTTTTAGGGGTTCCTGATCGTTTTATACTTTTTTTGGGTGGGGGTGAATTTAGGGTGGTTGGGGGGTGGGGGGTTGTAAAACTGGAAATTTTGATGTATTCGTAATGGGCTGTCTATTGATATGCAAATGAAAAACCTAGCGGCATAATGCACTTTTTAGATCCATCCGAACGTTGCATGCTTAATATAGAAACCACGGGACTTGGAATTTGTGATGTATACATACGAGTATTGTTTTGATCGTTCTAGATTGCGTAACGCGAAAATTGTTCAATTGATTTTTAATGCATATTTCCTGAAGAGGGAGACGGAAAAAACTATTTACGAGGGTTGTTGTGTTGGATGTTTTATTTGCAGGCGGGTGGGCGATGATTTAGTTGCAAGGGGATTTCAGACTATAGCTTCGTGCAATGGGAAATAATAAAATGGTATCTTCGTTATGTTTAAGAAGTACTAAGTCAATCAACTTGATTCCATTTTTTTCATCTAACAAAAGAAAAGTAATAATAGTTTAACAGAATAGATTTGGTTGTTTGAAATTTGTAGACAAGGTGGATGTGGAGATTAAGGTCCAGAAGACCACCAATTATAACAGCTTGCCCACTTGAGTCTGATGGTTTGGTTTTAATCCTGGAGGTAACAGCAATCTAGCTATTAGTCAAAAAACCCCTGGTTTTGAGCCCCACTGAAAGGAGTGGTATGTGCGCAATTATGTCTGACTATTCTTTGACTTCCTACATTAACGCAAATAGGTACATGTGTATAGGTGGTTTCATAGAATGTGTTGCTGGTGCTATACGTTTTCTTAACTAAAAAAGGAAAATATTCCACTATGCTACTTGTTCCATATTGTCATACAATGGTATACCATATAGCCACAGGCAGTATTCGGAGCACTGGTGACAATATTAGGAGTACTTGAGCATTTTTTTCAACACTCTATCCCTAATAGAGATTGTGTAAGCTTTACGTTTTTATTTGTTCATTTTTCATTATGTTGTTTGTCTTGCTAGCAGTTTTTATCAGTTATGTAGTATGGCAATAATAGGAACACTAGTGAGCCTAATATTGTCATGTGAGTCCCTTACAAAGAGCTACAATAAATGCATTTGTGGTCATTTTATTAACGTATCTGCAACTTATGTGATAGACAATACGACCCTTAATGTATATTCACATTTTTATTTCTTTACAGTGAAAAACATGCATTATTTAAGGCAACTATTCGTAAGGTGGCAATATTTGGTACACCTACCTTACATCCAGTAAATCAAGAGAGACAACTTTATGGAGAAAATCATCACCTATTTTTAACTTTGAAGGAACATGATGAGCGTTTTTTCGTTAAACACATCTGATTATACATTGAGAAAAAATGAACACCACTTGACAAAAACATGCTGCAACTGGCACAAACAGCCAAATTCATTTACACTTTTCCCTCAACATGTGTGATCGGCTCCGGAAACAAATAGCCGAGAATGAAAACTTCTTCTTCCGGTAAAATAGCCTGCGCCGATTCTCGCTTGTAACAAGCTCCGACACGCTTTGATTATGTCCGCAATATTTTGAAAACAAAGGAAGTTATTGACTGCCACTAAGCTGAAAAGAAAATCTGCTTTCTTTGTGTGTGTGTGTGTACCGTTGTAGTCACCATTTCAAGATTAAATGTTAGTGGCTGTGTGCAATTCAGCCTCTCTCACCGCCTCACCCTCCATCATAAGCGAGGGTTGGTGTGGGTAGCCAGTGCAGGAGTACAACGACTCTCTCCCTGAACAACCGTGTGTGCATCTGTTCCCATTTCTCTCTTTCCTTTCTGTTTCAATTATCAGTTGTATGCACAGCAGATAGGAGGTTTTCCTCCTCAGAGAGACGGAGAGAGAGAAAGCCTTACCGACACACACACGACAGCCCGTCACATGTCTCACTTCTATTGACTGTCTAATTAAAAACTGGCAGCTTGGGGATTCCTGAGAGGGAGAGGGTGGTTTGGATTCCAAGAGGGTGACGGACGACGCCAAGTGCTGCGAAAGAAAATTGTAGCATTTTTAAGTAATGTATCATCGTGATGATAGTGATACATACATTTTAGATTCATAAATTAAGCAAGGATTGGGTGGAAGAGCACCAAGTTGTGGAACCCCTCCTTGAGATTCGCCTACTGTGCTCATTTAAAACTAACATCATTACAATGTTAATTACAATTATGTTCTTGGGAGACAAGAGACATTATTAAATTAAATTAATTAAATTAAATCTTCAAATATTTTGTCAAAAAACGTGTATGCATTGTATCTGCATCTGTATTAAATTCTGACGAAGCACTCAAACCTTCGATTTGCATTTTCGTCACAATACTTCATGAAAAAATTTGTCACAACAGCAGAGAAGCAGCATCCGAGTTATATCGCAAAAATAGGTCCACGCCACCTTGTGGTTCCTAGTCCTATCCCTTGTCAAGAGAATCATGGTTTTATCTGCTTTCAATTAAAGCGATGTCTTATATCACGCGTGCTTAACCAAATTTGACTCTAACAGAATTCAACGTATACAGAATTCATGTGCTAGGTTAGTGTGTGGTGTAAGGAGAGGGCATCCAATTTCTCATAAAATCAAAGAATAGGCTGGCTCAGTATGTCACAAAGACGCATATATCATTGTTTTGTGCTCTTTCATAAGATAATCCTTGACAAAACACCCTCTTATCTTTATAATAAAATAGTATTCAGGTCGGATTTACACAATGTCAACATTCGGGGAAAGGAGTTGATAACTCCGCCCCAGCATAATACTTCCTTTTTCGAAAGGTCATTCTCATATTGTATATACCATTTGTACTCGTATAATATGCTGTATAATATGATGCCCTCAGAATTTAAGAGATCTTCAGTCGAAACCTTTAAACGTCGTGTCCGGACATATACCGGGTGTCCCAGAATTTCCTTGACACGTGATATTTTCGTAACAAAAAACGGTTCAAGCCAGAACTGAGTGGTACTTTTGAAGGTACTATAGGGTCTATTAGACCATGCATTCAAAACATTTTTTTTGTACGTCAACCCCTAAAACTCACCCCCAAATTTTTTTTTCAAATAGCACCCCATATGTTTTCCTACATAAATGATATCCCCATTTTATTCAAAATCTTGTGGTACCTTTAATTATATATGCAGATGTATTTTTCCCTAAAATCATAAGCATAAGGCAAATGAAATGATAATTTGTTTGACCCCTGATATTTTTGTAACATAAACGGATAAAAAAGAAAAGTAAGTGGGTTTTTCAAGGGTAGTGAATGACCTATCATTTCTTGCTTATGGACCATTTTTTTCTTACTTAAACCCCTGGAATCCACCCCTAGCTTGTTCTTTCAAATGTCAGTCCACAATTTTGCCTGGAAAAATGAATCCTTTACTTGAATTTAATTGGTAATGCCTTACTTTTTATGCCCCTACCGCAATTTATCGTTAATTTTCTTCGTTTAATCCATAAAATCGTAAGCATAAATTACTTAAAACACATGTATGGAAAATATTTTTTTATTATCATGAATCAACTAATAAAAACAAATGTGACAACAAAACTAAGTGCAAAAACGTGAAAAAGTTTTATGGTTACATCGGGCCGCGCCAACCCCGCGTGCAGGGTGTGCCCCGCACACGGGCGCCAAAATTAACGATAAATTGCAGTAGGGGCATAAAAAGTAAGGCACTACAATAGTTAAATTCAAGTAAGGAATTTATCTTTCCAGGCAAAATTGTGGATTGAAATTTGAAAGAACTAGCTAGGGGTGGATTCCAGGGGTTTAAGTACGAAAAAAATGATTCACAAGCAAGGAATGATAGGTCATTCACTACCCTTGAAAAACCCACTCAGTTTTCTTTTTTATCCGTTTTTGTTACAAAAATATCAGGCGTCAAACAAATTATCATTTCATTTGCCTTATGCTTATGATTTTACGGAAAAAAAAGTTTGCATATAAAATTAAAGGTACCACAAGATTTTAAATAAAATGGGGATACCATTTATGTAGGAAAACCTGTGGGGTGCTATTTGAAAAAAAAAGTTGGGGCTGAGTTTTAGAGGTTGACGTACAAAAAAAATGTTTTGAATGCATGGGATGATAGACCCTATAGAGCCTTCGAAAGTACCACTCAGTTCTTGCTTGAACCGTTTTTCGTTACGAAAATATCACGTGTCAAGGAAACTCTGGGACACCCGGTATAGTTGATATCCTATCTGTTTAGTTTGTAGTTAATAGGGTTAGGTTAGGTAAGAATAGTTGAATGGAAGAGCACTGTTGTAGTGAACTCCGTCATTTGGCGTATATCTGTTTATCTGTACATGCTTCAATAAAGACTATTATTATTAATTGCTATAACTACCGAAATTTTAGTTAAATTTATAGCGGTAACAAAGAAACATTTTGAAAACATCCAGTTCGCCTTGGCAAACCTAATTTCTGTAAACTGTTCAGTTCTTGTTTGCTGTACTAGTTTGGCAAAAAATTAGAGCATGAAATGAACTGAAGTTGCAGCGTTAAAGAATCCAGTGTCAAATTATGAAAGATGGAACTTTCAGTGATTTCCGTCATTTGTTATTCCTCTGAGGTCGGCATCCATTGCAACTTTATAAGAGACATTTGGATTTCCTCTCTTCTCGCAGTCATCAGTTGGCTTGGAGCGCATTGGGATTCGCTTGTCTGAGGAATCGTAGTACGCGCTGCCTGTACGAAAGCAAATCTAGTGTGCGCTGTACGCGCGTCCATACATCAAACCGAACGAGACCGAGAGAAAAGGCGGCTTCCCGCATAATGATGATGTATGACCTTTGCGATTTTGACAGCCCGACTGGCTGACTCGCTGACTCGCTGGCTGCCTGGCAGATACCCTTTCGCTGTAAAAGCCGGAATCCCTACCGGGAATACTCGGATTACATTACAGACAACAGAATCTGGCCCCTATTATTTTATATGGGATATGTATCTTGACGTATAGGATTGAGTATCGTATCCTCTGGTGCCGCCAGACGCTAAAATAGTCTTAATGTGTATACCACGAAATTTTATGCAAGAACTGGGGAACTCAAACAGAAATTCATGATCAAGATTACGCTGCGTTTCCACCAGAATGTTCTAGGGCTGTGTGTAGCGGGCTCAAATTAAAGAAGATCTGTCAAAGAACGGATATCCCAAGAGGCTAGTGGAAGCAACAATGCAAGAGAATGGTACTAGCAGAAACAAAGGTCCTGAAGAACACAGACATTCACTCAGTATACCATACATGAAAGGACTATCAGATACAGTCAGAAGGATAGCACAACACTTTAAAATTCAAACACGATTATCAAGAAGCACCACATTCCGAAGTCTACTAACGAAAACCAAACCCAAGAATGAACATCAAGAAACTAAAATATGTATACATTGGAGAAACTAAAAGACATCTGGAAGTGAGAATTAAGGAGCATGGACCCAACACCCAGAGAGCAGAAACAGGAAAGTCCGGAATAGCAGATCATGCTTGGACTGAGTACCATAAAATTATTTGGGAAGATGCTAAGGTTATTGACAAAGAACTTCAATGGTATCGCCGGCAATTCAAGAAAGCAGTTTATATCGTCAGCAACAAAAACGTGTACAGCAAGCCTAGTGCGGAAATTAGACCAATATGGCAGCCCCTCATAAGAAATATAAAAAAACTAAAATTGGATAGAACGAACTTCACCACCATTATTGGAACCTCAGACCGCAGCAGAGCATCTTTATAATGAATCTCAGATAAGGACAAGAAATATTATTGAAAGGTGTTGTGGGGTGTGTGAGCCAAATACAAATCATGAAGTACTTGAAGCATTGAATGTAGTTGCAGATGTTCCTGTGCAAAGGAACAATCACAATAACGCAATCAACAATAGAGTAAGACATGCTCTTATCACAGAATACCTTACTAATTTATCATAGAAAACTTGAAAATAATGTTGTTCACTGAATATTCTAGTTAATACTTTGAATTGACTATGATTGTTAGTATAATATAGAATGTTAATGTTTAGGAATGATAAAATAAAAATGTATATCTATTTTATTTGATTTATACGTTATTTATATATTATCCTATATATTCTGATGCTTCATTTGTTTCAACATTTCTATTTTAAATTCACTTTCTTTCCTCAATAATCTTAATCTTTCATCATGCCCTTCTTGCATGAGCCGCATCTTCAGTTGGTGCTGCTCAAGATAGCACTGTTTTTGCAGTTCTACTAATTCTACTTTTGATTCAGCCCATGTTACCATTTTGCGAGATTAAGGATTTTTCATGAATGGTAACCTTTTACCTAAAATAAGAATAAACTTTAAACATTCCACTGAAATAATAGTAGTAATTATTACCTTTATTGCCTACTGAACATCGAACAAGTGCAAGCCTTAAATAAACGCAGGAAAACGTGAAAGCGAGATGGAAGACAGTTTGTCTGCCTTGAAGTCTGGGGATAAAATTAAATGTAACTAAGTTTAGTATACATGTATTGTTGCCAACCTAACCTTAAACTAGTTCAGCTGACTGGCTGCCGAACCGCTGTCATACAACGCATCTGTCGCTGAACCGCGTTCAAAGTTGAACTCACGGTCAAGTGACCAAAAGGTTTACCCGACGTCTTACAACCGGCCCTAAGAAGAGAAGAACACAGCTGCATCAAATAGCGTTCCAATGTATCTAATTTTCGCTTAAAACAACACGTACGATGCCACGTACATTAAACATTGATTGGATGCCGTCGCTTTGGTGTAATGGACGACAAAGTACGTTCGGATCAGGAGAGTAACACACATCTGTAGTAAAGCGTTCTACGTACGCTGCGGTGCGGTGTTTCCTCATTTTCTCGGCGAATGCTTTCGACTAGGGATGGGCGGTTATTCAAAAATAACCGGTTATTGGTTAACCGGTTGCTTTTTGACAAAAAATAACCTGAGGAGGTTAACCTGGACCAAATAACCGGTTACACCAATAACCGGTTATTTTTTGCACCATAGAATAGAGGTTAGGTTTAGTAGTGGCTTACATATGTCATATCATACAGTATTTTCCTCCTGTGTGCCATACATCCGTTTTCAAGGCGTGTGAAAACTACGTCAAATTTGTGAAACATTTATTTGGACTAAATGAGAGACAAAAAAAGACGCTTTTTTGCTGCTTTCTTCTATTTAAAAATTGTTTTACACATTTTTGTCTATGTTTTCAGTACAGAATGGTAGAATACAGATGTCACAGTAAAGGTAGAAAAACAGCTCTTTTGCATTTTTAAATTTTATATTGCAAACAAAACAAATATTAGCTATAATTCCCAGAAAATATGTCCTAAGAAAAGGAAGTTGATTCACATGCTGTGGTGTGAGTCGTCTTCTGTTATCAGTGCAAACACTGTTCTACAAACGATTCTGGGACGGTTTTAAAATGCCCACCACATAGAACCATAAAACGAAGCAAAACAATAGGCAGAGGAAAGAACTAACGGTAAAATACAATTCCACATTTCACTGAAGCTACGAATCTAGTGGAGTTCAGAAAGTATAAAATATGAAGATAACCGACTTTCGGTTATTCGCGAACAGACCGGTTAACCGATTTAACCGCCAATAAAAAATAATCTGTTTATAACCGGTTACTGGATATGCTATAACCGGTTATTTGAAAAACCGGTTATTTTTGCCCATCCCTACTTTCGACGTCGCAGTGAGCATCGAGTAGGCGGCGGGCCATTTCCATATTTTATCCAGGCCGTGCGGCGTGCCAATATCCAGGAGCGAACGTAGTGACGCGGCTCGTCGCGCCGCGCCGCCGGCAGAGACCAATTAAAAACCAGATTATCCGAATTCCCAGGTCTGCCGCCAGTCTGCCAGCCGGCTGATCTAGTTTTATTTGAGTAATTCCATTTGCATTACCGACACAGATCAATGCCGTGCACCGGCACTGCAGCTGCTGTTTGACTGCTACTGCAACCTACCTTTCCTATACGTAGGTACGCAGTGAGATGCTAGCATGGGACTTGGAAAATCTCTGGCAATTCTGTCTGCGTGCTATTAAAGTTAGAATTGTAACTGCATCAAAGGCAAAGCTCTGAAAGAAATGAAATTTGGTGGAACATTGGTCCCCCGAATACACAGAAAAAAATACTGTTGCGTTTCCAACTAATTGTTAGTATTTGGATGTTTTTCCATCGCTTTAAATATATCTACAGTTGCTTCAAATCCATGTCATTGAAAGAATTCAATTCTTATATTCGAAGTAATCAGAAGGTGCGCCAATAAATTCAAAATAATTTTATATTCGTTATAACGATATGTATAATCCTTCTAATACCAGTATTGACATATAACGCAATCAAAACATCCTTCTGTTTTCGAAATTTACCCTATGTTCCATTTAAGCAAAGCATACAATCTATTCAATGTACAAAATTTATTACTGCAACAGCAGTTCGTGATAAGTCATCTGATAAAAATTAATCTTATTTCAATGGCCCTTGTCGTTCGCTGAACTATTATCAGTATTCGGCGGGACTCATGTCCCGATTCAAGGGACGCAAGAATAAAGAATAGAGGGATTATCTCAATGTTACTATCGCCGCGAACATGGACGAGGTTGTTCCGTTGTGTTGTTTCGGTGTTAGCCGTGTTGTGTCATCTCGTGGTTTTGCGTATTGCATCAGCAATTGTGTGATTTAAATGTGTCCAGTTATATATTAAATGGAGCACCTACTGAGAAATTGGGACTTAGAAGAGCTAACACCTACATTTGAATGTAGGTATTTAGATTAGTCAGACAGTTATACTCCAGGTAATAATACAACAACTGGTGCAGGCTTATGTCAATTCTTATATCATGCTCCTTATAACTTCATACAAATTCTCACAATTAAACATCCAAACGAATCAATCAGCTGTCCTCGCAATAAAATATGTTGGTCCAAGGAAAAGAAAGTAGTTTAGAATCAATTACCAGACACAGATTCGATTCAACGACAGGCTGCGATTGAATTATTCATTGGAATCCAATGACATCTTGTAGTTGAATCGACAATACGATATAATTCGTTACCCATATACACTTCCCATTGGATAAGACATCGCTGTATTTAAGGAATGCTGAGTGTAACGTCCCATTGAATCCAAGCGTAAGTCTTTGACAGAACGACAGATTTTTCTGTGTGCATGGAAGAAGGTTAATCTACTGCCACTGACTGCAGGCTCTTAAAACAACAAATATATTTACTTAAGTTCACCACCTCGGGGAGCTGCCGCTCTAGGGGTTGGGGTCAAACCTCTACTTCAGAAAATAGCGTCATTTTGGTAAATACTGTCAAAAAAAGCTTCAAACCATTTAAGGAGACAACAAAATTCTGCATATTTTTCGTCTTTACATTTTTCGTGTGCGACCAATAGTTTCTATTCTACAGTGCCCCGAAGTTAGGGGGTGGTTTGTGATTTCCACTAAAATCAGAATTTTATCGCGTATTAAGTCGAAGAACGCCATCAAAACGCTCTGTAACACTTTTTCTTCTAAGAGAATAATGCCGGCCTTACACGCTCCAGGCTACCGGAGAGGTCTACCTGTGTACAGGTGCACAGGTCAGCTCCATGTATAGGGCGATCCAGTACGCCGGATAGGTCCTCAGTTCGGAACAGAAAAGAACAGAAAATAGCTGAAAGCAAGAGAAAACAAGCAGATAATAACTGTAAACGGTAACAGCGCAAAACAATAGAAAACAACTAAACACAGCCGAATACAACAGAAAAGAACAGAAAACAGCTCAAAACTACAAAAATCAAACAGATAACAACTGCAAACGGTAGGAAACGACCAAATACAACCGAATAGAAAAGAAAACTGCCCATAACAATGGAAAGCAAGCAGATAACAGCGCTAAATGATAGAAAACGACTAAACACAGCCGAATACAACAGAAAAGAACAGAAAACAGCTGAAAGCAAGAGAAAGCAAGCAGATAATAACTGTAAACGATAGAAGACGACCAAACACAACCAAATAGATTCATAACTAGCTCGAAACAACAGAAAGCGTGCAGACAACAGCGGGAAACAACAGAAAACGACTACACACAGCCGAATACAACAGAAAAGAACACAAAACAGCTGAAAGCAAGAGAAAGCAAGCAGATAATAACTGTAAACGGTAGAAAACGACCACATACAACCGAATAGAACAGAAAACAGCCCATTACAACAGAAAGCAATGGATGGCATCCCTTGAAGATGACGATGCGCTTGCGCTGATAGGTTTTACGTTAACTTTGAATGATAATTATAAAAAAATGGTTAGAAGAAGACGGAAAAGGTGATGTAAAAAGTGTTATATTATTTATGTATATTATGAACTCTAATAATTCATAGTACCACAATTTGATATGATAGACACCATCCACAGATGCCCCAGACTTCAAAGACTGTTCATATTTCTTCTTCTCCTTCCTGGCATTGCTTCCTCGGTTCGATTTCCTTTAATTTTTGTATGACTAACCCATGAGGCAGCTTCTTTTTTAGATCGATCGTTATATTCTTTACTTTTTACTTCCCAAAGGGATGGATGATTTCTATATATTTCAATGGAATCTTCAAGTATCCTCTAGCTATTTGGAATTGGTGGGGCCAGATTTAATTGCGATCCCATCGGACCTAGATTCGAACAACTACCACCCTCAACAAACTCTAGAAGACAACTAGCCAAACCTACGCAGGCGACTGGAGAGCTGCCACACACGCAAATTCTCACCGTACGGTGCGACCTGAAAGAATTGATTTTAGTTTTTGCTCCGGTCGCCTGTACAGGTTCAAAATACTGTACAGGTCTAACCCCATACACGCTCCGGCCTACCTACGCAGGTACTCCGATAAAGATAGATCTCTCCTGTACACTGGAGCGTGTAACGTCGGCATAACATTTCTCATATCACTATTATCTTCAATTTTAAAATAACACATTTGGCCTTAAAAAAATTACGATATTTAGGACGACATCGCTACCTACTTCCAATATTAGTCAATCAATCAATCAATCGACGTCAGGCGAGGACGTCGCACAGACTTCTGTGTCTTCTAGGTCTCTCCAAAGAAGACAGATATTACATAACATAATATCAGCTAAACAAATTTGGCAGTAAGGAGTAGAGTGGCAGTAAAAAATAGGATCAGGTTTCTATAAAATGAGAATGGATAGAGGGATGATCACTTCAAATAGAGAAAGACTGATGAAGTGTAATAAAACGTCCAAAAACAGATCATCCCAAAATTAAAAACTGTCGTCTCATTGTACGCCAATTGCATATCCTTAACCTACGACGTGACAGGTAATGAAGAATCATAAAACAGACTGAAATTAACAGGTCAACAACCCAAAGGCTGTACAGCTTAGAATGCTAAATAAAGTAAAGCTCAATTACAGGCCATTATAAAATCGCATCAAGTCAGTTAGCAACAATGTCGTCCAAATTACACCTGGTGCTGGAGTTTCGGGGGAACTCGATCAAAATGTATGCATGCGGCTGAAGCGAGGGCAGTAAAAGTGCACTAAAACGAGGCGACTCGACGCCAGTCCCTCGAAAAAAGAAAACCCAACAGACAGCAGCGTGTCTGCTAAACGCAAATTATTTGAATACGGGTATGTATAGATCAGTCAAACTATATGTACTGCAGAAAACCTGTTTACTAGATCAAATTAGATCAAATTTGGCTGTTTTCAGTGGTTTTTGGTTGTCATAAGTGAACCAGAGCTTATATATTGTGGTTCAGGAGTATCTCCCAATACTAACTATGGGAAGTTCATCTGGCTGCATTATACTAAACAGAGCCCCTCTCCTGCTCTGAATGTGTCGCAGTCCGATTATTCTCTTGAGTCTGATTTATTTATTTATCTATTCAATTATTTCTCAACAAATACATGATCCAATTACTGAGAAATGCTATATATGATGAGTAAGAGATAAACACACATACAAAAAGAAAATTAGTATTACGCAATACATTTAGTAATCAGCAATACCAAAAAAACTTATGTGTGCATATCAAGAACCCGCCAACGTATCCCATCAGTGCAGTAGCACATGACACTTACTAAACTATTTATTGAAAGTCTTAACATTAATCACAAACAGATAAAAAAGAGATGTACCTAACTTCATTTATACATTGACGGATGAAGAATTTGGTCACTTGGCCTCTTTGAGATATGACAACACTCTCTTTTTAAATATACATTCGCTCTCATTGAAGTCGAATAATTGGCTAATATCATTAAAGCTTTCAGATATGCGATACAATGGAGATGCCAACATTAGGTTTGTATAAGCTCTAGGTAAATAAAAGGTGATGCGATGCTGCACCTACTATTATGCCTGGGTACATTAAAATCTAAACTAGCTAGCATTTCACTACAGTTAATCCTATTGTTAAGTAACTTATGTACGAAACTGCAGCTCAATAAAAATCTACGGTGTTCGAGACTTATCATGTCAAACTGGCATAAACGGTCTTTTTTTGGATAGTTGAAAGGTGGGTAATGACCACTAGCCTTCAAATAAAGATACTTTAAAAACTTGACCTGAATTCTTTCAACTTTAGAAATGTATGTAGCATATATGGGAGACTGCACAATACACCCGTACCCAAGAATACTTCTAACTAAAGTATAATACAGTGTTTTAAGTGCATTGATGTTTGAAAATAACTTGCAGTTTCTAATAATAAATCCGGGGTTACGCGAAGCTGACTGAACAATTTCATCTATGTGTTTATGAAACGATAAGTCTGAGGTGAATGTAATTCCCAAGTCCTTAACCTCCTGAACTCTTGCAAGTTTGTGATCTTGGATCTTATAGTCATATAGCATAGTGGACTGATACGAAGTGTACGTGTTTGTGTTTACAAGAGTGTATAGATGTTGCCTGAACTGAAGTGGTCATGTCCAGTAATAAAAGGAATAAGGGCAGTTAGTGAACCACTTATTTGGCAGCTTTCTTCCGAGTGACAAGACGAAACTGTAGAACACGTCATACGTGAGTACCCAGAGTTATCTTCTATTAGAGAGTGTGCGTTCGGCGAGTCTTGGCCTACACCTGCCCACATAACGACTTGCCCACCTTCCTAAAATTGCACACAGAAAAATCTGTCGTTCTGTCAAGACTTGCGCTTGGATTCAATGGGACATTACACTCAGCATTCCTCAAATACAGCGATGTTTCATTCAATGGGAAGTGCATAGTTGGTAACGAATTACATCGTATTGTCGATTCAACTACAAGATGTCATTGGATTCTAATGAATAATTCAATCGCAGCCTGTCGTTGAATCGAATCTGTGTTCGGTAATTGATTCTAAACTACTTTCTTTTCCTGGACCAACATATTTTATTGCGAAGACAGCTGATCAATTCGTTTGGATATTTAATTGTGTGCTTTTGTATGAAGTTATAAGAGACTTAGAATTAGACATAAGCCTGCACCAGTTGTTGCATTTTTACCTGAAATATAACCGTCTGACTAATCTAAATATCTACATTCAAATGTGGGTGCTAGCTCTTCTAAGTTTCAATTTCCCAGTAGGTCCTCCATTTAATATACAACTGGACACATTTATATCACACAATTGCTGGTGCAATACGCAAAACCACGACATGACACAACTCGGCTAACACCGAAACAACACAACGACACGTCCATGTTGGCGGGTTCGCGGCGATAGTAACACTAAGATAATCCCCCTGTTGTTTATTATTTCCTTAATTGAATCGGGACAGCAGTCCCGCCGAATACTGATTATAGTACAGCGAACGACAAGGGCCATTGAAACAAAATTAATTTTTATCAGATGAATTATCACGAACTGCTGTTGCAAAAATAATTTTTGTACATTGAATAGATTGTATGCTTTGCTTAAATGAAACATAGGGTAAATTTCGAAAACAAAAGGATGTTTTGATTGCATTATATGTCGATACTGGTATAAGAAGGATTATACATATCGTTAGAAAAATATAAAATTATTTTGAATTTATTGGCATACCTGTGATTAATTCGAATATAGGGATCGAATTCCTTCAATGACATGGATTTGAAACAACTGCAAATATATTTAAAGCGATGGAAAAGCATCCGAATACTAACGATTAACTGGAAAAGCAATAGTATTTTTTTCTGTGCGGGTGCACTGGGTTCAACGGAAATTTACTGTTTAACTGAACTATCTGTCCGTCCATATCCGAACGGCCGGCGAACCAGCAGAAGTTTATAACTTACTTGGCTAATGCCAGACTACCGTATAATTTCGTTAGGTAAATGGATAGTAGCGCTAACAAAATGACTGACTGTCTACTTTCCGTTCATCGTCCTCATCCCACGGCGAAATACGTTAAAAGGTTGCAGTTACCTCCAACACAATAATTCCATCAAGGTCCTTGCCATATAAATGCCTCATCAAGTCACTTATAATTTAGATCTTGACAAACATTATACTTCCATCCTCCCATCCAGAGATGAAATGAGATATTTTATTCTGAACTAGCAACAGACGGAAGATTTGTGTTTGTTGCGGTCATGCACAGAAACTGTTTGTTGTACATATCTACAGTATGTTTCTTAATAATATGTTTCAATTACAAGAGCGCATTTATGACCCAAATTCAAGTCATCATCATCACAGTCACAATGTCTTAGCAGACATGTTGTGTACTCGTAAAATGCATTTACTCAATTTACGAGTTTCTCTTGGGATATCTTTAAGATCTTTAATGCAGTAGCTTCCCGTTTGCTATCTGCATCCTCATGCCGTTGACCAGATGGATGTACTGGTTCATCCGCCTTTAGGGGCAATTTCTCACCCCAAGGTCAAAAAGGTGTCCTGACTCTTCCCAATTCGTCCACCCAAAGCTCTTGGTTGAGAAGAGGTTACTGCTTATATCGACAGTACATAGTTCGGTTCCTATTAGTCGCCTTTTACGAGACTCAGGATATATCTTCTTCTTAGGGTGCCATGCAGATTCCTGCGTAGGCGTTCATCCTTTCTCTCATCAGATCATCCTATTTATTGCAGCCCGCTGTAATTCCTGGAAGTCGCTTATTCCTGTCCAGTGACGGATGTTTCTCAGCCATGATAGCTTTTTTCTTCCAATTCCTCTTCTCCCACCTCTTACCTTGAAGAATGAGACGCAGCAGGTGATAGCGTTCCTCACGCATTATGTGGCCTAGGTAAGCTATTTTCCTCTTCCTTATATACTCAAAAAGTTCTCGTTCTGCTAACCTAGCTCTCTCGAGAACGTTCTTATTTCTTACATGATCGACCCAGGACACTCTCAGCATTCGTCGCAGAGTCCACATTTCGAACGCTTCAATCTTATTTACAATGGCTGCCTTCAGCATCCATGCCTCCATGCCATACAACAGAGTGGACCAAACATAATACTTCATTATCCTGTATCTAAGACTGAAGTTCAAATTTTTGTTGGTAAGAAATTTTCGAAGTTTCAGGAAAATTGTCCTAGCTTGTTCAATTCTGCATCTTATCTCTTGATCTGGATCCCATCTTTCGTTTACCATGTATCCCAGATATTTAAATTTGCTGACCCGTTCGATGTCCCCTCCATTCAAGTGGAATCGGGTGTTTGGGATATGGTTTCTGCTAACCACCATGAACTTGGTTTTGTTGATATTTATCTTCAGACCCAGCCTTTGGCTTTCCTCGTTAACGCGACTCAGTAGAGTTTGAAGGTCATTCACAGTGTCTACTATTATGACAGTGTCATCTGCATATCGGAGATTGTTGATTGGAAATCCGTTTATTTTAATGCCGATAGGGCTATCTAAGGTTGCCTCAGCAAATGCTCTCTCCACATATAGGTTGAATAACATCGGCGACAAAATACACCCTTGTCTAACTCCCTTTTGTATTTCAACATCATCTGTTGATCCTGCATTATGGACTCGAACATTTGCTTTCTGTTTCCAGTACAGATTACTGATCAGCCTTATATTCTTGCCATCCAGCACTAAATCGCCAAGATATGATATGAGGAGATCGTGCTTGACATTGTCAAACGCTTTCTCATAATCGATGAAGCACACGAAGACATCTTTTCTTTGATCTTGGCAGTTTTTTACTAGTGTTTGGAGACTGAATATGGCTTCTCTGGTTCCAAATCCACTCTTGAATCCGAATTGACTGCTTCCACCCACCTCCTCACATTTTTTGTGGAGTTTTGTATGTAAGATTCGAAGGAACAGTTTTAGGAAGTGGCTCATTAAACTAATGAGACGATAATCTTTACACGATGTTGCACTATATAGGATATATGATGGGAGATATTCTAACCCGCCCCCACACGGAGCACAAGTAGAAGAATTCATATAAAACCATAACAAAAGCGGCAATGTTTAGATGTTTTTAAGGTCGTTGGATATTTTTTGTTTCGTTTAGACTATATATCCAGCATAACATTAATACACTGAATACAGAATGCTCAAATAATAATCGTTAGTTCACGGCCTACATCCGAGGAAGAAAATTGTGGAACATCCTGTATACTTGCTGTTTCCAAAACAACTGACTAAAACCATATATTTATTTGTTCTAAGCCAGCGGCATTTACGCTACGCGACTGTTTTGATTTTTGTTGATTTTTTAAAAATTGTGCAATAAAAATAATTTTTTTGAGAACATTACATCATTGTCCGAAAACAGCCAAGTTTCGCATTGTGAGAAACTAGGATTAAAATCTGCCCACTCGGTGCAGTTGTGCTGCCTGAGACACCGCAAAATAAAGCCAATATGAGTGTGTGGCTTTCCACTCCCTTACAAGGCTTAATTCGTATTGCGCGCAATCTAGACAAGACTGGGGATATTAGAGAGAGAATCTTGCCAGAAATAATAGCAAAGACGTGATGATGTATATCATGTGCGCAAAATTCTGTTGTTGTTTTAATATCTCAGTGTTAGGTGGTATGCCTAAGTAAACTTCCTTTAATTTCTCAATATAGTCAAAAATATACTTTCACTTAGTTTTTAAGTACACCAAATGATGAATGAGCAGTGCGCACATTCACCATAATTAAAATAATGGTGGAGGCCTTTGGGATGCAGTACACTAGGTACGTCTTTATACAGGACGTTTATTTTCATGCACATTGAGTTAGGAACATGAAGCCTTGAAATGCTTAATTTTCAAGGGCGTCAAAGTTATACTTTCATTTTCGTTTTCTCTCAAATGTTATAAAGCCAACAATCTATAAGTACTTATAGGGGGGTTTTTGCGGCGAGAAATTCAAATTCATTCAAAGATTTGCTATCATGAATAGAGAGTGCCACCTACAGCACATCGAACTGTTTTAAGTTTACAAATTTTTTTTTCATAATATTCCTTCCGTGGCAATTCCTAGCAGTCAGATTTGTTAATCAAGAACGCACTCAAAAGATATGTGGTTTCGTTTTACGAGGGGTAAGGAAAAAGCTGTAAATTCTCGAACATATTTTATACATCTTTTTATCACCATATATCTGAAAATATCCGGTAGAACTATAAATACAAAGCAATTATAAATGATTTTGTCAACCATTATTCTATCTGTGCGCTCTTGTATATTGTATATATATTTTTTTAATTTTTACCATGTAAATATTTGAAAGGTGTCTGCTTTTTGCCTTTTAAATCTGCCCTATGTTACTTCATAGATCTGTTTCTGAAGTATATGAACGCAATTTTCCAAAATGTAAGAACACATCAAGGTCCATACATCAGAGACAGATCGTGAAGTCCTGTGAAGTTTTCTACATGGTGCTAATATCAACCATAACTCATTCACAGGAAACACCCTTCTTTGAGGTACCACCATGCTTCTTCGGAAGGTGAATACTTTTTTGGGGTACCATCACAATTTTTTCTTTGGCGTGCCACCATATTTTTTCGGAAGGTTAAGACTTCTTTGGGGTACCATTACAACTTCTTCTTTGGGGTACCAACATCGTTCATGGCTGACCAGTAGTCATGGTTGAAGGCACCATTCGTCAACCACTTCATGGTCTCCACACGAAGATGAGTTCTTGTTCAAATAAAAAAGTATATATTATCTGACCAGCGGATCTGAAGCTACAAAAGGAATGCGGACAAAAATGTTCGATGTTACCAAGTTTATTTATAAAAAAAACAAAATTAACGGTAACAGTAATTTAAAATATTTTTATAGCTACATTAATATAGTTGTTAATGTATTTTTACTTAATAACTATTAACTTAATTACCTACTTAATCTGTCTGTTATAAAATGTATATATTTTCTGAAGATATTATCAACTTCAGGTGAATCGGCAACAACTCACGAATTCTGTCATCCAACGTCAGGGAACCTTATTGGTTGAGGATCTGCTACCATGCCGTTGCCATGGAGATTAAATCTTGCTATTGGCCGCCCTGCTACCAGCTTTATGTTCCTGTCTCTCTCTGTCAGGAAATATCGAAATACCAGTGTCGTTTTGTATATCGAGTTTATAATCTTCCTACAGATTGTCCCAAACTATTTGAATATCTGTTTTGTCGAGTATATTGTCTTGTCATCTTGTTAGGTACACTGTTTTTCGTCGTTATCATGATTATTATCTTATTCAAAAATGAACATTTATACAAAAGAAAAGACGCTTCATAGCCCTGAAGTATTCACGTAAAATCTGCACGCACATGGCTATTTTATAAATGAAATCGGCCATGTTTTTTGCAACTATACTCCTTTTACCGATATCCCGTAGCTTCAGAACTGTTAGCCAGATAATATGTAGTGCATTCGCATACTTAAATAAGTCCTTATTGGTTGTCATTTCTTGATAGCTAACTAGGCATATGCCCTGGTCTTATGCTATCCTTCTGAGCAGCTGGTTGCTATCAGCAATATGTTGGAGGTTGCTCAGTGGCCTAATCCTGAAGCCTTGTACTCACTAGTAGACATGTTGCGCGATTTGTCTATAGACAGTCTAGAGACACCATTTTTTTGACTCGTCTAGCATCTAGGTACACCACAATGTGCAGATTTAGATAAGACAAAGAATTTCTCATCAGTCTCATGTCCGCTAACCACTATGAAGCACATTGCACTGTACGAAGTTCCTGTTTAGTGATGATGAATAGTGAAACAAAGCGGAAACGTGAACGTTGGTGGACGCGAGAAGTGTTCGCATAAGGACCTACGTTCGGCAATACATTACTAAACAAATTAAGACTGGACGCCATGGGTTTCCAGAGTTTCACCCGGCTGACGTCTACTGATTTTGAAGAGTTGCTTCTGATGGTTGGAGGTTGATACTGAGGCAAGAAACAAAATTCAGAGAAACAATTTCCGCTTCTTTTAGACTCGCAGTCAGACTGCGTTTCCTTACAAGTGGAGACTCATTCACGGGCCTGATGTACAATCTACTTCCATTCTGTGAATAATCCAAGTCTGTATTCTGACTGCCCTTTAATTCGTTTGGTAGTTGCAGGAATTGCAAGTACTCGTACGAAAACCATGTGAAGATCCAGTTGTCGGAGTATTTTTTTTGCTCTCTGTTGAACGATGTTTTTAAATTATGAATTTTCTTTTCAACTTCCGCCACTGTCACATTGTGCTTTGCAGCCAGAGATTCCAGCGGCAATTTTCTTGTTACCAGGTTTTTTTAGTCAGGACTTGTAACATCCTACAAACAACATTCTTGGAAATCTTCGATCAGTTTTAAAATCTCCTGGTTCGACCACATCTTCACGAAGCACTACATAAAAACAAAAAATAACGAACCACATCAAGAGCACACGTAAACAGTCGAACGATGCCACTCGATAGTTGGACTCAGACTGGGATGTCTCGTCTCTAGACTCTGATTGACGTCCACAGTATCAAAATGTTGCGCAATATGTCTAAGTCTCCCATTCCTGCCGTGAGAGCATATGGACATGTATACGTAGATAACCTTAGACACGTCTCTGACACACTAGTGAGTACAAGGCTTTAGCGATCAAGGGATTATCGATCTAAATCACCAAGCAGCATTTATTTCTACATAGTTTCCATTGAAATGCATTATGTATATGCAACTACCAATCTTAGATGACGATGACTCATCCATCCACCCTCCACGATCAGTCAAGCGCGTCGGACAGGGACAACCATTCTGCCTATGGAGAAATAACTGTCCGCCAGTCAAACGTCAAATTTGCACGGCCGCCTATTAAAAAAGCGCCCTGCCGCATCTGTTCGACCGCCAGACGAGACGGAGCGAGAGATTCGCTGCTGCTGCCACCATTCGAAAATTAAAACAGCAATGGGGCAAAGAATGCTACCGCCGCGCCGCTGTTGGGCTGGAGATGATTAAAATGTAATGAAGTTAGCCGGAATTAAAATACGTTTTAATTAAATTTCATCGATTTTTGCATCGACGACGACGACAGTACGATTGGAAACGGATAATGTTACATTGACACTTTTTGCTTTTTTCCCTTTCGTCGAGTCGGTAATTTCGGCTCGGTTGCCGTTCGGGTTCGGTGATTTTCGTGGAAAAATATTAATTTGCAATTGGTGATTCAGCAAAAACCCTTTTTTTTTGGTTGGTCTCCCGAAAAGGCTGATGAAAGCCTATGGCGCTGTAGGTGGTCGTTAGGTTTGAAATGCTGCAGGTTGTAGCCGCCGGGAAGCATTTTTCCCGCAGTTCATTCTACAGCGTAGAAGTTCCCTAAAAGAAGGAATGCTGCACGAGACTGGTTTGAACAGTAGTAAAGGGACCTCGACCTGGTAAGAATGAGCTCGCAGAGCATCTCTAGTTCAGACGGTCTTTGATGTTATTATCTGGGAGAGCCCACACGAACATCTACCATGCTACAATATGTAAAACAGGAACAGGTCAGCCACCTTTCTTAGATGTTCCAGGCTGTGGAGGTCCTTTGTGAGGTTAGGCGTATCGATTACTCTAATTGCTCTCTTCTAGATAGTGTCCAGAAACTTTAGAGAATGCTTCGGAATACATCTCCACATTTGGGAGCAATACTCAAACGACGGTTGGATGTGTGCCTTGTAGAGCAGCAGTAGTTGCTCTGGTGTATACAGTTTCCTACAGCGGAACAAAACTCCAAGCTTCTGAGAAACCATTTTAGCAATACTGATGACGTGGTCGTACCAGGACATGCCGTTGTTGATTTTAATCCCCAAAATCTTGACGGAAGGTGACTCGACTATTGGGTGACCCTCCATTTTTACAGCTGGTAAGCCAATGTGAGACTTCTTTATCAGCGTTGTTACCTGAGTTTTCTGTACGTTAAACTTTATTTACTAATCCCCAGTCAAAAATTGTTTTGATATCTACGTTGATCTGTGGGGCATGTTGCTGTCGCCGGCATACCGTCTCCTGGGATGATAGTGGCTTGCCTGATTCCATGCACGATATTAATGTACTGTCGACTGCGAATCTGTAAACTAGATTGGATGTTATTTCTAGCAGCTCGTTGATGTACACCAGAAACAGTGTAAGGGATAGAACAGATCCCTGAGGAAAACCAGCGTTTATTGAAAATACTTCTGATGAACAGTTTGCGCCTACAACAAACAGAGATCGGTCGTTCTAAAAGCTATTTAGCTACTGGCGCAGGCCAGGTGGTAGTCCATAAGCAGCAAGCTTGACAAGAAATCCCTCATGCCACACTGTGTCGAAGGCTTTTGGTAAGTCAGGTGAAACAACATGGGATTCGCCATGATTTCTAATTGCTCTGTTCCACAAGTGAGATACGTAGGTCAAACCTGTGCCTACGGAAGCCATACTGATGATCATTTATGATGTTATTGTTGTCCTGGTATTTCAGGAGCTGTGTATTAATGACAGTCTCCATAACCATCGTATAACCAACCACCCATCGTAGTTAGTATTCTTGCTTGCGAAGCATCACAATCTTTGCGAGGAAGCATTAATTTCAAAACAACAATTAAAATTGACATCTTGACCATACCTTTCGGATCAGCCTTTGACGTATTTAGGTAACACATAGTAGAGAAACGAGGCTAGATGCACAACGACGAGGTGAGCAGTGCATTGGAATTGAGCCAAACATAGTAGAGGTGTTACCGCAGCATTAAGCGACAAGACAAGCGGGACGACTTGCGCCTAGATAGAAATGGGAATTATTGTCGGGTTGACGATGAAGGCTGCATTTGGAAACCATACACATATATCAGCGCGGGTCCTACAGCTTCTGCCGCATCCCGCATTTCGATCGCCACATGTTTCTGTCTCTCCAGGCATCTTCGGCGATTGCCCGATCCCTCATCGTCGTCATGACCCCATTAAACCACGTGGTTGCTGGTCTTCCTCGTTTTATCTTATTTAGTGGAGCGTAGTCAAAAGCTTTCCTTGGCCACCTGTCTTCTTCCATTCGTCTCACGTGTCCATACCATATCAACTGTCTTGTCTCTATATGGATATGGAAACACTTTCTCTAAAATACAGGTAAAAGTGGCAATCTGAGTTCTCAAATACTAAGAAAATCGGTATGGATGTCTGAGGTCAAAATATAACGGATTATACTGTCCAAATCGTTTGTACAGTAATTTCTGTCTGCTATAAGCCGCGAAGTGCTGCTTTATCCAATAAAATTTCATCTCCACCATCGGAAAATATTGTAGATACAGATTTGAGTACGGAGAGTCCAGCAATAAATCACTCTTGTGCATGTAAAATCGCAAAAAGTATCACTCTAGTAATGTGCGTTTCTTGGAATTTTTCATCTCGTTGCTAGTCTCGAGCCTTGTCGGTCCACTATATTTGTACCCTTAGATTATGTTATGGAAACTGTTAGCAATTGAAACGCTAAAAAGGTAGATCGAGCTCGCCCAAATGCTTTTGAAATGTGGACGTGGAGGAGAATGCTGAGAGTCCCTTATACCGCCCATCGAACTAAAGTGCCCATACTGGATGAGCTCGGTAACCCAAAGAGACTATCTTCCACTGTGTCGACGAGAATGCTTACATTCTTCGGACATATTCACAGAAGCGATAATATGTTGAAACTTGTAGTTCAGGGTCATGCGCCGAGTAGGCGGCGCCGTGGCCGTCCCCCTACACGCTGGGTGGATACGACGAAACAGTTGCTGGATATGAGTATCAAGAGCGCCACTGAACTGACAGTAAATCGCGAACGATGGCGAGCTACAGTTCTCAAAACGATTGATAAAATTCGTGTCGCCAATACTCTAGCTCCGACTTGACGCATTTTACGAGTTCACAACATGTCTGTTAAGACATTGTGACTATGATGATGATACAGTAGCCAGATTAATTTTTATGCAAAAAAATCCATTCTTTTGCCAATTTAGACAGATGAAGGCAACAATAATTAACGACGAATTTTTTTTATCGCTGAAAAACGTCGAGCTCACCCTCAGATCGATCCATCCGAATAATTCTGAGTTATTGCACCTATTAATCAAGCAGAATGAAACGGATTAAAAAACCTTTTAACCCCTTTCGGTGCCGGTAGCAAAGATTAAACGTTTAAAGTTGGAATGACCGGTTATTTTAGAAACTGAGAAATTCATACCGATCCCTCCCAAGAACTGGGTAATTTGTGCTATTATCTGTAATTGTGGGGGAGCTACAGCAATTAGACACGTATTCAGTATGGATTATTAATATGATAATACGTGGAAAATACCGACCATTAATTTTGTTTCTAAAAGTTACTCTGTGATTTTAATTCATTGCGTTCTAGAAAATAATCTAATTTGTTAATACTTTCACGACCTTTCTTCGACAATTGCTACTTTCTTTTTGTTTCGGATGATAGGATCTAAATCAAACACAATTTTAGTTTAAACATGCCAACGTTTCGAAAATTATATTTTCATCTTCAGGGTTCATTTGCGTTTAAAGTTGTGGTAAGCATCAGGTTCTTTAAAATATGTAAATGCATGTATGCTAGATGTTGGTATTTTGGTGTTTATATTTGGGCACTTTAACTACAGAAGAAGTCACTTCTCTTAACAAAAGTTATAAGTGGACTATTTAACCTATCAAATCTAATACTCTACAAGCCAAATAGTGAATTTTCCCTTCATTTATTGTCTTCTGCACTGCTACGTTTTGTCTTTTCTTTTATAGTCAGCTTCCCACAAGGGCTAAAAGCCTATGGCGCTGTATAAGCTCCAGCGAGAGGATAAGTGTCGGTGCACGTTAGATTTGGAACGCTACAGGTTGTAGACGTCGGGAAACAAACTCCCCGGCAGCTCATTCCACAACGTCGAAGTTCTCCAAAAGAAGGAACACTGGAGGAGACTAGTTCGGGAAGTAGGGACCTCGACCTGGTAAGGATGAACTCGGATAGTCTCCCTAGTATTCCTTGTTCAGACATCCTTCGGTGTTATTATCTGGGAGAGCTCATTATAACATTTTTTGTCATAGAATCTATAAAACAGGGACAGGTCATCCACCCTTCTTCGATGTTCCAGGCTGTGGAGGTACTTTGGTAAGGTTAGGCGCTTCAATTAATTGCTCTCCTCTGAATAGTGCCCAGAAACTTTAGAGGGTAGGTATTTTAGAGAGCTTCCCCACACATGGGAGCAATACCCCAACGATGGTCGGATCTGTGCTTTGAAGAACAGCAGTAGCTGCTCTGATGTATATAGTTTCCTTCAGTGGAATAAAACTCTAAGCTTTTAGGATGTCGTTTTAACAATACTAACGACGTGGTCGGGCCAGCTCATGTTACTGTTGAGGTTAATCCCCAAAAGCTTGACGGAAGGTGACTCGACTATGGGGTGATCCTTCATTTCCACAGTTGATAAGCCAACGCGAGACTTCTTTGTAAGTGTCGAATTGAGTTTTCTATAAGTTTGAGTGTACTTTATTTACTCGACAATTGTTTTGATATCTACGTTGATATGTGAGGCATGCTGCTGTCGCCGACTTACCGTCTCCTGAGATGATAGTGAGCGATAGCTTGCTTGGTTTCATAAAAGATATTATTGTGCCCGTGTGGGGGCGGGTTAGAATATCTCCCATCGTATATCCTGCGTGTCGCAAAAGGCGACTAAAAGGAACACCGAACTACTGTCGGTATAAGCAGTAACCTCTTCTCAACGAACAGCTTTGGGTGGACGAGTTGAGAAGAGTCAGGACACCTTCTTGTCCTTGGGGTGAGAAATTGCCCCTAAAGGCGGATGAACCAGTAGATACTATCTGGTCAACGGCATGAGGATGCAGAAAGCAAATGGGAAACTACTGCATTAAAAATGTTAAAGATATCCCAAGAGAAACTCGTAAAATGTGTAAATGCATTTTACGAGTTCACAACAATGTCTGTTAAGACATTGTGACTATGATGATAATTATTGTGCTATCGTCTGCGAAGCTGCAGATTGGATTGGAACACTGGCGTTTATTGAAAATACTGACCATCATTTATGGTGTTATTGTTATCAAGATGTTTCAGAGCTATGTGTTAATGACAGTCTCCATAACCTTAGACGCGATGCTGAAAAGAGCCGGAGGCCTATAATTGGTGGAATCTGTTTTTTTGTCTTGCTCAGGAATAGGTTGTACGCAGCTAATCTTCTATGCAGCGGTTAATTCACCTCGCTGATACGATAGTTTGAAGAGCTTGCAAAAAGGTTCATCATGTTGAATTGTGCAGACAGAACGTTGTAAAATCTTAGCGTCTGGATTAGCCTTAGGTTGCGTTTCCACCAAATATCTGCAAGGATGTGTTAAGAGGAATGTGTTTTTAACGATCCAATAGAATCGCTTGGATTACCTCGTCTCACCCAGCACAGCTCTGGTGGAGACGGCTTAGCAGAGCGAAGTTTCTGTGCGTACAAAACAGACATGTTGCCGCGAAATGTGTGACATTAATGTGTTTCGAGAGATGTGCGCTAGAAATGCGTTGCGAGGAATGTGGGCGTGGGGCGTGTGCTGTTAATGTAAGCGAGCAAAAAGAAAACTCTGAAAAGGGCCCGCTACACATTCTTGCTGCACACATCTCTGGTGGAAACGCAACGTTAAGAAACTGCTTCTAAAGCAGGCTGGATCAAACCTTTCATTATGAATCTGTTAGAACCGCAAATAAACGAAAAGTAAGGAAGTTGTGCAAATCAGCTAGCCTCGCCTGATAAAGACAAATGAACGGTCCCGATCGGGCCGCGGTCGGCCATGCACACGCGGTCTCTCCATCTAGCAGGCTGATGCGGAGAGGTAAAACAGCGAAATGCACTCAGAGCCTCGCCTGCTGCGATCTTCCGCAGATCCACATACACGCCCGATCCCGTTGCCCCCCAACCCCCCCCCCCACTCGCCTAATGACGAGCCCTGGCTGCGGTTAGCCCCCTCCCCCACCCTCCAACGCCTACTCTGATTTAATGGTGTACTTGCACTTGCAGCGATTGTTTCGAATGGATCCGACCGACGCAGACATTCTCTAGCGCGTGTTCTTGTATACATTATACCAGTCTAGTTCTCGCCTTGAGGTATTTCTCAAACTACCTACGAGGTACGAGTAATCCAATCTCTCGCAATTTGTGTCGCGTTCAACGTAAAGTAGGTATATTATGTAGGTAGCTTAAATAATCAGCTTCCATGCAGTTACGTTACTGGATTTCCTAGCAATGTCAGTATATGGGACTATATCGAATATTTATGTTGTAACTACATTTAAAGGTACACACAGAAAAATCTGTCGTTCTATCAAAGACTTACTCTTCGATTCAATGGGACATTACACTCAGCGTTCCTCAAATACAGCGATTATTCAATTCAACTACAAGATGTCATTGGATTCCAATGAATAATCCAATCGCAGCCTGTCGTTGAATCGAATCTGTGTTTGATAATTGATTATAAACTACTTTCTTTTCCTTGAACCAACAGATTTTATTGCGAGGACAGCTGATTGATTCGTTTGGATGTTTAATTGTGTGGTTTTGTATGAAGCTATAAGGAGCATCATATAAGAATTAGACATAAGCCTGCACCAGTTGATGCATTATTACCTGAAATATAACTGTCTGACTAATCTACATAAATACCTACATTCAAATGTGGGTGTTCGCTCTTCTAAGTCCCAATTTCTCAGTAGGTCCTCCATTTAATATATAACTGGACACATTTAAGTCACACAATTGCTGATGCAATACGCAAAGCCACGAGATGACACAACACGGCTAACACCGAAACAACACAACGGAACAACCATCCATCTTGGCGGGTTCGTGGCGGTAGTAATACTAAGATAATCCTTCTGTTCTTTATTCTTACCTTAATTGAATCGGGACATCAGTCCCGCCGAATACTGATTATAGTTCAGCGAACGACAAGGGCCGTTGAAACAAAATTAATTTTTGCCAGATGAATTATCACGAACTGCTGCTGCAGCGATAATTTTTGTACATTGAATAGTTTGTATGTTTTGCTTAAATGAAACATAGGGTAAATTTCGAAAACAAAAGGATGTTTTGATTGCATTATATGTCAATACTGGTATTAGAAAGATTATACATATCGCTAGAACGAATATAAAATTATTTTGAATTTATTGGCGTACCTGTGATTACTTCGAATATGAGGATTGAATTCTTTCAATGACATGGATTTGAAACAACTGTAAATATATTTAAAGCGATGGAAAAACATCCAAATACTAACAGTTAATTGGAAACGCAACAGTATTTTTTTCTGTGTACGATTTTATAACACACAAAATTAGGCATGAAAGGCTTATCTTTAATTGGCCACGCCTCTTATCTTATTTATTAGAAAAGATTAAAAAAAAAGTTTTTATATGACAGTTTTATAGTTTTTCCTGAATATTCATAATTTTGCAAGAAAAAAACAAAAAAAATAAAACAATTTTTTTCGTATAAAGCTACATTTTCTTAAATGGAACACCCTGTATATTACATCACGGAAAGAAATATATGTTCCTCTTGTTTTCAAAAATATAGGGCTCTCTTGCTTGATTCTGAAAGGATTTTGAAATATTTGACTTTAAAGTTTCTAAAATGGGGAAGTAAACCTCGATCTACTATAGCCATGGCGGCCGAAAAACAATTGAATGCGGTAATGTTTTGTGTCAGTTTGACATTTTGGCGAGGTAAAACTCATCGCTTTGTTTAAAAGTGCAAATAACTTCTAGTTTTATTGTGAAAAATGCCGTTATATTATTATAATGAAGATAAGAAACTTGAAATTATACGTTTATTTAAAAAAAATATAATAACATATCTCAAGCAGGAAGACAATTATTTGGCGAAGCTGTGCTGTCAAAAAACATATCAAATGGATAGGAAACAAATTCGGATACAGAATTTCTAAACCAACAAGCCTAAATAAATTATAATTACTAGAATATTGCAAACAAAGATAACCTTACAAATGTTCAACGTGTCCGTCATTATTACCTTTGTACTTTATACGCAAAAGAGGATTTTTTATTGTTTTTTCTTTTTAATTGTATCAAATTCTGAATTGCAAAGAAAATTATAAAACTTTCATATAAAAACTATTTGTCTTCAAATAAAGAAGATAAGGGGGCTGGCGAGTATGAGGAAACATACCTGGTACCTTCATTCATATAATATGCTTCAATTTAACGTTCGAGGTTTGTAAGGAATTAGTCACTGAAAAGTCAGTCAGGAGTAAAGATATGCGATCAACTGGAGTTTTTGAAATAATCAAAAGTGCACAGTTTATCACGATATTTAGAGACGGTTGTGGACCTGGAGTTGCTCGGACAATTTCGCAGGCTCTGGCCAGACTTCACTCCAAGTTTGCTGGCAATGGTCATTGGATCCTTAGGTGGAATGAGGAATACGCTGCTCTCTGCACTGCGCAAATTGCCGGTGTGCCGTGCGGCGGTGCACATCTTAGCCGCCAAAATCCAGAAGGCAGTTATCCTTGGGTCACTTCGTCTACTTAGGGCGCACTATTCGCGGACCCAGTGATTGCTCACCTCACAGTATGAGGAGAAGTCACTGGGTGATGGAACAGCAGTTCGGTGTGTCGGAGAACCGGCTACACCTTATTTCGAAAAAAAAGAACACTAGACTAACCACTGTCATTTGCATAAAAGTATCACATTAAATGAAATACAAAATTACCGCAAATACAATCACAGAGCTGAAGTTTGAGGATAAAATTTATCTACTTAACGAAAGTTCTAACTCAATTCAGGAATATTTTTGTCTTCACAAAGCAATCTAGACTATGACAGTATTGGTTCTTGACTTGCATGACCGATCTCAATAGAGTTACTAAGTCCATTAACTGTTCTGAGGGTTGGAACCTATAAAGAATGGGATTGTCCTAGATTTCTGGACGGAACATGAATCCCAATTTTCCTCAGTAAATCTGGAAAAGTATAGTTTGAGTGCAAAAGATCGTAGAAAACAACTAGATCTCTGTGTTTACGACCTATGTTTACATTTTAGTACCATTTTTGATTCTCTATAAGTAAATAAAGTTTTATGTACCACTTAATTTTTGTTTTGCTATAAATATACACTTAATATGTATAACACCAATTTTCAACTTCACATGCTATGATGGGGAAGTACTATACTCGCGAAATTTTTCTATTCCAAGAAAATAGTAACTTACAAATCTACGACGTGTGGGAAGAAGTGATTCAATCAACTAGACTCCAATTTTTTCGTTCATTAAAAAAAAAGTTTGCTTCCACATCCAAACCACCAGCTTGAAAATTTCTATTACGGTTATGAAAGTAGCGCCCACCTGCCGAATTTAATATTGACGTATACGTATCTGGAAACGAATGTATGTCCCATACCTGTTCGGGCATGTTGCAGCATGTTTAAATGAATCTGAGCGGGCTGCCTCTGTTCAAGCGGCTGTCATATCACTGGAAATTTGCTATTTCGACCCGACGGAAAAAAAAACACGGACACATGTCCCGAGAGACGACGCAATCTACCTGCGTTCCTCTTTTTGGTCACCAGAAATGGCAAATATTCAATAACCATTCGCTTTTGTATTGAACCGCGGTTTTTATATCCTATTAGCTGATCCGATAGACGCTGGCCTGTCTTAGCTATGAATATTGAAATTGAACTTGAATATGGAACAAACATAAATTATCTGATGAAGCATAGTGTTTATTGAAATGCCTTTTGATATCTAGACTTTTTTGTTTTGTTTTCGGGTGCTTAAATAAATAATTATGATGATTTTTTCAACACGGAACAGGCCTTGTGGAAAACATGGATCATCAAGATTGATCCCACAAACGATTGGCTTTTGCATTTTAGTTACCGTCATTGCAAATAAAAGCCACCCTTTAAAGTCAAATAGTATCTTGTTTGGAATCGTAGCGATGCGTGGAATCAAGACGTCTTCACTTTTATATTTCCTAGTTTTTTAATCAATTTTTCTAAAATGCCTAAAAACGAAGTTTGAGGAATATTTATTTTTTTTGCTAATTAGTCCGCCGCCCATGCACCGATTTTCAAAATTATAAAAACATTACCTACTACGACCCCACAGCATATCGCTGCCCAAATTTCATCACAACCCATGCAGCGGTTACTGAGATTACGAGGCTAGAAAAACACACACAGGCAGATAGACAGACCGACAGACAGATAGACCGACAGAAATGAGTGACATGGATTTTCATAAAACGCCCAAACAGCGTGTTATCTCAAAATCGAAAATTTTCCCGATCACAGTACTCCCCTCAACTATCGGTGAGGGAAGTAAAAATGGATTTATAGCAAATGTTTGTGAGGGAAATATCGGTTTTTTGTGCTCCAGATCATTTTAATTTAAAGAACAAGACACAGATAATGTTAATAACTCAAAACCATAAGTTTGCGAAATATTTAAAAAATCTTTAGAACTTAGGTCAGAAAAATAAAATAAAAATAGAAATTAATTCATAACCTTTCCTGTGTATTAGGTTCAAGCTCTGGAATGATATATTTATAAAATATTTCCGATATTTACACCTCTATGAATCATAGTAAACAAATTTGATTCGTCCTGTATTTACAATAATTTTTGATTGATATCTGAGCTTTACCTAATACAAAATCATTGAACGTTATCATCGTTAATTATTGATAAGCCGTAATTTCGAGGGCGCATTTCTGACCCAAAGTCAAGTAGGAAGGTTCACTTAAATTGTGTCTTGAAGAGTCTGGTCTTCAAGATACATGTCAAAGTATTCAAAGTTTCGAAAATATTGAATATATGCCACTGACCTTAAAAAAATTAAATATTGTTTTTCAGACGCAGATGAGAAACAAATTTTTTTGTCTTTTGATGTCTCTTCGCATCCCACTTTGTTTTAGAGGAAAAAAACTGTCATAGTCCGCCGAAAAAGTAGGGTTATGGAATAAAGTGTTTTTTATTTATTTGTTAAAAAACAAAGTGAGAAATGAAAGCCATTAAAATAAAAAAATATGCTTTTATACGTATCACCAGAAAAATAGTATTTAATTTTTTCAAGATCAGTGGCGTACAGCTTTTTGCTCAATTACTCGTGGGAAAATCCCAACACGCCACTGGAAAGGATAATTATCTTCTAGTCAGTGGTGATATATTTTTAATGCATATTTTTAATGCAGTACAAAAACGGCTCACTAATGTTTAAGATATTGGTAAAAACCAATTTTATTGCCAATCTTTGACACCCTGGATCTTGAAAACCGGACTCTTCAAGACATATGTTTATATGAACTTTTCTATATGAATTCATATTCATAAAACTAAACTCTTTAATATTTGTGGTTTTGTATTCTTGTTCTCTCCTTTCTTCCTTGACCTTAAACATCTTTGAACTAGAATATAAATGGAACAACTGCAGCATAGAAAACTATAATTTGCGATACCTACTTTCCTATTATTCAAGCATTGAAGTTTTGTGGTGTGGTATGGTCTGTAAAGCCTCTCTGAATGAAAATAGCCGGTTTTTTAACTCCCTTAACTTTAGAGAGGGAGGTCGATAGTAGGTAATGCTGTATAGGTGAAATCGTCCAATTTAGTGATCGAAAAGGGTAGGGAGAGGTGGATCTAAATCAATTCGCTTCGGAAATGAAAATAAGTATCCGAACGTTAAAGAGAGAAGTCTGAAATATGGGGGCAATTTAGTTGGGGGATTGCGATCTGTGTGGTTTTAAATTAGCCTACATTTACCACCACACGGCACAGGCCGCTACGGTATTTATATTGGATTTCTTCACCCCAACAGGGAAAAGCTGAGGGGTACACTCAGAAAAGTTGCCCCTTCAACGTCTTTATTGTAGCTAAATCTGGAGTATTACTACTACTCGTAGTCCGATGGACTCCTGCCTTTGTCATACTTCTTTTGTCATTCTATATAAGTATAAAATTTCAAAAGTTTATTACACAACTGTGCTTTTTCATGTCAAAAATGTACACAAAATTATGATCCAGCATCTGGCAAGGGTCACTTTGTGGCCAAACATCTCGCTCAATCGTCATTTGCTTGCACCATAGTTAATAATTTTATGCCACATTATCACATTAAAATTTTCCATTCCCTTCAACATTTCGATTATCGTCGCAGGAAATTACAAGAAAAAAAAGTTCAAATATCACTATCAATATCACAAAGAACTAATAATTTCCTTGGAGAGCATCCAACCAGCTGTAGAGAAATTTTTGTCGGCCTGGGCATAATGACTTTGACCTGTGTCTACATATATGAACTGTTAATATATGCAAGAACAAACAAGGAGTTTAAAATTCTTAACGATTTCCACAACTACAGTACTAGGGGATCATTCCTGCTGCAGGTTCCTATGCATAGATTATCAAGAACTGAATGCAGCCCTAAACTCATGGCTATAAAATTGTATAATAAGTTACCGGAAAAGTTTAAATCCACATCTGATCTCTTGTATAAGAAAAATGTGAAAAAGCTTCTTTTAAGCAAGGCCTACTATACGGTGACCGAATATCTAGAAGATAGAATTTGACTTAAATGTGATTTCAAAAATCAGGTATGTCTGATGTATTGTTTTTATACCTTTTATGCTATTTATTTGTCTGTCTATATTGTATGTATGTTTTATATATTGTATTTCAACATGCAGAGCTGCTGATGACTTGTTCAATATCATCACTTTTGATGATCTAATGAATAAATAAAGATTATTATTATATTATTATTATTATCCAGCTCCCTCGTTTTTCATAGAAATTTTTCCAAGAACACACGGGGTTTCATACTCCTATTAATAGAAAGCCAAATAAAGGTGTTCGATTTTTCTAAGTAAACCTGAAGTTCTGAGAGATCTAAAGTTTTTGATTTTCCTCCAAACTGCAACCAGATTTGTAATCAGCACACTCAAGTCATATAAAATACCAGGTTTCATAATTATAGAAAGCCAAGTAAAGGTTTTCGATATTTTTAGGTAAACCTGAAGGTCTGACGGATCTTAAATTTCTGATTTTCCTCAACCGAAACTGAAACTCCAAACTGCTACCGGATTTGAAATCAACACCCTCAAATTATACAAAATACAACGTTTCATATTAATAGAAAGCCAAATAAAGGTTTTCGATTTTCTTTAGGTAAACCTAAAGGTCTGACAGATTATCTAAAATTTTGATTTTTGTCAAACGAAACTGAAACTTCAAACTGCGACCGGATTTGTAATTAGCACCCCCAAATTAAGCAGTAAACGAGGCTTCAAATTAATAGAAAGCCAAATGCAGGTTTTCGATTTTTTTAGGTAAACCTTCAGATCTGAGAGATCTAAAATTTTGTATTTTCCTCAAACAAGACTGAAACTCCTAACTGCGACCGGTTTTGTAATCAGCACCCTCATATTATACAAAATACCAGGTTTCATATTAATAGAATGCCAAATAAAGGTTTTTGACTTTTTAGGTAAACCTAAAGGTCTGACAGATCTGAAATTTTTTATTTTCCTCAAACGAAACTCAAACTCCAACTGCAAATTCAGTCGCAACGTCACATAAGAAAAACCACGCTCACTTTTCTGGTTAGTTCTGCTCCCTCAAATACAAAATTAGGGTCACTAAAGTCAAGATTAGATCTGACTAAAAAATCTCAAGCTGACGAGGAATCACTTTCTCAGCGACCTTTAAAGGTGCTGACGGAAAAACTAGTACGACGATAACCCTGCAGAAATATTTAACCCCCTTTCTTTGGATTCGGGACGAGTTTGACAACCTTCCATGCCTCAGGAAAATATTGAGTTCTGAGCATAGCGTTGATTATTGCAAGCAGATATGTCACGGTATTAGGCGAGAGTAGTTTTCAATGCCTTGTCAGTAATGTAGGGCGTTTGAGTGACAAAAACAAATCAACATTGGAGACCATAGCCTAGTTATTAAAATCTTTTGTTGGCTAATCAGCTGTGAAATGAAATATTTCTAATCTCCTGTCTCTTAGGACATACTTTTCCCTGTGTGGATTCAGACGAGATTTCATGGCACGGCGAACAAACGGTATCCCAATAAAACGTCAGAATAGATCAAAATCTGCTTGGGGGAAAAGATAGCCCGTTTGTTATCTAACAGGAAGTGCCAAAAGAAAGTAGCTCGCGTTTGATGTGGTGGAAAAAAATTTGCTATAAGATAGAGTTGAAAGCCTTGTGGGTAAAGTCGATACGATTCCATTTTTTAAGTAGAACACTTTGGCAGCGAGTTTTATTAAAAGCTTCCATACACAGGTAGTAATATTCCTGGTATGATTAACTATTGTATACTGATGTCAGGGGTGAAATAAAAAATTTTCAAGATGTTTCATTTACACATTCGCCAAATGTTTAATTCTGGTGGAAGTGCCAGTCTCGTCACATAACTAGCACTACCACCATATTGTATAGTCACGAGGTACCTTCATACCTACCTTTTTTAGATTTTCCAACATACTTGAATACAGCATCTTATTCGATATCCAGCAAAAACCATAAAAAAATTGAAAATTGTTTATATACCAGCTTTTCTCAAACTGTGGGGCGCATTCAGTTGACAGGGAGCACACAACAGATTGGAAATAGATATAAAAGGATTTAAAAAAATAGAGAAATTTTGTTCAGCAATGACAACTAAACATTCTTAGGAGTAATGGGTAACATGAGCATGTTTTATGATACATAATTTTTCTAAATTTGCATCTATATTCTTTTATTATTCTTTATTTGTACTGAAGAATACAAATATTGCCACCTCGGAAGGCTATGCCTTGTGTGAGGTATTGGCACCGATATTGAAATATACACTAAAATTTTGCTATAGATAGCTACCCTGCGCCCATTTTCTTCTAAAATTTTATTTACGTATTTAGATTTCAAGGCAGCAAGTTCAAAAACTCGACTTACGCAGATAAGTGTTGCCATCCAAAAGTTTGTTGAATATCATAATTAATAAACAGATAACAGTTGAGCCTGGAAGCTATAAACTCAGAACAGGAACGCAATATAAAGTAAGAGTACAGGAAGTATTGAGGTAGTAATTAAAGTATCACGTTTCAAACAACTGGTCCAAATTATTTTTAAAATTGTTCACACTCGTAGAGTCAACAACAAGGTTATTCCAGCGGTTAAAAATTCTATTGGAAATAAAGTGTTGCCGTACTGTGGTCCTAAAGGCTTCCTTCTTCAGCTTGAACTAGTGCCCTCGTAGATTGCTGTTACCTCGTTGGAACAGCTCAAGTACGATGCCTTTGCCTCAATCAACTGTCGTACAGATTCTTGAAGCTGTTGACTATGTCCGTGGGAAGGTGATTCCATATGTATTAGCAAAGTTTAACATTTGTGAGGTATTTTATGACACCTCTATCAGTCCTTCTTCTTCTAGTGATAGTTCGACAGTACGATAGTTCTATACTCAAATGGATTCTCGATTTCCAAATTACGAAGTTAGACAATCTCTGACCTAGACAATAGCTGCCCGATATAGAGCTTTTGAGACCCTTCGCTGTATACAGATTTCAAACAACACCTACCTACGGGTATATAGCCGGATGAGTTTCTCTCAGGCTCGTATAGCTGTATGTATGTGTGTGTGTGTGGTCAGATCGAGCTATGCAGTGTACGGGAATGCGCCCTATTGTTGCGATATAAAACAACCACAGCGGATCGCCCAAGGAAATGCATTTTAGGAGGGAGCCATGGCTGCTTCCAGACAAATACCTATGGAGCTATAGCTACGGCGGCATCCTGGGATATGTTGCCAAATTTTATATATTTATTGATGGTATGCAGGAAGTTTTGATAACGGAAAATTTTGTTTTATAGCAATACGTAGACTAACTTAAAATCAGATTGGCCACATTGGCCAAATTGGCCAGATGTTACGTTTTCTCGATCCTCCTCTATGGGATGGAGTGATGGATAACGAACAAAGTTGATCTGAGAAGACTCGAGCCTTTCGAGATGTGGGTGTATAGCCGCATACTCAGAGTTTCTTGGACGGAAAAGGGTCATAAGTGTTGAAATCTTAAAGCGTATGAATAAAGAAACTGAAATAGTAGAAACTGTCAAAATGGCCTGGGTCACGCTATGCGTGTAGAAAGCTACCATATTGATAATACAAGGAAAAATAAGTGCCGGGAGAAGACGCACTTGGTGGCTGAAAAACTTACGAGAATGGTATCACTTTACATCGATATATTTATTCCGAGCAGCCGCATCTAAAGCAAGAATCGCCATGACGATAGCCAACCTTCTTAGAGGAGACGACACACAAAGAAGAAGAAGTAGACTAACACAGGTGGAAGTAACCTTAAAGTCTCATATAAAAGCCGCGAGATGTTTATACTCTAAAAGGGGTGACACACGTACGAACTTTAAGTACGCGGTTTTTAAGTTCGCGAACTTACTCGGCTCGACGTTGTCGGTGACACACGTGAAGCTGAAGTCACTCATTTTGATAATTTTCCTAAATAAGCAAAACTTTTAACAAACGCCAAACACAACAAGCGTTGCGCATCGATGGCCTGCCGAAACAAAGTGGTGGCTCGCGGCTCGCAGTATGAGCCGACACAAGCTACGAGTAAGATTTCAAACCAGCTGGATCGCCGGCGGTTTGCGCGACGGGTTTAAAGTACGCGTACTTAACTTACGTTGACACACACGCGAAGGTCATCGAGTCACAAGTACGCGTACTTGCTCGTACGTGTATCACACCTTTAAGAGCTCGGTAACTTTTTTTACCTTGAAGCGACCCACACTTTTGATATCACAAAACAACCCCTACTTTTAGCACACTGTTTGACAGAAACTATCTGGATCGCATAGGAAAAATGTGAAGACCAGAATCGTGCAGAATTTTGCTCCCTCCATAAGTGATTTGAACCTTTTTTCGATAGCACTTACAAAAAAGACGTTATTCTTCGAAAATCTTCGCGAAGCAGTTTTCATCCCCTCACCCTTCGAGCGGCAATCCTCCGACAAGATTGAAACAGGCACTGTTGTCATTTTGAAAACGTCTTTTCATGAAAAATAATTGATTACGTACTAACAAAAGTGTGGGTCGCTTCAAGGTAGAAAAACTTACTGGGCTCTTAGACAATTATAGCGAGAATTTTAAGTAAATTAGAATTATCTGTAATATGTGAGATTGCCAGATAATATCGGAAACTGCTTCTTGTATTATATGGAAGTGGTGTATAGTAGTTTGGGAAGTGATGCTCTCAAAGGCAGTAGTGTATCTCACCGGTCATCTATGTCAGTCATTCAGAAAATAATACAATTTAGTGAACGCGCACACCAAAGGCATAGAACAGTATGAACATACATACGGGTGTTTCTAAGGTTAAAACTTTTCGTCATAGGGCATGTAGTACTCGCCAAAAGGCAGGCGAGCATTCTACCACCGAACAGTTTTGTGGGCCCGGAACTAGCCTTAGGACTATCTGCAAACTTGATTAGGAAAACAACTGGAGAGTGGATCTAGAATCAACACTCTCTGAGATGGATCAACATCTCTGGTTATCTCCGTCAAGCTCGGGAACTATTAGCAGGGCCTGCAGAGAGAATAGGACGATTTTGTTTCTCTCTGGATAGGAGTAACTTGAGATTGCTAGTTAGTAGACCTATTAACGGGTCGCAACACCTTCAGGCGTCACTTGTTCGTGATGAAGGTGGTCAACGACCCAACGTGCATGTGGTGTGGTGAAGAGGAAGAATCCTCAGCACACATCTTGTGTCGCTGTGAAACCCTGGGTTATCACAGGCAGACTATGCTGGGCTCAAGAACCTTGGAACCAATAGAGATAAAACGGATAGGACCTAAGAATGTCTTGCCTTTGCCAAAAGGGCAGGTCTTAGGAACTAGCACGGATAGAGGCGCAAAAGGGCCCATCGTGTGGCCTATGCACCAGCCACATTCCGTGCTGGATGGCCTCTGGTCCTTATTCATTCACTCGCCAAAAGGAGTGATTTTTCTCAGTATCATACAACCGAAATGTTTAGGGATATTAAGATATTGACCGATAATGGAATCTTGATTTCTAATTTCGACCCTGTGTGATTGAATCAACAAAACAGAGGCAAAAAACGAAAAAACCTAGTTTACTACGGAGTTTTGATGTAGGTAACATCGCGCGTTTGTGTGGGAAGTAAAAATAGCAGTACGGAAAGAAATATTAACAAGAGAGACAAATCGTTCGACAATGTACGTCAAAAATTTTTTGACTAAGAAATCTGGAATATTGTACAATATATTTGCCGGTCAGAAACCAATTGACTGTTTGGCTTCTTCCATCTTATCATAGTAAATCATCGAGAAAATCCAAGTACCTTCGACAACGCCGCGCGGCCGGACCGGTATGCAAAGGGCCGACGAAGGGACAAGAGTCGGCGCCTCCCCCCCCCCCCCCTGCCCCCTTGGTCCCTCCATCTCCCGTTCCTGCTTCGTTCGCCATTGTGTTCCAGCGTGCATCGCATCGCATCGCATCGCGGCTAATAGAGTAATTAATAGGCCGTATAAATCACGGCTTATTGCTCAATCGAATACACGCGACACATATATAACCGAGGGATGAGGAGGGACGGGAGGGGAAGGGCAGATCACGCGGGGGAGGAGGGAGGGAGGATGCGACGATCAGCGCTATCACGCAGTAGGCCGTGGTTCGCTTGTCATAACGTTTTCGGATTGTTATTGTGCAACCGAGTATACATCGCTACATTGACGTTTAAACAAATATTCCATTATACTATCCCAAGAAACATTATTAGTTCTATCAGATACTACAAAAAATTAATAGAGCTCCATACTGCGTAGCCTTTTGAAGCAAACCTGCCTTAAGAGAAGGACTCACACCTCAGAGAGCTGTCACGGCTCTACTTAAAACGAGTCTTAAAACCAAAAGTACTTGAGCAAGTCTCCGTTAAACCTCCGATAAGTGCTTATTCTTTTATCTTCTTGAATCTTTTTTGAATTCTTTACGCCTTCAGACTTCAAAACGTGAGGCAATAACTACTTTCTTATAAGAGCCAAATAAATATTTTTAGTATTATCAGAACCTACAGGAAGTTAGTACAGCTCCGTATTGCTTGCCCTTTTGAAGAAAACTTGCCTTAAGGTGATTATGTAACCTTCTCACAGCCGGGAGGGCCCACACTTAAGAGAGCTGACACGGTTCTCACTAAAGCTAGTCTTAAAACCACAAGTACCCGAGTAAATCTCCGATAAATGCTCATTCTTCTATTCTTAAAGCTTTGATAAACCCTTTAAGCTTTAAGAGAAAAAATACTGTTGCATTGCCAATTAATTGTTAGTATTTGGATGTTTTTCCATCACTTTAAATATATTTACAGTTGTTTCAAATCCATGTCATTGAAAGAGTTCAATCCTTATATTCGACGTAATCACAGGTACGCCAATAAATACAAAATAATTTTATATTCGTTATAACGATATGTATAATCCTTCCAATACCAGTACTGACATATATTGCAATCAAAACATCCTTTTGTTTTCGAAATTTACCCTATGTTTCATTTAAGCAAAGCATACAATCTATTCAATGTACAAAAATTATTACTGCAACAGCAGTTCGCGATAATTCATCTGATAAAAATTAATTTTACTTCGATGGCCCTTGTCGTTCGCTACGCTATAATCAGTATTCGGCGAGACTGATGTCCCGATTCAATGAAAGTAAGAATAAAGAATAGGTGGATGATCTCAGTGCTACTATCGCCGCGAACTCGTCAACATGGACGAAGTTGTTCCGTTGTGTTGTTTCGGTGTTAACCGTGTTGTGTCATCTCGTGGTTTTGCGTATTGCATTAGCAATTGTGTGCTTTAAATGTGTCCAGTTATATATTAAATGGAGGACTTGCTGAGAAATTGGGACTTAGAAGAGCTAAGACCTACATTTGAATGTAGGTATTTAGATTAGTCAGACAGTTATATTTCAGGTAATAATGCAACAACTGGTGCAGGCTTATGTCTAATTCTTATATCATGCTCCTTATAACTTCACACAAAATCACACCATTAAACATCCAAACGAATCAATAAGCTATCCTCGCAATAAGATCTGTTGGTCCAAGGAAAAGAAAGTAGTTTAAAATCAATTACCAAACACAGATTCGATTCAACGACAGGCTGCGACTGAATCATTCATTGGAATCCAATGACATCTTGTAATTGAGTCGACAATACGATATAATTCGCTACCGACTATACAATTCCCATTGGAGAAAACGTCGCTGTATTTGAGGAATGCTGAGTGTAAACGTCCCACTGAATCCAAACGTAAGTCTTTGACAAAACGACAGACTTTTCTGTGTGTAACATGAAGCCATGATATGACTATTCTATCTTAAGGTTGCTTTCATGCAGAGATTTTGGTAGACAAATGACGTAAAAAAATGAGTTGGTTTTACTCATATTTTATCAGTGCTCTATCACGAAAACGGAAAAGCTTTTTACGAAGACATTTAAAACATGGAATATTTGTAGGTGTATACACCATGTATTACTATTTTATGATCATAAGTTTTGAATTTTCAAAGAGTGGGTAAAACTGAATAGAGTCCGTAACAAGTGAGGCTATGTGCAATCTTCCCTTATATGACTGTGGCGCGCCCCGCCAAACTATAAACCATATCACGAACGACTGTGAACTGCGTGCGTTTCAGAGATCGCGAGAAGAGTTCTTCACAGCCACACCGTTGGCGCTGAAGTGGTTAAAAGGACTGGACGTCAACTTGTAAATACCAAAGACTATGAGTATACTTTATTTTATTATAGGTTATAATAGTTTTGTATTTATAGTTACTATTGTCATGTATTTGGGCCATACGATAAATAAATAAATAAAGATGCAGGTGCCATACGGAAGCAATTCTAGAAGCTTATCCAGTATCCGAAAACTTTTTCGACCACATACATTTGCATGGAATCCCAAAGAGCGTCCACCAGACCCTGCTCGGTAGTATAGTCCAGCCTGTGGGAACAAGAGGGAACAAGAGTAGTGATTATCATCCAAGTCAGGTGAGAGGGAGTTGGCGGGAGTGCATAACCTTCCATCTCGGTCCCTCCCACTGGATTAACCGTGTTAAATATGCAAAGTCCGTCGTTGATTGTTCGCTCTCTGCTGGTTCGGCGAGGCGAAGGCCTTCCAGCTTTCCAGCCTGGCTGCCTGGCGTGCCCCGTTACTGCACGAAACGTATCCAGGAAATTAAAGCGGCCCTGATGCCGACGTTCATTTGTTTTCATTGGCCGGAGCATGGGCGGCGCCACGCGGAGGGGGGGTTGAGAAAAGAGCGAAATAGAACATCAGACTATCGTTGATGAAGTCATGTTTACATGGCACAATTAAAGATGCTGGCGAATCCCGCGTTGTTGCACTTGATATATCGAAAGCTTTCGACAGAGTATGGCATGACGGACTTCTGGCCAAGCTGGCTGCTTATGGACTACCACCTGGCCTGTGCCAGTGGCTGAATAGCTTTTTGAACGACCGATCTCTGTTTGTTGTAGTCGAGGGCTGTTTATCAGACGTATTTTCAATAAACGCCAGTGTTCCTCAGAGATCTGTCCTATCCCCTACACTGTTTCTGCTGTACATCAACGAGCTGCTGGAAATAACATCCAATCCAATCTACAGCTTCGCAGATGACAGTACATTAGTGTCGTGCATGGAACCAGGCAAGCCACTATCATCCCAGGAGACCGTACGTCGGCGACAGCAGCATGCCTCACAGATCAACGCTGATATCAAAACAATTGTCGAATGGGGATTAGCAAATAAAGTACATTTCAACGTACAAAAAACTCAGGCAACAACACTTACAAAGAAGTCTCACGATGGCTTACCAACCGTGGAAATGGATGGTCACCCCATAGTCGAATCACCTTCCGTTAAGCTTTTGGGAATCAACATCAACAATAACATGTCCTGACACGACCACGTCGTCAGTATTGCTAAAACGGCTTCCCAGAAGCTTGGAGTTTTGTTCCGCTGTAGGAAGTTGTATACACCGGAGCAACTGCTGCTGCTCTACAAGGCATAGATTCGACCATCGCTGGAGTATTGCTCTCATGTGTGGGGATGCGCTCCGAAGCACTCTCTAAAGCTTCTGGACACTATCCAGAAAAGAGCGATTAGACTTATCGATACGCCTAACCTGACAAAGGACCTCCACAGCCTGGAACATCGGAGGAGGGTGGCTGACGTATCCCTGTTTTACAGATTCTATCACGGAAGATGTTCGAGTGAGCTCTCTCAGATAATAATACCACAGGCCGTCCGAACCAGGAAAACTAGAGAAACTCTGCGAGCTCATCCTTACCAGGTCGAGGTCCTTACTCCCCGAACTAGTCTCCTTCAGCATTCCTTCTTTTGGAGAACTTCGACGCTGTGGAATCAGCTGCCGGGGAATTTGTTTCCCGACGGCTACAACCTGCAGCGTTTCAAATCTAACGTGAACCGATACTTATCCTCTGACAGCGCTTCTACAGCGCCATGGGCTTTCAGCCTTTGCGGGAGGCCGATCATAAAAAAAAATACCGGGAAATGCCGAAGAAACATTGTGTACTGGCTGACCTGACAGCCGCTGTTCTGTCTTTGCCATGAATATTGAAATAGAACTTAAATCTGCAACAAAAAATATAATAATAATAATCTGAAGAGCAAATTGTTCATTGAAATACTTTTTATCCCAACATGTTTTGTTTGGTTTTTGGGGCGCGTAAATAAATAATGATGATTTTGTCAATGCGGATAAAAAAATTATAGAAAAGAAATACTCATAATTTATCTTACCTAAATACATTATAATAATAAAATATAGCGCAATTACTGTAACTCCAAATTATGTATGCCACAGACCTTAAACAAAATTAAATGTTGCTTTTTAGACGAAACAGATGAAAACCCAACTATTTTGTCCTTTGGTGTTTCTTCGCATCCCAATTTGTTTTGGAGGAAAAAAATAAAAACCACTTCATAGCCCGTCGAAAAAGTGGAGCTGTGAAATGAAGCGGTTTTTATTTATTTCTTCCAAAACAAAATGCGATACGAAGAGACATTAGAAGAAATAAAATGTGGTTTTATCTGTTTAATCTGAAATGCAACATTTAATTTTTCCAAGGTCAGTGGGGTACCTACATTTTCTTGCTAATATTTTCGTGGGACTGCCCCCCGACCTTCGATACGCCACTGGAAAGGATAATTATCTTCTAGTCAGTGGTTACTTGGATTCTTAATGCAATGAAAGACAGAGACAAATTAAAAGAAACCGCTCATGTCATAAGACATTGATTAAAAACCAATTTCATTTCCAATCTTTGACACCCTGTATCTTGAAATCCAGAATCATCAACATACATGTTTATTCATTGTGTAATCAGGGTGTCGGAATATTCGACCGATAGCGCTTGACAGGTGATAGACGTCACATTTTTATGGACATTGGGATAGGAAGCCTTAATATGCTCAATTTTCAAGATACGGGGTGTCAAAGTCACCTTTATTTTGTTTCTTTTTCAATTATTACAGATTTTCAAAATTATAGCAGCCTTACCTACTAGAATGCCACAGCATATCGGTACCCAAATAGGGTACTTGCAGAAAAAAATACTATGTCGTTTACTCGTTCCTTAGAGCCTAGTATACATGACAAAATCACTTGTTTGTATTTTTGGAATCGGCTGTGAGAGATATTCCAAAAATTATTTCAAATGCCGGAAAATGGCGCGGAACCAACCTCTGACGTCAGTGATATCCTATAGTGATGGGATGTAAAGTATTGATATTCGATATCGATAGCCAGTGCTAACCTAACATTTTGACATTGATCATTATAACCACAAAACGCAGTCACACACAAAAGTACAAAAGTCAAAACAATAAGGCTAGATTACTAATTCACTTTGTAGGGTTGGGCTTGAATTAGATTCTATCTTTGGATTCATTCATAATGGGATGCGCCGAAATAAAATGATGGCTTCGATTAGTTGCGAATCTCGGTCACAAACAGGATGAACTTTGATGCCTATCAGATATAAAAATGTATTGCAGTGAACATGCTAGTGGGTTAATTGCCTGTTTCAAATATGTTCAAGTTTCAATAAATTGAGTCACAATGTTAAAGAATTCAGATCATCTCTAGTTTGCAGTTGAATCTCACTGACCTGAGCTGTAGCAGTATCGATTGTCGATATCGATAAGATACCTGTGACGTCAGCCCTTATATTAAGTCACGTGGAAAAATTTGAATGTATCCTTATTTTATTTTGCAAATATATTTTTTTGGCCGTCAGTAAAATCATATTTTTTGTTTCCTACTGCTTCTTGATATGGCTTTCTTTACGATATGTATACTCCCGAGACGATTTCACGACCTCTGCAAATACCCTATTTTATCACAATCCATGTCGCGATTACTGAGATTACTAGGCTAGAAGAACGCGATCAGACAAACCGACAGACAAACAGAAAGACCGACGGAAACGTATTAGCTGAAAATCTGAGATTTTCGCGATCACAATACTCCCTCCACGTGTCGGTGTAGGGAGTAAAACGTGTTAAAAAAGTGTAAAGCTAATATCTTCGGAAACCTCTAACAGTGCACCGCACTGGTAGATAAATCGCCTCGAACAAAAACAATTGTGCCCTTAGATAATCTGTCCAAGTCCGTTGATGTGTAGGGAGAGATGACAGGATTTGTTTTAAAACACCATATAGAGCCGGCAGTCATCCCCCCTCCCCCCCATTTGAGTCAATTCGAAGCGATAATCTAAATCGGCTTTGAAAAGCTACATGCGATTTGTTCCTTTTAATGCTGATTGACTGGATGTTGACAGCTCGAGGGGTGGACAACGTACGGGGTAGTTGTAGCGCCAGTTTAGCCACTTTATGCACCCAAGCTGGTTGTGAGTTCAATGGCTCTGTTTGTTTTTTAACACGTTTTCTATTGGGTGTTAATTAAGTATGTTCACAAACTTTAACCACGAATAGTCCTCCGAAAAATGGAAAGAAAATGTCATATGAATATGGGTCCGGAAATGCTTCCTATAAGGGAGCTTCGCTCCTTTGCATGGGGCACCCTGAAGACGGTTTTCCCTCGGTACTCTCGAAACCATTCATAACAAAATTACGAAATTAGGTACGGTGGGTGAACTTTTGACACTGAATCTGATTCTGAATTCAGAATTTCATAATTTTAATCAGAGGCAAATCATAAGGGAGGAGTTAAGGGTAAAAATAACCCCATTTTCTAAATGGTAATTTTTTTGACATTGTGATTTTAGAATATGGTATTTCAGAGATTTATATGTAAAAATGGTCTTTTGGTACATCTCGATAGGGCGAACCGATTTCGAGAAAAATGCAAATTATTGAATCGATGCAGGCTATTGTAAATAAATAAATGTTCATCTATTTATTAAGTGTGCTGTGAAAAACAATGGCAATAATTGATAAACAACTTGAGAACTGTCAGTTTATTCAGTCTAGAGTTATTACAAAACATTTAGGTTTATTGCAATTGTTTTTCACAGCACACTTACTAAATAGATGAACATTTATTTATTTACAATAGCCTGCATCGCTTCAATAATTTGCATTTTTTTTCGAAAACGGTTAGCCCTATCGAGATGTACGAAGACACCATTTTGACGTAGAAATCTCTGAAATACCATATTCTAAAATCAAAATGTCAAAAAAATTACCATTTAGAAAATAGGGTTATTTTTACCCTTAACTCCTCCCGTATGATAAGCCTCTGATTAAAATTATGTAATTCTGAATTCAGAATCAGATTCAGCGTCAAAAGTTTACCCATCGTACCTAATTTCGTAATTTTGTTATGAATGGTTTCGAGAATATCGAGGGAAAACCGTCTTCAGGGTGCCCCATGCAAAGGAGCGTAGCTCCCTTAGGAAGCATTTCCGGACCCATGTTCATATGACATTTTCTTTCTATTTTTCGGAGTACTATTCGTGGTTAAAGTTTGTTAACATACTTAATTAACACAATGTATATGCATCCTAAGGTACGAAGGTGATGTTTATTCATTTTAAAGCATAGGACTCAGACTATAAATATACACATTTATTAAGAACCGACAACAACAAGAATTCAAGGAGCTTGTTCCAATATCCTGTCCAAGCTTAATTGTTTAGCGCATGCACCATTCTTTAAAAAGAAAGGCCTATAGCTTACATGCCACATTCACCATTGGTTAATAGTGAATATATGTAAGAATAACCAGTTAGGTAACGAACGGTTAATAATTGGGAATGCGGCAAATAAACGCAAAAGTGGACTCTTTTTACTTTATTCCAAGCTTTCGGAAAGTTATGATTCCATCATCAGGGCTACACTAGAAATTTTGAAAATGAGTAACAATCTCAATAAATTGGTGTTAAGTACTTAGTTTATTGAGATTGTTACTCATTTTCAAAATTTCTATTGTAGCCCTGATGGAATCATAACTTTCCGAAAGCTTGGAATAAAGTTAAAAGAGTCCACTTTTGCGTTTATTTGCCGCATTCCCAATTATTAACCGTTTGTTACCTAACTGGTTTTTGTTTCGGCAATGATTACGCCCCTTTTACAATGTAAGAGTAACTCTCACACTGGTTTCAAAAAATATTCATTATACCCTGCAAACTGGTACAACTAACTTTCATCACTTAATTACACTGCGGTTATTTAAAAAGAACATCAACATTTTACCGCTGAAAGGCATGATGAACAGCGTACCAAACGGTATATGGTTTCAACTGTACCTGTGATGCTTCGCTGTATCTGAAGCAGTAAAGTGCGCTCTATAAACAACATAAGTATAAATAATAAACGATAAATCTGACGGAAAGTCATATTCCTCAACGAAGTCCGTAAAAATCTTTTACGATTCTCGACTTTATTAGGATCGTATACGTGTAAGCGATTTCGTACGCGTCAGAATACACGAGATACTTTTGTTATCAGCTGTTCCAATTTATGTTTTGCGTAAAATCTTGGAATTTTAGTTGCGATGCATAAAGGGGAGCTGTGACTGGCTATATTTTTAGACCAGAAACTACATACTTCCAGTTTATATGAGGATACATCAGTATATAATGACATTGGTGTTATAACTTCAAAGGAAGAATTTTACAACACACAATTTCTCTTATAGCGTTTTTCACTGGGCACATTTTAGTGCACTCCATGCGAGTGCAGAATACTGAAAAAGTTCACCTAGGGTAGCATTTTTGCACTGGGTTCTTCCAGTGGAATACACATCCAGAAACATCAACCTATTTTGACAACAGTCCGCATATATTACTACTACTCGCTTGTCTTGAAAACTATTCAATAGTTTTCATATAATTGCCAAATCTGGGAATTTTTTCTCCCGAATTTCTTCCTAAATACATATCTGTTTATCCTGAGATAAGCTGGATTCTTCCAATTCAAACAAGTAAATTAAAAGTTTGATTTTTCGTTCACTCTACTTATTCTGACTGAAAATGGTGAAAATCAACTAGGTATTACTGTATTAAAAGATCGAAAGTTTAAGCAGATTAAACACAATTCTATGATTTGTAGTTTCCCGCTCAAACCTACTGTCATTTTCTTGGTTCACTTCCACGACACTCACTTTGAAATCAGTGCGAAATTATTGCACTCAGTTCGACCGCTCCGAGTGGAGAAATTCCAGTGAAATGCGAGATCTTAAAAAATTTTGCACTGGAACTGCCAGTGAAATACAAAACAGAAATCCAGTGCAGCCCAAGTGCAACCAGTGAAAAACGCTATTTACTACTGATCAGACCGCCTAGGCAAAGCCTATATTAGGTTAGGGGAAGTTTGTTAACGCGGGATTTGAATGGGCCAATACCCGCAGGCTCGATAAATACATCGCCTGGCAGTCCATTCCTAGACTTGGATACCCTGGGAATAAATGTGCGGTTGTACCGCTCGGTTCTTGATGTACGAAGAATGACCGCCTTAGGATGAAAAGCAGCAGTCGCGCAGGTGCATCCGATGGGAGCCGTGAGCGGCGGAACGATAGAAGATAGCTCAGAGGAGTCGATTCCGTTGGAATATCGGTAGAAGAGAGAGAGGTCACCAACAACACGCCGGTGAGAAAGTGGCTGGAGGTGGCGCGTTAAGGCCGGGTCGCCAATTAGTCAAATTGGCCTTCTCTACCTTCTATCTGATCTAAGGTCATACGTACATATAATGATGTCATGCGTTCACATTTTATTGGTCTGTGATTTGATGACCGTGATCTAGGTTAAGGTTCGTGATTCGTCAAATTGTCTCGTCACTGCTGTGACTCATCATTTTCAGTTCGTGTCATTCGTTATCGGGTGCGGTGACTGTATTCGTCCTTTTTGGCCTGGAATCCTGACTACAGTATTTTAGTTACTTTTTTTAAGTAAGTTTCTCATAACCAATACGGACGTGTCATGTAGATAGTGGATTCACTAGTGGATTCTAGTGGATTCACAGAGAACGACAACTTACGCTGTTCAGTATTTTTTGAAATAGCATAGACGGTCTTTGGTAATAAAGGCACACAGCATCTCTCTGCCTTACAAAAACGAGCACTATTAGAGTTTTTCTAGCCACCAAATAACTCTCATGTGTAACCAAGTTGACTGTGCTAACAGTCAGTGGCGGCTGGTGAGGTAGTGCCACAGTGCCATGGCACTACCTTAATTTTCGACAAAAACATATTTATCTATCTCTTAAACTTTTCTTATTCTATGTTAGTTTCCAACGACTTTTTCTGTTTTATATGAAATGGCAATATCGCCTCAGCGCATAAATGCTTGCGCCAGGCAGCACGTGGCATCGTGGCGTTGTGCCGTTTCTTATAAGGCACCAACAAAGTGAGAGAAATCTTATCACAAAGGCTTACGGGTGACAGAGATAATGCTATGCTGGACGTTTGGATGGATTTTAAATACGAAAATCGAAAGTAGATCGTGCCAGGCACATTGCCCATATTTCCATTCATGGTTCACTATTTTTGTTTTGTTTCAGCAGTTTCGATTTGTTTATGTTTGACGCTGATGTCGACTTTGAAATTTAGATCTGATTAGTTTGAGTGAGCTGATTTCAGGTCGGTATCTCTTTTGTGTTAAAATATATCATTGGAGCGAAAATGAATAAAATTGGCGCATTAATAAACTCATTTAGTAATCTTCCGCTGGAAAAAAAACTGCAGATTAAGGAATTAGGACTTCCAACACCTGATTTAACAATTGAAAAACTTATTGGTAGTGGACAGATATCGCGTAGTCCTAAATTTAATAAAACTATTTATGATAAAAACAATTGGATAAGTGACTGTGAAGAAGTTAGCCAACTCTTTTGTTTTGTGTGTGTTCTATTTGGAGGCGATGACACTTGGACGAAAAAATGCACGAATGATCTTGTTCATATATAGGAGAAAATGAAGACCCATGAAAAATCTAAAATACATAAAAATAATGTTTTCAGTTGATAGATGCTTGGTAAGTCGAACATAGAGACTCAGTTAAATTCGGTTATCGGCTATAGTTATAAATATTTTTTTTTCAATTTTATATCGGTTTGAAATTTTGGCTGTCATTCTGGCACTACCTCTCTAAGTTGCCACGAGTCGCCACTGCTAACAGTGCATTTTTGTCACCGACGTTTTCAGTTTACGCGTAGGTGGACAGGCAAAGAAGCGGAAGTGAATCTCTGGCACATGTGCAGGGCATTATTCCATACGTCAGTTGGTGCCAGTTGGCTCTGTATCAAATGAGGCTACCGGAAAAATGCACATAGTGGCAGAGTTTATCAATTATGAAGTCAAAACGAGTTCATTCTGAAAAATAGTCACTCTTCACGTCGCCGTACGCTAGGAGGACGTTTTAGTATTATACATGTAGCAGTGTATGGTGTTTTGTAAAAACAGCAATTTTTGGGCTGTCTTTTCAACATTTCTATGTGTCTCCAGTTTGATATTGCTTTTTCCAAAAAAATAGAAGTCGTCCGAAAATGCATAGAGAGATTCTAATACATTTACTTCCCACCCCCAAGGTGCATATTTATATTAATAACGGTCTGTCCAGTACCCTGAAAATAGCAAATATAAGGCTGACTATAATTATGCTTTTTCATCATCATCTTAAGTCGAGGTCTTTATCATATACATTGATATGTTGCATGGAACTAGGCAAGCCACTATCATCCCAGGAGACGGTACGTCGGCGACAACAACATGGCTCACAGATCAAGCTGTCAAGCTTTTGGGGATCAACATCAACAATAACATGTCCTGGCATGACCATGTTGTCAGTATGGCTAAGACGGCATCCCAGAAGCTTGGGGTTTTGTTCCGCTGTAGAAATCTGTATACACCAGAGCAACTACTGATGCTCTACAAGGCACAGATCCGACCATCGCTCCCATATATGGGGATGCGCTCCGAAGCACTCTGCAGTGTTGCTAGGAAACAAAATTATTTTGTACCACAAAAAACGTCAAAATGTACCACATTTGATAAAAATGTACCACATCGCTAAACGTCAATTGTCATCCACAAAACAGCTGTCAGTACGTCAATTGTCATCCATAAAAGAGCTATCAGTACGTCAATCCAATGGTTGCCAGCGTAAAAATTCAGTCACTGGCCCTATTGACACTCAAAGTTCAAGAACAACAAATCTTTAGAAAAAAAATCACCTTTTTTCTCAGTCATACAGGAAACCAGGAATGTTTTGTTACATTAGGTTACTACATTGTATTTTGGATGTGATTTAAACAAATAAAAAATAATAACTCTAAAAATAAAATATATAAAAATATACTAATTATTCACACCCACAGCACAAACTATAAGCAGAAAGAAATAAATATGCTTCAGAGAAGCCTAGCTGCTTAACAATGTTCCATTACGTATTGATATGGCTGTAAATGAAGAAACAAATAAAAAATACTATAGTTGTCTGTGACGTACAGCCAGAGAATGAGAGGGTGGATGGGTTCCAAGTACATAAACCCGTCAAATAAATGTGTTATTCCAATATTATACCTAATTGTTATACATTCTCCGTACCACGAATTGTTAAGACAAGTAAGATATTAACAGCAAAATCACCAGAAACCGTTTCTTCAATTTGTACCACATTCTAGTAATTTTAAAAATGTAGTACCACTGTACTTTTATTGTTTAAAATGTACCACATGTGGTACAATTGTACCACTCTGGCAACACTGGCACTCTGTAAAGCTTCTAAGCTCTATCTAGAAGAGAGTAACTACACTAATCGATACGCCTAGCTTCACAAAGGACCTCCACAGCCTGGAACATCGAAGAAGGGTGGCTGACCTATCCCTGTTCTACAGATTCCGTCACGGAAAATGTTCGAGGGAGCTCTCTCAGATAATAACACCAAAGGCTGTCTGAACGAGGAACCCTAGAGAGGCTCTACAAGCTCATCCTTACTAGATGGAGGTCCTTACTCCCCGAACCAGTCTCCTCAAGCATTCCTTCTTTTGGAGAACTTCGCCACCGTGGAATGAGCTGTCGGGGAATTTATTTCCATACGGCTACAGCCTACAGCGTTTCAAATCTAATGTACACAGGCACTTAGACACTCCTCTCGCAGCGCTTCAACAGTGCCACAGGCTCTTGGCCTTTGCGAGAGGCTGACTATAAAAAAAATTTTCCTTCAAGTTACAATACCGTGTAAGGAGACCAGTTATTACACAAGCTGATTCCTAATAAAAAAAAAATTGGGCGACAGCTATTTTCTGACATGAGCCTTTGATGAATGCTTTCAGGACATTGCAGCATGTGTTCTTGCAATTCGCATTATCTCAGTAACTGCTTCACCACTGTTGATGTAATTTGGATATGATATGTTATTTAACATTTAGTCTGAAGTTGTGATGAGACAGGTATTGGACAACTGAAATGGCGGTATAACTATTGGCGGAAGCAAAATATCCAGCTTAAGATTTGCTGATTATACAACCCTTATTGCTGCTTCTCAGGAAGGACTAGTAGCTCTATTGAACGTTTTAGAACAACACGGTGCAGCATATGGTCTTGGTATTAACTACAACAATACCAAGGTTATTATCGTAGATAGAGAGCATGACAATCATTGAGAAATAAAGTCAATAGGCCGTTGTGAGGTAGTTCAAAGTTTTGCGTACCTCGGTTCTTTGATCGACAATTCAGGTAGCTGTGAGAATGAGATTCGACGGCGCATTCAACAGGCACGGGTGGCCATGACAAAGCTTACTAAAATATGGCGTGACCATAACAACACTAAAGCTACCAAAATGTCACTGGTTCAGTCTCTTGTGTTCTCCATATTTTTGTATGCCTCGGAAACTTGGACTGTTAAAAAGGCAGATCGAGCTCGCATAGATGCTTTTGAAATTTGGACGTGGAGGAGACTGCTGAGGGTTCCTTATACCGCCCATCGAACTCACCTTTCCGTACTGGATGAGCTCGATAATCCAAAGAGACTATCCTCCATTGTGTCGATGGGAATGCTTACATTCTTCGGACATATTCACAGAAGCGATAAAATGAAGAAACTTGTAGTTCAGGGTCACGCCCCGAGTGGGCGGCGCCGTGGCCGTTCCTCTACATACTGGGTGGATACGACGAAACAGCTGCTAGATATGAGTATCAAGAGCGCCACTGAACTGACAGTAAATCTCGAACGATGGCGAGCTACAGTTCTCAAAACTATTGATAATATTCGTGTCGGCAAAATTCTAGCTCCGACTTAATGCATTTTACGAGTTCACGACATATCTGTTAAGACATTGTGACTATGATGATGATGATGACATATAATCACACTCGATAGTGCTGCCAAAATTTGAAAAACGTTCCATTGGCGATGGAGTGATTAAAAAAATTCTCATAAGCATCCCAAATTTATTTTTCAGAAGTTTAAGCGTCCAGAAGAGCTGCGATTGGTGAGAGGAAACTGTAAGGTATAGGGGAAATTCAAAACGTTTTCCTATTTTAGTTTCGTAGGAATAAATCCTTAACCTTTTCAAATCAGCCGCGATACCCTGGTTTTTAAGGTTTTTCCCAGTTATGAACCGGCAATGGATAATTCACTTTTCCTATAATAAAAGCCGACCGTAAAGCCACAATAAAAGGACCTCAAATTGGTGCAAACGATTAGACCTCCAAACAAGCGCTTATTAATACTCGTTGCTTTTTTGTGAACGGTTAGTTGGGTCGAGCTCTGATATTTTTAAATTACCTCGAAAATTCAAAGGGACTCGCCGAGTTATTATTTTGGCTTAATGAGCGAATGGACGTTTGTCGGTTTCATGCAGTTTTAATTCGAACGGATCGAATCGGGTTATTCGCGACAGCGACATTTCAGTACTATAATACAGGGTGAAAGAAAACGCGTTGGCGCGTTGTATGGATCGAACAGAGGAGGACGTAATTTTGGCAGCTTGGTTACTCACTGTTTTATGCCGGTTCAGGGCTCTTCTATAGTACGAGTGGAGCAAAGCGCACTTATTTTTACATTCCTCGGACGTTGAGTTCAATTTATTCGCAATTTCTCTCCTAATATTGTCTTTTATTAGATTATTGTCGTAATCTTTATGCTTTAGATCGTATTAAACATTTATGCTCTTGCACATAGATAATCAAACAATCTTCATTAACAGGCATTTTTTCCGCCTATTAACCTCAATAAACCAATTTTCTTGGAATGCTAAGAACAAGGTGCTCCTGTACGAATTGTATAATGACGAATCGGGAATCGGGATACCCGAAAATCAACGAGCGCTGGCCGAATCATGACGGGCGCCCTGTGGTCGCCTTTCAATAGTTCACACTACACTATGGTTGTGCACGTGCCATGCTCCTCCATGTCAGACCGTAACCTTGAGAAACCACTTTCAGAGCGGTCGGAAGCAGCACAGTCGGAGCACAGTCTGCGCCTAGACCTATATGTCTGAATTAAAAACAGTAATCCAATACATTCCAATGAAAACTTTGGATGACCGATTCAGTTCAAGTCAACACAGTCGGCGCACAGTCGGTGCACAGTACCGTATGTGTGAATCGGCCTTTATGCAACTTTCCATGCCACTTCAATTATCAGGAAATACGGTGAAACTGAAAATCACGTGTGTCGAAACTTTTTGATTTTCGTTTTGCGAGACTGAAGCCCAAAACATTGGCTAGATTTTTAATCACCACCTTCATATTATCCTGGATACAGGATTGATAGAGGGCCGAATCCAGATTCTAAACATTTTGCCGTGAAACTGAAGATCAAATTGTTCTACGAGACTAAAATTCAAAACATCGTCTGGATTTGTAAACACCACCCTTAAGTTATCCAGGATACGGCATTTTATATTGATAGAAAGCCAAATAAAGATTTTAGAATGTTTGCGATGAAACTGAAAATCAAAGGTTTTGGAAATTTTTGATTTTTGTTCTGCGAGACTTAACCTCAAAACATCGGCGGGATTTGTAAACGCCATCCTTAAATTATCCAGGACACGGCATTTTATATTGATAGAAAGCCAAATAAAGATTTTAGAATTTTTGAGATGAAACTGAAAATCAAAGGTTTTGGAAGTTTTTTATTTTTGTTCTGGGAGACTAAAACTCAAAACATCGGCCGGATTTGTAAACACCACCCTTAAATTATCTAGGATACGGGATTTTATACTGATAGAAAGCCAAATAAAGATTTTAGAATTTTTGAGATGAAACTGAAAATCAAAGGTATAGGAAATTTTTGATTTTTGTTCTGCGAGACTAAAACTCAAAACATCGGCCGGATTTGTAAACACCATCCTCAAATTATCCAGGATACGGGATTTCATATTGATAGGAAGCCAAATAAAGATTTTAGAATTTTTGCGATGAAACTGAAAATCAAAGGTTTGGAAATTTTTGATTTTTGTTCTGCGGGACTAAAACTCAAAACATCGGCCGAATTTGTAAACACCATCCTTAAATTATCCAGGATAGGGGATTTCATTTTGATAGGAAGCCAAATAAAGATTTTAGAATTTTTGCGATGAAACTGAAAATCAAAGGTTTGGAAATTTTTGATTTTTGTTCTGCGGGACTAAAACTCAAAACATCGGTCGGATTCGTAAACACCACCCTCAAATCATCCAGGATACGGGATTTCATGTTGATAGAAAGCAGAATAAAGATTTTCGAATTTTTGAGATGAAACTGAAGATCAAAGGTGTCGGAGATTTTTGATCTTCGTTCTGCGAGATTGAAACTCTAAACATCGACCGGATTTGTAAACACCACCCCTAAATTATCCAGGAAACGGGATTTCATATTGATAGAACACCGAATCAAGCTTTTAGACTTTTTGAGATAAAACTGAGGATCAAGGGTGTACAAATTTTTTATCTTCTTTCTGAGAGTCTGAAATTCAAAACATCGGTCGGATCTGTAATCTTCTTCTTAGGGTGCCATGCAGATTCCTGCGTAGGCGTTCATCCTTTCTCTCATCAGATCGTCCTATTCATTGCAGCCCTCTGTAATTCCTGGAAGTCGCTTATTCCTGTCCAGTGACATCTGTAATAACCACCCTAAAATTATTCTGGATTTCATATTGATAGGAAGCCAGATAAACATTTTAGAGTTTTTGAGGTAAAATTGGCAGTGATGTCATGTGACAGTGATCAATACCAACTTTCTTATTCTAAATGCAATACCTTGTTTACTATGTTTGTTTTTATTTATTACAAAATTCTAGACATAACTCTTATGCAATGTCCTATACCTAAAAATTAACATTAAAAAAATATAAATATTTTATTTCACAATTTCGATACATTACACTAAAAACATAATAAGTAATACTGACTATTTCTTAATAATTAGCCAAAATACATTAATGCCAATGTAGGAAATGTCCAAAATGCTCGCATGAACATCTTGGCAATATGGTAATCTGGTATAGAAATGACTTCTATTTTCAAACTCGCTACATTACACTCAAAACTTATTTCCCATTTGGTTCTTGACATTCAGAAAGGAAGCAAAACTATTTCCTTTTTACCGACATGAAATAAGAACCTTCCAAAAACTGGTTTTTTGTTTACTCATAGCCTCAGCAATTTTTTGTTGAATTTCGTTAACTGTATGTAATTATCATCACAGTCACAATGTCTTAGCAGACATGTTGTGAACTCGTAAAATACATTAAGTCGGAGCTAGAGTATTGCCGACACGAATATTATCAATAGTTTACAGAACTGTAGCTCGCCATCATTCGCGATTTACTGTCAGTTCAATGGCGCTCTTGATACTCATATCCAGCAACTGTTTCGTCGTATCCACCCAGCGTGTAGGGGAACGGCCACGGCGCCGCCCACTCGGGGCATGACCCTGAACTACAAGTTTCTCCATATTATCGCTTCTGTTTATATGTCCGAAGAATGTAAGGATTCTCGTCGACACAACGAAGGATAGTCTCTTTGGATTGCCGAGCTCATCCAGTATGGAAACGTCAGTTCGATGAGCGGTATAAGGAACTCTCAGCATTCTCCTCCACGTCCACATTTCGAAAGCATCTATGCGAGCTCGATCTGCCTTTTTAGCAGTCCAAGTTTTCAAGCCATACAAAAATTTGGAGAACACAAGAGGGGGGAACCAGCGACATGTTTGGTAGCTTTAGTGATGTTCTGGTCACGCCATATTTTAGTAAACTTTGTCATGGCCACACGTGCATTCAACTGTATGTAATAGTATCAGAAAAATGGTTCATTTGACAGAAATGCACCAAATAACCATTCGCGTTCCACCTAGGATAAAGTAAAGTCAAGTTATTTATTGATCCCTTGAACTACAAGAATAGTATAGGATAAGTCAATCTGACAGCAGTGCTTAAGATTACAATATAAATAATTATAAAAGTACATAGTGATATCATCGACAAAGGAAAGATTATCAAACTTAAACTTTGAAAAAATTAATCTAAGATATCAATGTAAAGCCGTCGCCACATATGCGCGTATTTGCCGAATATCAATATTTGCCGTTTTTTCAACCTTGCTCGCCGAATAGCGAGCACGTATCGTCCTTTAGCCAAATAGCATATAATCGGGGTTTGTTGCTCGCCGAATACCGCATATATGGCGCCGGCTTAAGCTGAACTAGATTAGAAAAAATTACTAAAATTGTCTGTCATAAATTCCTCAACACTGTAATAAGCCTTTGTCAATAAAATATCTTTGACACATTTTTTAAAGGTTGTGAGATTAGACAATCTTAAGAGTAGAGGTAGCTTATTGTACAAGCGAATGCCAATGAAAGAAGGATTATTTTCGAAGATTGCTAAATTACGATATGTTACAAAAGTTATCCCATATCTGCCAATATCGCGAACTTGATCAAGGTGTGCTATGTCCGCATTAATTGCAAAGTGAATTCATGAAGGAAACCGTCATCCGACCGTTGTACCTCATCGATATTGCATACAGACAGAACAGCAGAACTCTGCTCGCTCGGTTTGTTCCTGCTTGTTCTCCAAGCCTGATCTGCCCATGAATTAACAAAGACTTTAAGACGGCTCATCAAACATTTACATCGAATAACGGGGGGAGTTACTCCGTTCAGATCTTCTTATAGTTTATTTTCGAAGTACTGCGCTATTATTAGTACATATGTTAGTTTATTATGCAAGACGGATGTCTACGGTAAATATATGCTATATGAATGTTTGAAGCAATGATATGCCTCTTGCTATTATTTCTAATGTTTGTAGCATTGATTTTCTACGGAAATACATTTACTTGTTTTTACGTCAACATATCGATGTGTTCATTCTTTTACCAGGATGTATCACAAAACAAAGATGAAATATCTATTCAAAAACCATCCTTTAACGTGTTTTCCCTTATGTTCAATGTATTTCATTTATACATTTGTAATAAACTTCTGAGAAAGGGTAGGGTTCAATTGAAGTCTTGATAAAGTTACCGTTTTGCTTTAATTTTGCCCTTAAGGGTCGTGTTAGCGAGGAGGCGTGGCCGCCTGTTCCCTTTCTCCAGAGTATGTGTCTAAGATGAGGGGAGATAAGTCCAAAAATCCAAAGGTAAGCTCAAAAGGTCCAAAGGTAAGGTCCAAAGGTCACAATAAAAATGAATTTCGCATTTCCAAACTCCTGACGTTACCTTTAAACTTACAGTAATGACTCAACGAGCAAATTGAAGAAGAAAGCTTGCGCTTGTACAACTTCTTAGCCTTTTTCTGATATTGTGTTTGTTTGTTAAATTACAGGAATTTATAGAATGTATGATTTTGCATTGCGAGTTTTTTTGCACAATAAAAAACTTTTTTGAGAAAATCGAAAAAAGTTGTCATTCGTTATGATCTTAACTATCGCCTTTTGAAATATTATATATGTAGTTTGAAAATAGAGTGAGTTATGCGAGAAATTGTGAGTCCGTGTTTTACATGGTAAATACGTATGTATAAATGTGTGTATCCAGGCCCCTTAAGGGTCCTCAAAGTACAGCATCTTGTTACCAGTCATCATAGGTAAATCTACAGGGTGTTCTAAAAGTTGGGACTTTCCTCTTTAGAAACAACGGCCCTTGAAACGGCAAGGCTAATGCATGGTGAACCAGCAGCAAAACAGTAAAAAAAATTCAGGCAACTACCCACTATTTGGTTGCTACGAAGCTGTAAGTGCGATCCTGTTGCAGGCGTCTTACAGTTAAAAGTACGATTTACGATGTCTTCTTCAATTTGGACCATGCGAGGTTATCTAGATTTTCCAGCGTGTCCACCACGATGTGGATTGAGACATCCTGTGTCTCTAGCTCCTTGCACGAGCGAGACAAATCGACGAGGTGCAGGGTGAGTATGGTTAGGGAAACGATCCGCATACACTCGCGAAGCCGCAGCGGCATTTTGACCACACTCACCGTACATTAAAGTCATGTCCACCAGTTCATTATTGTTATAAGCGTGAGCCATTGTTGTTTTTAAAGTCCGATCGTCAGATGTAGCAAGTCAAGCACTCTCGTACACTATGCCACAGCAACGCGACGTATGACGTACTGCCTGTTTTAGTGTTTTCTCACCGGCATCGGCACCGCTAGCGCTGCCTTGTTTGTTGTGATATTATGACTTGCTGAGCCATTGCCCAGGGACGGACTTAGAATCGAGGATTTCTTTAATGGTCAGTATCTTGTTTTCTCTAAATATTTTTTTATATGTGGCTGGGAAAAAACACTTATTTTGGCGAGTACTATCCGCTATATGAAAAAAAGTCCCAACTTATGAAACACCCTGTATATCCATGAAAAAATCCAGAGTCATCAATTCACCAGTACTTTTAACAGTTTCCGCTTCCTGTCAGCTTGAGTTGCCTTTATGCTTCTGTTGGGTACTTCAAATCACGGTCGTAATGATAAAACCAACTTTCGTCACATTTAAGCACATTAATTTAACCCTGCTCCTACAATCCGAAATACTTTCTCCGGAAGATGCGGGGAGCTGAAAAGGAACCGACGATGGGGCTGATAAATAAACAGGTGCGCGCTATACATTAGAAAGAAATGGAAACAGTCACGTTAGCGCGTCGCCCGAAATTTGTAAAATTGAAGAGGAAGGCGATTTGCAGATGTTTTTTATCCCAATTTCTGACGCTTCATTTTCCAATATTTTTACGTCAAGTTTGCACATGATGTTTAGAAGGAAATTGCCCAGAGTGATATTGAAGCACTTTTTCATTTTTGCTTCTGGGCTTTTCTTAAAAGAATTACAAAGTTGACGAAGAAAATAGGCAACTTCAAGCGATCATATTTGATGTTCATTCAATTTTTTTCAAAAAATGCTTCGATAGTACCCTGTGTAATTTCTTTTTAAACTTCATGTAAAAATTTAATGCAAAAATATTGAAAACTAGAGCCTCAGGAATTGGAATAAAATCACTTGAAAATTACCGTTTATGCTCTCCGTAGGAGCAACCCTGAACTACCAAGCTCCTACCCTTTCAACCACAAGCAATCTAAAGTCAGACAAAGCGAATTGCATCATAAAGTACCATAACCACAAGACGAGTTCGTCAAATCATATGAAACCTTGCAAATGCGCAGCTGCACAAAAACGAATGAGACGTCCATCGATATGATCGAGTGTGATGTGATGCACAGTGACACATAAAGACGAATGAAAGTTGGCCGACCCCCTAAACCTGCGCGCCCTAAACGTTGTTTGCCGTCCATTTTTACAGCAAATCCAACCGAAGCTGCTCTAAAACATCGCAATAAAAAGCAACTCCCGAAATACGCTGGGGACGTAACAACGCTAGTGACGCGTGAAAATTTTATTGAGAAATCTGGCCAGTCCGAACCCTGAGGCTGCCTTCAATGCAGCGCTGGCCACAAGAGTCGAAGAGTCTTTTACTATTATCAGTGGCGGACGATGGATTCTGTATCTTTGTATCTGTAGGGTGGGGAGGGTGAGTGGTCCCACTGCACTAAAGGTACACGCACAAAGAAAGCAGGTTTTCTGTTTACTGGCAGTAGGCGCCTATAAGCGCCGATAACTTACTTTGTTTTCAAATTATTGCGGACATAAACAAAGCGTGTCGGAGCTTGTTACAAGCGAGAATCGGCATAGGCTATTTTACCAGAATGAATTTTTAATTTTCAGCTACTTGTCTTTCGAGCCGGTCACATATATGTTAAGGGAAAAGTTTATATGAATTTGGCTGTTTGTGTCAGTTGTACCATGTTTTTTGTCAAGTGGTGTTCAGTTTTTCTCAGCGTATAATTAAATGTGATCAACGTATTCTCTTGTATTTTATTTCAAAGTTAATATATTGTATTCACCATAATATAACTGTGGGCACTCCCATATGTCACTTAACCTCATAATGTGGAGGTGTTTAATGAGTTGACCATCGGTAAAAGGAGAGACAGCGTAGAAGTTGCCAATATTTCCAATAAAGGTAAAGGTAATTTATTTGACTGTTTTATACACAAAGAGTATTTACAGCAAGTCAAAAGAGATACAACAAAACCAAATATAGATAATATTACAAACTTGAGTAGAAGACTGACACTTAAAATTCACAAACAATAACAAAGAAAGTATACCACATCTTAACCAAAACGGCTGAAGTATTCTTCGCAACTAAAGAAGCTGTTTATTAAAAATAATTGTTTCAACGCCATTTTAAATGTTGTGGCCTCCATATTCTTGAAACTGTCCAGCAGTACATTGAAGAGCTTTAAGTTAAGGCTATTTTTCTGTGATTTGCTCAAACGATAACGCGGTAATCTCAGGTGATGACAATTTCTGGTACCGAAAGTGTGCAAGTCTGACTGTATCCTAAGATCAGCCAAATTTTTATGTATTTCTAAAATACTCATATACATGTAAACAGATGGTAGTGGCATAATTTGTAATTCAGAAAATCAAGGCCTACAAGACTCTTTGAAGCCTAAGCCCATTATAATTCTGATGGCTTTTTTCTGCATTTTAAACACCCTTGTAGCTTCACTTGAGGCACCCCAGATAGTAATGCCATATTGCATTTTAGAGTGGAAAAGAGCATAATAAACAGTTTTCAAAACATGTATATCAAGATTTTGTTTCAATTTTCTGAGGATGAATAGTACAGATGAGAGTTTATTGCATAAAATGTCAATATGGAATTTGCGACTGATTTCCGCCATTTTTTGAGCGTCGAATTGAAATGGAAGGGTTAACAAACTAGAGCTCGGAACATAGATAAGGTTAACTAAAGTTGATGAAAATTACACATCGCAATGTAAATGAAACACAATATTCTGTCATTTCCACAATACATCACAATTATGTCAATGTATTGTCCACAGTTCGCCTTATTTGCCTATATGAAACGAAACTAAAATCATAACCATAACAAAAACAAAACTTAAACGCTGTAGGGATACAGAGTAGAAACGGTAGAATGATAGAACAAGAACGACGTATATTTGACGATTTACAACACAGTCGTAGGACACAAGAGTCAAATTTTAATCACCGTGAGGAATGACACCACCCTATAGCCCTATTGCTCAAATTTGGGATAAGAGCAGAATAGCATCTACAGGTTATCTTATCCTAAGTTAGCCCTAGGAAAACCTATTTGAAATACTCTTTGGCAGGCCCGCTGGGCCGTCTATCACTGGAATATCCTAAGGATGACGGTTTTGGAAATCCTCAGCTTGAACACTATGAGATCGTTCAAGGCATATCCCTTCAAGACCATACCATTCTTTATACAAAATCTGACGTGTGACACTGTTAACGTTAGAAAAAGGAAAGTTTTTCGCCGTTTATCTGATCTTTCAATCTCTTTACCATGTGTACCTGTGATCTGTAGATAATCAACCTATTTTGGCAAGTTGAATGTAAAATTGTCCAAACCATTATAATGCCTAAAGTTTATAAAAAAATTCCCCTGCACGCCAAGTCATCATTCTATAGGAACATAAAAAGGGAAAATAAAGTTTAATGGCAAAACCTTATACCATGAACTAGTGTGATGCACTTCATGAAGGAATGGAACAGACTGAGGTTAGATTGAATTGTGTTAAACACTGGGATGGTAGCTCTATTGGATCTTTAGATGGTGAAGGTGCTAGTAAAAAGTGTGCCACATTAGCTAATCCGTGCCAAGAATAACACGGCATGTAAGCTAGAGGAGTATAGGAAAACAGTTCTAGAAAAATAATCCCGATGTTTTCAAGTGTTTGGCTATAAGCGAACCCATAGCGGTCTGCACTGCTATCTTTCAGACAACCTCAAAATTTACGTATGGGCTAACCTAGGGCAGACAAAATGATAATATTTTGGGCGAACCTGAGGATTTCTATATAGGTGGTCTAATAAAGTCCCATAGGGATATTTATAGGCTGTCCCATGCCAGGGCGTCCAGGATATGGCTTGCCCTGGGTCATTTAGCATATCCCTTTAAGGATAGCCTGGAACTATACAGTGGATATCAAATACTGTGTGTATTTCTTTTTACGGATAATAAATATTTGGCCAAATCCTCCCTACAAAGCAGTGCCGCACCAACAGAAATCGATCATTGAGTAAATCTTATTCCCCCTCCCCCCGTCCATGGTAGATTATATTATGTGTTATGTGGGGGGTGACGTTGACCACTTAGGTTGGCATCTCTGACAAAAGGGCTGCTTTGCCTCCGGAACAGGAACGGGAACGGGAACGGGAACGGACTGCGCTAGGGTGGCTTGGCTTCGCTTCGGCCATATATTCAGCTGCTAAATAGCGGAGCAGGCCATGGTGATGCCGTGTACGTTCGTTTGTTTTTGTGCGCGGAGGCACCGGAATTTTGGCGGTAAATCAAATTTATGTAGGGATACGCTACGCTGGATGATGCGCACGGTTTAACGTTTTCTGACGGCCTTCCGGATTCCGGAACTTCGTCTTTCTCATTTGAATAATGTGCCATCGTCAGCTTTTGGCTGTTATACTACGTATAATCTCATTCTACAGGAGCCCACAGATGTAGTTTTTTTCATCAAGGATTGCACGAGTTTGGATGGACGATTATTCGGTTTTCTATTATTTTCCCTCAAAATACTGGTCCGTTAACATGGATAATATACTACTCATAAGTGAAATCCAAACACTGAGAAAAAAGGGTCATGGTTAATGAAATGCGGCAGGACTAAATACAATCATAAACGAACTCATTTGCCATAATTAGTTTAGGTATAACAAAATACAACAGATCAATAATCCATGTTGACGAATGCACTCCTCTAGCCTACGCAGCACGCTCGTAATCAGGTTGTTGATATACTCTAGAGGTATAGCCTCCCAAGCCAGGGGAGTATCCTGACCTCAGCTCCCTGTAGGGATCTCGCCGATACCCTTGCAATATGAGGACATTATCATGCTGGAAGAAACCCTCTTCCAGGCCCCGGACATATCCCAGATAGCACAATGACATCTTTAAGACGTCTAATAGACGTCTGATCCAGTTATTCAGGATGTCTCAAAGACATGCACTTATATACGAGGGTTGCTCTATACCTCCGTCAATCCACCAGTACGCAGACAGCTGTTTCACGCTTATTAGCGATCATCAGTGCGCCATAGGTCGATTGACGCCGCGCCTCTAGTGGCAAAAGCGAACGAGCCTTGTCGTTCCACCAAGGAGCGTTTACTGCTCCTAGTAGCGTTTTCTCTTTGGTTGCCGTCACCTTCGGGTACTATAGATGGCGCACCGGCAGAATTCCTTCTGTCTACTCGCACATCTTTCACATGTTTATTAAACATGGAAAAATTGATGCTCTCTACTTCCGTCAATCGACCTATGGCGCACTGATGATCGCTAATAAGCGTGAAACAGCTGTCTGCGTACTGGTGGATTGACGAAGGTATAGAGCAACCCTCGTATATCGGCTTTACGCTGCTTGCGTCAGAATCCGCGCCTCTAGTGGCAAAAGCGAACGAGCCTTGTCGTTCCACCAAGGAGAGTTTACTGCTCCTAGTAGCGTTTTCTCTTTGGTTGCCGTCACCTTCGGGTACTAGAATTCCTTCTGTCTACTCGCACATCCACTTAAGTATTAACTAGAGTGCGGTAAGGTAAGAGGTATAATAAGGTAAGACGTAAGAAAATAAACCTGTGGAATCAGATGAGAGTGTTTATAGTCGTAACGTAAGAGGTAACGCAACACCCTCATCTGATTCCACAGGTTTATTTTCTTACGTCTTACGTTACCTCTTACCTTACCGCACTCTAGTTAATCCCATGTCTGATGCATGTCTAGTAAACATCTTCTGAAGGTGGTTTGTGTAAAAGAGACACCTTTAAAATGTCGCCGAGATATCTTTGGTACTTTGATACAACTTTAAAGTATTAACTAGAGTGCGGTAAGGTAAGAGGTAACGTAAGACGTAAGAAAATAAACCTGTGGAATCAGATGAGAGTGTTTATAGTCGTAACGTAAGAGGTAACGCAACACTCTCATCTGATTCCACAGGTTTATTACCTTACGTCTTCCGTTACCTCTTACCTTACCGCACTCTAGTTAATCCCTAAGATGCCTTTTTAGACCAGAACATCCTTGAGACCCCTTACAGGTAAGTAATAAATTAGAGTGCGGTAAGGTAAGAGGTAACGTAAGACGTAAGAAAATAAACCTGTGGAATCAGATGAGAGTGTTTATAGTCGTAACGTAAGAGGTAACGCAACACTCTCATCTGATTCCACAGGTTTATTACCTTACGTCTTCCGTTACCTCTTACCTTACCGCACTCTAGTTAATCCCTAAGATGCCTTTTTAGACCAGAACATCCTTGAGACCCCTTACAGGTAAGTAATAAATTAGAGTGCGGTAAGGTAAGAGGTAACGTAAGACGTAAGAAAATAAACCTGTGGAATCAGATGAGAGTGTTTATAGTCGTAACGTAAGAGGTAACGCAACACTCTCATCTGATTCCACAGGTTTATTACCTTACGTCTTACGTTACCTCTTACCTTACCGCACTCTATTTAGTCCCTAATCAATTAGGTCTAAAAGATGTCTTAGAGATATCCATTCACGCGCCTATTAGACGTCTAAGAACCTATAGAAATTCAGATATCTTCAATACCTCATCAAGATATCTCTTGGATGTACATTCAAGATCTTCACTACATCTTAATCTTGACGCCACAAAATTGTTAAGCTTTCAACAAGTCATATAAAATAAGATCCAAGCCTTTTGCCTTTGCATTGTCTTTTGACCATTTTTTCTTTACTTTGATTCTAATGATAGATAGGTATAACTTTTCTCACGATATTTTCCGAAATCATCCTTTTCCTTTAATACCCAGTTGGTTTTCTTCTTGTAAACTTTGTAATCATGACGATATAATTATTTAATGAATAATTATTCATAACAAATGTTTTAAACAGTAACGTCAGTAACTTTATTAGATGTAGGTAACAAGCCTTCAGCCGCAATAGAAACTCCAAAATATTTCTTTCATATACGTATATCTTGGAAATTGGAATCCAAGAATAAAAAAAATAATTAAAATATCTTTTCTCAACATCTGTGTATGTTCTGACTCTGTCTCTCTGCAGTCTGCACTCGCAGCTCTGCAGTCTGCCTCTGCAATTTTCGGTACACGTTGCGCCATCTCTGGAACAGAAGCTACACTAGCTTCCATTGATTTCTTATGCTGCGATAGCTCGCTACGGTCATTTACGATACCTTGTACCAAAGTTCGCAGGCGCCCGCATAGATGGCGCCGGCTATACAATTTTGAAAATACAAGAATTAAGATTGTCTACAACATAAATTACTATTGTAGCCTTATTAGAATATAAACAGGTTCATTAAAATGAATTGTTTTATAAGAATAGACGATAATATACTGAAATTGTGCAGCCCAAACTAAAGTTTATAGACAGTGCCCTCTAATTGGGGCGGTGTCATACTATAGCCTTAACAAACATTTTTCAAAAAAGGATGCCTAGTTTGGGGTACTTAAGTTTAAACTTTTCCTGATAGATGGCGAGGTAATATTGTCTTATACTATTAATTTATAAATTATAATCGAAATGGTGGGAGTGCTATCACGATTTCCTTATAGCACTCCCACCACTTTTGAGAAAATCTTTATTATGCTACTAAAAACGGAAAAGTCTAACAATACTAAGTAGGACTCTCTCAACTCTCAAATTTCTATTTTACTTAAAAACAATTTAGTTAACAACATTGTTAAAGGAAACATATCACATTATTCCAGATCTAAAACATCTAATTACCTACGTCATACCTGACAGTGAACTCTCTACTAATTATTTATATATGAGTAGTCTATATTTTATTTATCAACCTTTTTTACTCTTTTTTAACCTTTTATTGATTATACATCCAGCCATTATTTATCTAAATCTCTTATTTTGTTTCAGGTAAGCTGTAAGATACAGTGAAGTTTTTCAAGCTTTCACAGCAGACTGTTGTGGGTAAGTAATACAAAATCGAGTCTTCTAGACTTATTGATTCGACATTAATTATTGACACACTTATTTTAGTTCTGGAAATAAAATACGGCAAATTCATTGATATTAAATTAGCATGTTGCTAATTTAAACAAAAATTGAAGTCATTGTCTCATGTCATTGTTTGAATTTAACCATCCTTTATTTTCGATAGAAAAAGTAATACCAACCAAACAGGACAATCTGAGCGATAGACTAGTGCTGACACAATGTGTTATGAACTCGTAAAATGCATTAAGTCGGAGCTAGAGTATTGCTGACACGAATATTATCAATAGTTTTGAGAACTGTAGCTCGCCATCGTTCGCGATTTGTTGTCAGTTCAGTGGCGCTCTTGATACTCGTATCCAGCAACTGTTTCGTCGCATCCACCCAGCGTGTAGGGGTACGGCCACGGCGCCGCCCACTCGGGGCATGACCCTGAACTACAAGTTTCTCCATATCGTAGGGAATTGGATTTATATTTAAGTAACTGAATAAATAAACAAGTAAAAATGCAACACTTCTTAAAGTCAGGTATCTCTTATCTGTACCGTTCACATTCACTTGATGAGTAATAGAATCTTTCCCAATCAACGTTAAGTCATGGATGAACGTTATTTAACACAAAAACAAACAATGGTTGAATTTATTGCAGATTTTCTCACATTGGGAATCAGTTCCAATAATAACTTTGCTAATCAATTCGTTCAAATATGTATTAACTTTTTACTCGATAATTTTCAATTAAAACGCTAAATTATAAATGCAGCCCCGTGAACTGATCATAATTTATATTAGTATCGATTTAACTTAATATAGTGAATGTGTGAGTTATAATAATTGTTTATAATGTGAACAATTATACGCTCACGTAGTTTTGCGGTGAGTAGATTAAATAATAGTTTAATGAATACATTTTCAAAGAGAATTAATATGTGCTAAAGCGAAATTCCTTTTAATGTACCTAATATGTTACAGGCCCATAAGTCCAGGGATAAAAAAATAACGATAATTTTCAAGCGATTGGTATATCATTTTAATATTTTCGAACGTATTTCGAACTATCTATCAAATTTAAATCAAATATTTTAAGCCTGTATAATTTCACTTTGTCTTTTTTCGTTCAAAAAAAAGTTTCTTTCAAATAAAGAACTTTAATACCTGGCAGACTGATTATCCACAGGTACCCTTTGCTAAACACTGTAAAGAGAATAAGTCATCCAATATTCTTCTTCTTCTTAAGGTTCAACTTCATTCAATGAAGATTGGCTACAATTTGTTAAAAGCTTCTCTGTCTTGACTAGAGTATGAGAATCCACTTCTATCCAATCTCTTATGCCTATTATTAGTTTCAGAAGTATAGAGGGTGAGTGAGATAAACTCTGTATAAAAGTGGTTAAAATAACCAACTTTTTCGAATACTTTTTTTCCAAAACCTGTAAAATAAGCGAGACACCGAGTCAAAAATAGGTAATTTTAGATTTTACCAATTTAAACTTAACAACGATACTACACAACCTAATTAATTTGACAAAAAACCAAGCAAAAATTTAAACATAAACAGACTAGGTAAGTCTTGGTACACAAGTCCAGATAAACTTTTTTTTATTATACTTCAGTTTTCTGAAAAAAGTTATTTGAAAAACTTATTTTAACGACTTGTATACATAGTTAAAATAAAGGGTTTTCCAATAACAGGTGTTATTTTGATATTCAAAATGGCATATTCTGAAATAAATGATCGGATGTTTATTTCAATGTAAAGAGGAAGGTTTGCCATTAAGAATGGAAAATAATATCAGCCAAATGGCCACCACGGCTACGCTTGCAGGACCATATCCTTTTCCTGAAATTATCCATCACCAAATCGCAAAGTGGTTGCTGTATGCCCTGAATAGCTTCGCGAATTCCATCTTTGAGTTCTTGAATCGACGCTGGGCTGTTGGCGTAGACCTTATCCTTCACGTGGCCCCATAGGAAGAAGTCGCAAGGTGTTAAATCACAAGACCTTGGTGGCCAATTGTGACCACCTCTTCGAGAGATAACACGGTCCGGAAACATTCCCTGTAAAAGAGCTATGGTTTCGTTGCTGGTGTGACACGTAGCGCCGTCTTGTTGAAAGTAAACGTTGTCCAGATCAATATCATCCAATTCCGGCCATAAAAAATCATTAATCATCTCTCGATAGCGCAATCCAGTCACCGTAACTGTTGCTCCAGCCTCATTTTCGAAAAAGTAAGGGCCAATGACCTCGCCTGACCATAAACCGCACCAAACAGTTACACGTTGAGGATGGAGAGGCTTTTCAACAATGACTATTGGGTTTTCCGAGCCCCAGATGCGACAATTTTGCTTGTTGACGTAGCCAGCGAGGTGGAAATGGGCCTCGTCAGTCCAGATGATTTTTCGATGAAATTCCGGATCATTTTCATGCATCTCAAGGACCCAATCAGCAAAGACACGACGTTGCTGATGATCGGCCGGCTTCAGTTCCTGTGTTAACTGAACTTTATAAGCCTTAAGACCCAAGTCTTTATGCAAAATGCGGTGTAATGACGTTTGTGGAATGCCCAATTCCAAAGAACGACGAGGAATGGACAAACCTGGGTTTTCTCCAACACTTTGGGCTACAGCAGCAGTATTCTCCGTTGTTCTTGAGCGACGTGCACGATTTGTATTCTTCACTTCACTCGCTTGTCCCAACAGCTGGAATTTCTGTATTGCGGATCGACAAGGTGCTGCACGATGACCAAAAAGTGTTCTAGTTTTACAAACCGTCACTGACAAATTTTCAGCATTTTTATAGTGGATTTTGATAATTTCAATGCGTTGTTAAAGCGTATGTCGTTCCATTTCTCTTAATGGCGTTGGTTCTACTTGTCAAATGTCAAACAACTGCAGCGTCAAAACTGACGTCTACCGAAATAGCCAGCTATTCAAAATAACACCTCTTATTGGAAAACCCTTTATAAGTATCAATTTAAGACTCATCCTGTATATATTATTCCTCATGATATGTCCAAGATAGGCTCTCCTTTATGGTGGTTAAGAGGTCAGCTGCCGAATGGATCAAGAATTATTATTATTATTAATTGAGGTATAATAGTCCACACATTACGTTCCCTTTTTTAGACCTTCCTTTATTTTCAGTATTTTCAAACCCCCAACAGTGGACATATTCACAGAAGCGAAATACGTTGAAACTTGTAGTTCATGATCATGCCCCGAGCGGGCGGCGCCGTGGCCGTTCCCCTACACGCTGGGTGGATACGACGAAACAGTTGCTGGATATGAGTATTAAATCGCGAACGATGGCGGGCTACAGTTCTCAACTATTGATGATATTCGTGTCGGCAATACCCTAGCTCCGACTTAACGTATTTTACGAATTCACAACATGTCTGTTAAGACATTGTGACTATGATGAACAAAAAATTATTATACATTTATAAAATGGTATTTTTGTACAAAATTATCGTTTTCACAATACGTTCATTTACCATTTTGTATAATAATGTGACAAAACCGCATGATGCAGACTGTTAGTTGTTATCACGTTAAATAAAAGAATCCACCAATCATTGCAGCAATTTCATAACTAAATCAATTAATTCGTATTGTTTAACTTGACAAGCCTTTTCAACGCTACACGGCATGTTAGACAATTTATGTTTCAAACAGTGACGTAGCAACTGGGAGGTTACCAAATCCTCCCATTTTGAGTCAAAATAGTAATATCGGATGATATCTTTTATGTTCTGCCTCCCGCAAAGGCTATTTTGGTGTAGAAGCGCTGCGAGAGGTTACGTTAGATTTGAAAAGCTGCAGGTTGCAGTCATCAGGAAACAAATTGCCCGACAGCTCATTCCAGAGCGTCAAAGTTCTCTAAAATAAGGAGACATGTTCGGTAACTAGGGACCTCGACCTGGTAAGGTTGCGCTTGCAGAGCCTCCAGTGTTCCTTGTTCAGACGGCTTTTGGTGTTATTATCTGGGAGAGCTCACTCGAACATCTTCCGTGATAGAATCTGTAAAACAAGGACAGGTCAGCTACCCTCCTTCCGTGTTCCAGGCTGTGGAGATCCTTTGCGAGGTTAGGCGTTAGGCGATTAGTAGAACTCGTAAAATGCATTAAGTCGGAGCTAGAGTATTGCCGACACGAATATTATCAATAGTTTTGAGCACTGTAGCTCGCCATCGTTCGCGATTTGTTGTCAGTTTAGTGGCGCTCTTGACACTCATATCCAGAAACTGTTTCGTCGTATCCACCCCGCGTGTAGGGGGACGGCCACGGCGCCGCCCACTCGGGGCATGACCCTGAACTACAAGTTTCTCCATATTATCGCTTCTGTGTATATGTCCGAAGAATGTAAGCATTCTCGTCGACACAATGGAGGATAGTCTCTTTGGATTACCGACCTCATCCAGTATGGAGACGTTAGTTCGATGGGCGGTATAAGGAACTCTCAGCATTCTCCTCCATGTCCACATTTCAAAAGCGTCTATGCGAACTCGGTCTGTCTTTTTAACAGTCCAAGTTTCCGAGGCATAGAAAAATATGGAGAACACAAGAGACTGAACCAGTGACATTTTTGTAGCTTTAGTGATGTTATGGTCACGCCATATTTTAGTAAGCTTTGTCATGGCCACACGTGTCTGTTGAATACGCTGTCGAATCTCATTTTCACAGCTACCCGAATTATCGATCAAAGAACCGAGGTATATAAAACTTTGAACTACTTCACAACGGCCTATTGACTTTATTTCTCGATAATTATCATGCTCTCTATCTACGATCATAACCTTGGTCTTATTGTAGTTAATACCAAGACCATACTCTGCACTACGTTGTTCTAAGATGTTTAATAGAGCTACTAGTTCTTCCTGAGAAGCTGCAATAAGGGTTGTTTCGTCAGCAAATCTTAAGTTGGATATTTTGCTTCCGCCAATAGTTACACCGCTATTCCAGTTGTCTAATACCTGTCTCATCACAAATTCAGAGTAGATGTTAAACAATATCGGAGATAATACACATCCCGCATAGTTAAACAGAAAAAAATTAAAAAAGTATGACTGCAAAATCACAATCTGACAACATTGCCCAGTATTCGCGCTAGTTTCGGTCAGGTGTTTTTGGAGATATTTACGTAAACAAATGCTATTACGTCTAGACCTGTTGCCGCATATTCTGTGTTATCAGAAAATGTTGCGATTTTTTTGAAACTTCAAATTTGGGATATTCGTTTTAAATTTTGTGGTACAAGCATTACAATGACGTGTAATATTCGTACTTTACATAACGGCATTAAGATCGTAAACACCCTGTACCTATATCGATGCGTAACTTTTGAAAACCCGCGAGAATAGTTTTCGTAGTGATGCCACTGTCCTGGCGAAAGGTATATTAATTTATACAAAATGGAATATTATGTATTCCCCACCATCCACTATAATATAGAGGCGTGTATTTTAATTGAATCGTTTGACCGATGCCGTTCCATTATGAAAATATTTCCAATGGATTCCGTGGACAGAGTGCGGGTGGAATAGGGGAGGGTTGGAATGTTATAATTTGTCACATTATGTATTGATAATCTGCGCTCTATGCGGACGTACTGCAGTCACGGGTTTGCCAATATATTTGGGTAGCTGTTGAACTGGAGGCAAAAGTATTTAAGGGTCTAGGGTATAGCGCGAAATTGAGAATTCAAGGAAAGACGTATTCCCGTGTTAGCGAGGAGGCGTGGCTGCCTGTTCCCTTTCTCCAGTGTGTCTGTAAGATGAGGGGAGATAAGTCCAAAAATCTAAAAGTAAGGTCAAAAGGTCCAAAGGTAGGGTCCAAAGGTCATCATAAAAATGAATTTCGCATTTCCAAGCTCGTGACGTTACCTTTAAACTTACAGTAATGACTCAAAGAGCAAATTGATGAAGAAAGCTTGCGCTTGTGCAACTATTTAGCCTTTTTACTTCCCACACCGATAGGTGAGGGGAGTATTGTGATCGCGAAAATTTTCGATTTTGAGATGATACGTTTTTTGGGCGTGTTATGATATCTACATAACGAAAATCCGCGTCACTCATTTCCGTCGGTCGGTCTGTCGGTCGGTCTGTCTGTCTGTCTGTCTATCTGTCTGTCTGTTGGCGTTTTTCTAACGTCGTAATCTCAGTAACCGCTGCATGGATGGTGATGAAATTTGGGCGGCAATATGCTGTGGGGTCATAGTAGGTAATGTTCCTATAATTTTGAAAATCGGTGCATAGGCGGCGGAGTAATTAGCAAAAAACAAAAAAAAAAATATTGCTGAAACTTCGTTTTTAGGCGTTTTAGGGGTCCCTGATCATTTTCTACTTTTTTTTGGGTGGGGGTGAAATTGGGGTGGTTGGGGGGTGAGGAGTTGTAAAATTGAAAAATTTGTTGCTTTCATAATAGACTGTCCACTGACCTGTGAAGGAAGACCTGGCGACATAAATAACTTTTTTAGGTCCATCCGAACATTGCCTTTGCCTATTACAGAAAGCAAAGGACTTGGATTTTTTTTGATGTAAACATACGAGAGTATCGCGTCAGATTGTTGTAACGGGGAAACTGTTGAATTGATTTTAATGAAATTTTAAAACGGCATTACTACCATGGCGAAGATGGAAAATGCGTGTGGTTTTGATAAATCGTGCCAGTGGCGGCGCAGAAATAATAAAAAACTAAAAATATAAAAACAGCTCAAACTTCGTTTTTAAGCGGTTTAGAGGTTCCTGATCATTTTCTGCGTTTTTTTTGGGTGGGGGTGAAATCGGGGTGGTTGGGGCGGTTGGGGGTTGAAAAATTAAAAAAATTCTTGTACTCATAATAGGCTGTCCACTAACCTGTGAAGGAAGATCTAGCGACACAAATCACCTTTTTAGGTGCATCCGAACATAGCCTAGCCTATTACAGAAACTAAGGGACTTAGAATTTTCTGTACACTGTACGAGAATTTATTGGTCTAAATCGTTTTGTACTTTGTAACGTGGACACTATTAAATTGATTCTAATGAAATTTTGACACAGTATATTGTTACCGTGGTGAGAATGGAAAACGCGTATGTTTGTTAAAAATCTTGTCAGTAAGCGTAGCAAAGAACGCGACAAGTATGAAAGCAACTCAAATTCGGTTTTTAGATGTTTTAGGGGTTCCTGATCATTTCCTACCAGTTTTTTGGGTGGGGGTGAAAGTGTGGTGGTTGGGGGGGGCGGGGGGTGAGGGTTGTAAAACTGAGAAGTTTGTAGTATCGATAATAGGCTGTCCATTGACCTGCGAAGGAAAGACCTAGCGGCATAAGATAATTTTAGGGGGGGGGGGGGGGTTGGCAATTATTTGGTTGCAAGGGATCTTAGACTAAAGCTTCATGCTATGGGAAAATAATAAACTGGTATCAGCGTAATGTGTGGGAAGTACCTACTGAGTCAATCAACTTGACTTCATTTTTTCCTTCTTTTCCTGATTTTTTCTCATTTTGCCTGACTTATCCTTGTTTTTACCGATTTTTCCATGTTTTTCTGTTTTTACCTAGTTTTTACTAATTTTTCTTGATGTTTCTTGATTTTGCTCATTTTTCCCGAATTTTCCCCGTTTGTCCCAGCTGTCTGGGCTTTCTCCCATTTGTCACAACTTTCTCTCTCGTGTAGCCGGATTTTTGCCAATTTTTCCTGATTGATCCTCATATTTTTTCAATTACTACCAACTTCGACAGGATTTAATTGGTTTTTATCCTTTTTTTATATTAGCCCATTTTCACCAGTGTTTACCTATAATCCAGATTTTTTCTAATTTTTCTTAATTCGTCTCGGTATTTTTCCCATTTCTACCAATTTCGCCAGATTTATGGTATTTACAATTTTCCTGATTCATCCCCATTTTTTCCCAACATTTACAGATTTTGACCAACTTTACCGCTTTTCCTTATGCATATTTTCCTCATTTTTAAACAAACATGTCATTTTATACCATATATATCAATCTACCTCATGATCATGGACAGCTTGGTTTGCCCGACCACTACTGTACCTTAGCTATTATCAAAGTTTTGACCGCTACTGTACATATACTTCGGACTCCCAAACATTTCTTGCGAGTCGTAAAAACTCTCCAGCCATGCACGATGTTCTTTTGTTTTTTGCACGTGATGTCAACAATCGGCCGGTAGTGGCCGCGGTTCTGATGTTCTACAGGTACAGAAATTATAACTTTTAGGTTATGAGTTGGTTCTGGGAGGTTATTCCAGGCGTCCGCGTTTTGAGCATGTTATGTGATGAAATATGAAATATCGGTATGTAATCGTGATTTATCAGTTTCCGAAAATCTATCGGGGTCAGTAGAATGCCGATTTGTCAAGATCTGTGATGGTGATGTGAAGTTAGGTTAAATTCTTCCATTACGGGAAGAATACTTTAGTGAGTGTTCGAGGCTGAGGGAGAAGAAAAATGACCTCGTCGACAATAAGGTATAGTTTCAGTTGAATTTATACCTAGATTGTACCACTTTATCTGTGTCGTCTGGCAATTTATTTATTGATAGATTCAAAACTCTATCTATGGTATACCTAGCATTAAGTTGGTATTCTCAACCACTTGATAATAGCATAGCTATTGGATACCTACATGACTAAATTTTTTAGTTTGAATATAAACATATATTCCAGCAGCGTGCCAAGGTCTTTGGGGGCTCCCCGCAATTATTTTTACGGGGCCCCCTTCTGTATAAAAAAAATGTTCCAAATCGGTTTATAGATAGAAAATTTGGTGTGTCGGTCGTCTTTATATTTTTATTTTTTTTTCTAGTTTTTGAAGAATAAGAATTCATAGACATTAGGTACGATATAATTATACATCGATTAATCACATTAACGTAGCAAACTACCTCTACATTATATGGCCACTATGAGTTTTATGTTTAGAAAGCTACAAACACAATACAAAGCTATAACAAAATCAAAAATAAACAGAAAAAACATTTATAACACAGAAATGTAATAAAAATAAACAAATAAAACACCTTAACTCTAAAAAAATATTATTATGATTTGATTTGTATTTCATGTAAAGAAAAAAACATTTTTTTGTATGTAAAGCAACAAATGTATCAACTATTTGGTTATGTCTTCTGCCCATCCATTTTCTATAGAAATTAATTCACCCATTGTCGATCTTGCAAAACCCTTTATTAGTTTTAGCTTTGAAAATGAGAAACAACTGAAATGCGGTGCAAATTTCAGGTTCACTATTAATCAACAATTGATTTTTTTAGAAAATAAAGCCAGAGCATTCCTTAATACTGTAGTTGATTACTAAAATACTTAAACGATTTTTAGAGTCTCCAACTGGTTCATCAACCGCCATTTTTACAAAAAACTTTTTAGTAGTACGAATTCTTTTGTTTGTAAATTGTGACTCAATACCACACTCTTTTGCTATTCTTACTGAAGTTTCAAAGATATTTTCAAAATTATTTCTTAAATTCCCTGATTGATCTGAAACATATGCAATTAAATCTGTGGCTTGTCCACTATCTATATCATTTTTTTGCAAACATTTTGAAAGGAAATTGACGTTTTTCAAATATTTTTCCTTATTCGAATGTTGATAAAAAATTAAATTCAAAATTTTCTATTTTATTTTGTAAGTCCTTTGCCTCATCGCTATCAGATTTTTACTTCCCACATCGATAGGTGATCGCGAAAATTTTCGATTTTGAGATAATACGCTTTTTGGGCGTTTCATGATGTCTACATAACGAAAATGCACGTCACTCATTTCCGTCGGTCTGTCTGTCTGTCTGTCTGTCTGTCTGTCTGTCTGTCGGTCTGTCTGTCTGCCGCTGCATGGATTGTGATGAAATTTGAGCAGCGGTATGCTGTGAGGTCGTAGTAGGTAATGTTCCTATAATTTTGAAAATCGGTACATAGGCGGAGGAGTAATTAGCAAAAAACAAAAAAAATCAATATTGCTGAAACTTCGTTTTTAATCGTATTAGGGGTCCCTGATCATTTTCTACTTTTTTTTTAGGTGGGGGTGAAATTGGGGTGGTTGGGGGTGGGGGGTCGTAAAATTGAAAACTTGTTGCTTTCATAATAGACTGTCCACTGACGTGTGAAGGAAGACCTGGCGACATAAATCACTTTTTAGGTCCATCCGAACATTGCTTAGCCTATTACGGCAACTATAAGGGACTTCGAATTTTCTGTATACATCAGAAAATTTATTTGTTTAAACCGTTTTGTGTTTTGTAACGTGGACACTGTCAAATTGATTCTAATGAAATTTTGACACAGTATCTTGTTACCGTGGTGAGAATGGAAAACCCGTATGTTTGTTAAAAATCGTGTCAGTGCCAGCGTAGCAATAATCAAAGAACGAAAAGTATGAAAACAACTCAAACTCGGTTTTTAGATGTTTTAGGGGTTCCTGATCATTTCCTACCAGTTTTTTGGGTAGAGGTGAAAGTGAAGTGGTTGAGGGGTAGGGGGTTGTAAAACTGAGAAGTTTGTAGTATCGATAATAGGCTGTCCATTGACCTATGGAGGAAAGACCTAGCAGCATAAGACAATTTTAGGGGGGGGGGGGGCTGGCGATTAGTTGCAAGGGATCTCAGACTAAAGCTTCATGCTATGGGAAAATAATAAACTGGTATCAGCGTAATGTGTGGGAAGTACTGTGTCAATCAACTTGACTTCATTTTCTTGATATCGTGTTTGGTTGTTAAATTACAGGCATTTATAATGTATGTATGATTTGCATTGCGAGTTTTTTTGCACATTAAAAAACCGTTTTGAGAAAATCGAAAATAGTTGTCATTCATTAAGGTCTCAACTATCGCTATCTGAAATATTATATATGTAGTTTGAAAATAGAGTGAGTTATGCGAGAAATTGTGAGTCCGTGTTTTACATGGCAAATAGGTATGTATAAATGTGTGTATCCAGGCCCCTTAACGACAAATGGTAGGGGATATGATAAACTCATTTCTACAAGTACGTTCTTTATATTTTATTATAATCACCTGTGTTCTGTATACTGATCTGCCTAGGGCACAGCATTCAGGAAGCATATACATCCTCTCAAGGATCCCTCAAAACTGAGTACGTCAGGAAGCTAATTACAAATACGACCGTTATTTTGAATTTCTAACTCGGGTAACAAACAGCAAAAATATTCAGACTGTCAGATCATCAAGTTCAGCCTAAGAGCTGAAGTCGTTATCTGGCTTCATATCAAGACGAAAACTCGTGTCATATATAGTTTCAGGGTGCTTACAAATCCAGTTGTTGTTTCGAGTTTCAGCTTCGGGTAACGTATTTCAAAAAATTTCGGATCTTCAAGTTCACTCCTAAAATCTAAAATCTTTGTCTGGCTTCCTATCGGGACAAAAACTCGTGTCATGTATATTTTGAGAGTGTCAATTACAAATCCGGTCATTGTTTTGAGTTTCAATTTCAGATAACAAACTCAGGCCTTCAGATCTTCAAGTTCACCTTAAAAATCTAAAATCCTGATCTGATCTGCTATCAGGACTAAACCTCGTGTCGTATATAGTTTGACGGTGCTTATTACAAATCCAGCTGTTGTTCTGAGTTTCAGCCTCAGGTAACGAACATCAAAAAGTTTTAGACTCTCAGATTTTCAAGTTCACCTTAAAAATATAAAATCATTATCTAGGTTCCTATCTCGACGAAAACTCATGTTGTATATACTTTTAGGGCGCTTATTACAAATCCAGCCGTTGTTTTGAAATTCATTTTCAATTTCAAATAATTTCATACCCTCAGATCTTTAACTTCACCCTAAAAATCTAAAATCGTTATCTGGCTTCCTATCAACACGAAGACTTCTGTCACATCAAGCGTATTTAATTGATATGCCAAGATTATAATACAGGGTGTTAATTAAGTATGTTAACAAACTTTAACCACGAATAGTACTCCAAAAAATAGAAAGAAAATGTCATATGAATATGGGTCCGGAAATGCTTCCTAAGGGAGCTACGCTCCTTTGCATGGGGCACCCTGAAGACGGTTTTCCCTCGATATACGCGAAACCATTCATGACAAAATTACGAAATTAGGTACGATGGGTAAACTTTTGACGCTAAATCTGATTCTGAATCCAGAATTTCATAATTTTAATCAGAGGATTATCATACGGGAGGAGTTAAGGGTAAAAATAACCCTATTTTCTAAATGGTAATTTTTTTGACATTTTGATTTTAGAATATGGTATTTCAGAGATTTCTACGTAAAAATGGTCTCTTGGCATATCTCGATAGGGCTAACCGTTTACGACAAAAATGCAAATTATTGAATCGATGCAGGCTATTGTAAATAAATAAATGCATTTTTCTCGAAAACGGTTAGCCCTATCAAGATGTACCAAGAGACCATTTTTATGTAGAAATCTCTGAAATACCATATTCTAAAATTAAAATGTCAAAAAAATTACCATTTAGAAAATGGGTTATTTTTACCCTTAACTCCTCCCGTATGATACGCCTCTGATTAAAATTATGAAATTCTGAATTCAGAATCAGATTCAGCGTCAAAAGTTTACCGATTGTACGTAATTTTGTTATGAATGGTTTCGAGAATATCGAGGGAAAACCGTCTTCAGGGTGTCCCATGCAAAGGAGCGTAGCTCCCTTAGGATGCATTTCCGGACCCATATGCATATGACATTTTCTTTCTATTTTTCGGAGTACTATTCGTGGTTAAAGTTTGTTAACATACTTAATTAACACCCTGTATATTTGCTGTTGCCTAGCTTGCCATAACCATAATTATCTTTCCCCAAAATGGTTAGCAATATCTTCTGCCTAAGCCAATCATTTTATGAAATAATTTTGACCTGGTCTGATGCAGTTGGATAGTATTTTTTAGGATTAAGTCAATTAAAACAAAATCTGCTTATATTCCTGAGTCATCTTTATCAATAGAAGTAATTCAGGCTATGGCCTAGAAACCAGTGGAAAAAATCGCTCATCGGTACGCATATATTAGGGCAGTTAATCCTTCTCCTGTGGGAGCCGGTAGTCTGTCCCTTTTCTGTAGGGACAATTATATTACACGTAGAGCGACAGATGTGTGGGTCTAGCCACGCATTTGTCAAATGACATTAGATCTACGGTCGCTACCGAATACGTACAGGATAAAACAATAACTCACTAGAACTTTCCATGTCTACATATACTATATACTGCTCAAGATAATATAAGGCCATACTAAATTGTCGTTGCACTGTATTTTTTCAGACGATAAGAAGCTTTCGATATGACAGATAGATACATGGTCGATAAAGGGTTTTAGACCCAGTTTTACAGTCATTGGTAACCCCTGGGAGTCACTTACCCGACAGATGGAAGTTAACCAGTAGTTGTCGGCTGGCTCTGTTTCAGAAAAAAAAACCAACTTACTTATCTTCGAGTTGGCAACACGGATGGGTCTAAAAACACTGCCATAATTGTGTTCTGTGCATACAACCCAACTTTTTGACAAACTAACCTAACACCTGTGTTCATAATTTTGACTTGTGTCACGACAGACTATTGGCGATTCCAATTACCGATAAGGCCGCTAGCGTTTGTAAACAAATATGGAGGATAGCAGGTATCCTGCACGCTGTGACACGCTTTTGGAGGAAATGCGTGGCAATGAATGCTTTTATCAGAGTCTTTTTTGGAGTGGCAACCATAAACACTACAGTTTGTATTAAACTTGCTAGCCTTTCTTGATTTGAAGCCTGATATAGATGCCATATTCTTGACAATAGCGTATGAAGAAGGTCCGAAGAAATATTCTAACACACTATATACCAATTGACAAAGCACAAACTCGAAAACACGACTGAACGAAGAAACATAAACGGCATATAAACGGTTAATGGCATGTTAATTGTGTGCCGTCCGAAATTCGAGTACCTGCTTTGTCAGTGTAGATTTTTGCCGCTAGAGGTCTCAACGATTTTTGGAATTGCCAATAATCAAAATCCATCGACGTCTTATAGACGTCAATGTCAAAATGCATATTTTATAACCTCCAAAGCTTTAGCTTTAGAACATTTTATTAAGAAATATTTGTACAATATGTATGCCTTATCTTATGTATATATATCGTGTATGTGCAAGTAATATTTCAGCAGTGTCTCCTTCAAAGCAAGCTTATGTGCCATAGGTTGACCACAACAAACATCAAAAATAACCCATACTTTATTCGTGAGTTGACTTGAACTAACTGGGTAACCAAGAGTTTTCGACGTAAACCACCAATTATGAAATGCAAAGTGTTCACTAGCTACTAGTTTTCTTTAAGTTTAAGTTTAACTCCCGATTGTGAAACTGGGCCTCAGAGAGATTGTTTGGTCCCAAAAATAGAGTGCACAACGTACAATAAGGTTACACGTACATGCGACAGAAAAATTGCAGGCACAAAAACGATGCAAAAAGGCCGATTTTTTAAAAACAACGGGATTGTTGCAGATTAAAATGAATCATACGGGCAGATATAAACAACCTTCTAATTACACCCCTTGCTTCTTGGTTTGCAGAACGTACATTTTTTTATAGCCAGTCCCACGCAAAGGCTGAAAAATCCTAGGGCGCTGTAAAAACGCTGCCAGGGAATAAGTGTCGGTGCACGTTAGATTTGAAACGCTGCATGTTGTAGCCGTCGGGCTGGACTCTAACATCTTCCATGATAGAATCTGTAAAACAGAAAAGGAGAGCTCAGCCACACTTTTTCGATCTTCCCAGACTGTTGAGGTCCTTTTTGAGGTTAGGCTTATCGATTAGTGTAACTGCTCTCTTCTGGATAGTGTCCAAAAGCTTTAGAGAGTGCTTCGGAGCGCATTCCCACTCATGGAAGCAATACTCGATAGGATCTGTGCCTTATAGAGCAGCAATAGATGCTCCGGTGTATACAAAAGAACAAAACTCCAAGCTTCTGGGATGCCGTTTTAGCAATGCTGACGACGTGGTCGTGCCAGGACATGTTATTGTTATGTTGATCCCCAGAAGCTTGACGGCAACTATTGAGTAAACCTCCATTTCCACAGCTGTTAACCCAACATGAGACTTTCTTTGTCAGTGTTGTTGCCTGAGTTTTCTGTACGTTAAACTGTACTGCATAGTTTGTAGTTTCGCTTAATGTCTATTGGTACAAATACTACAAACTTCATCCACCTGGTGTTTCAGTATATCGTTTTTGGTACCACAATGCCTTGCTCATCGAACAAAGTTGAGAAAAAAATTGAGTATTTACAAGAATCATCATAAATTTTGTGGAATTGCTGTTTGAGCACTCACTTACTAATAACTGGATCCACCCAATACTTCTTGCTACTCAACATCTTTGCTAACATTACCCAAGGCTTACCGAAGCAAGCTTTATTTTTCTTGCGATTACGATTTATCAGTCTCTGCGACAAAAAATCGCAAGTGCGCGTCTAGCCTTAAGTAACTTGAACCACATACCGCATGGTAGTACATAACAATATTTTTATTATCATACATTATTTTTAGGCGGAATTAACTTTTAGCGACTAGTTTGTACATCTAAACCTCCGAGGACCATGTGGTTTTATTATATTTCGACTGGAGTGTATTACGTCGGTATTACATTTATTGGAATTTGGCACAGAGGGATATACCAGATGGATTCAGTAATAGAGGGGAACAGGAAAATATGGAAATCTGTTAAGCCGGTGAAATTCAATAACTTATGTGTTTCTATCAGGAGAATACTGCCTTATTGTAGAATATTATACTCTGTATTTTTAGTGGCGTGTGCAATATTTTGTCCAAAATTACTGGCAGTAATTTTCATATTGTTTAACACTTAAACTTCATCTAATCCCTAAAGTTATAAAATAATCAATAAACGTAAATTTTACTTCAAACTCTGAAAAGATATAACAAAATACTAGCCAATACTTTTTTTGTTAAACAACTATCAAAGTGCATAGAGCTTAGGTCAAGTCAAAACGCTTAAGAGGAGGTTATAGTACGTACATGACAGCTGTTTGCAATGGTGCAGCTTTAACCATTTTTGGACTACTAATTTTGAGATTTCTGAACCGAAAAAAATATCTGCATAAAGAAAAAGGACGGCTCTAGAGAAATGTCGACGTAATTTTTGAAATTTCCTAATAGACAATTATTAAAAAATTGCCAAAATTGACTTTTTTTGACTAAATTAACGGTCTCGTTAATCACCCTGTATAAACTTATTCTAAAATCTGGATCGACGTTTCTCTAAATTGAAGCTTTGAGGAAACGCAAATCAGGTTTTTGTGCCAAAAAATATTAATGTACAGGGTCAAAAATGGTTACAGCTAGAGCCTTGCATTGAACGATCGCGCGCCGATTGGGACACTGATAAAGGCGCCACCAATACAAAAGTATGTAAACTACAGTTTATGAATGAGCTGAGGTCGGTATATTTTAAGACTGAATATATATATGCTTTGAAACAGGGCTCTGTAAAAAACCATTAATGCCAGATGAACATCTATTTTACAGGAAGCTTTCCTTAAACTTTGTGTGTTTGATAACACGCATCCTTAATACATCAGAACTAGTGCATCCTGGTCCGCCTCCTATGAAACCACTGTAATGATCACTCACAACTTCAGTGCATTGAGCACTCTTCAAACGTATTGTGTTGAATACACATAGCTATAATAGAGAACTAGCTGCTTTAAAATGTCGCCTCAAGGACTCTCAATTCGGTGTCATATGGTGGAGAGGTGTTCAAGTTTCATAGAGACTCAATGACACTTGCTCCGAAGGGTTGTAGATAAACATGGGGGAGTCAAACAGTATCCCGTGTCTTGTATTTTTTCTTTAAATATATTTCTTTTTTCAAATATATAGTAGTGATACGAAATAAATAATTGTTTAAAAAGAGCTGGATACAAAGGAAGACAGATAGAAACCCACATAACTTAATCGCAAGTGTTCCGGGCAAACATTATGCATTAGTAGTTTTAGGAATGGTGAATAGGCTAAAAAAATTAATACTGAAAATCCTAATCAGGACATTAAAATAATAATATTTTTAGTAGGTCATTCCATTCTTCAGGTAGATACAGGCACAATAATTTAATTAAAGCATGCTAAAAGAAGGAATTAAGATATACTTCATTCTAACAGCAAACTGCATAACATTGATAATGACAACTATTTTGTTGCTTTGTGTTTTTACAGTTCATAATAGTAAAGCTACATTAGGAGCAGAATACTTCAGAGCGAATTCAGCTAATCTAAAGTTAATAATATGCTGTAATTTATTGGAGCGATAATAAATGATGAAATCTCTTAACCACAAAGTCTGATGAATATGCGTATCACGAAAAAGAAACATATTAATTTTTTGCTGTAGATATTTGCTCAGCATTCCTTTCCAAGCTTTTGAAATATATCGATAATCTGTTACGTATATTTGAGAAATTGATTTATGAATATTCCAGACATTATCGGATTTAGCTTCTCTTATCTTTCGGTCAATATTCTCATACGTCATCTTTTCTTTGTGGCTGTATCAGAAGAAACTAATAATAATTAATTTTATGTTCCATACAAAGCTACCCTTGTACAAAAAAAACTGAACACAACCTCTCAAATTTTTTGAAAACCTAGAATACACATTGGTAAAAGTAAGCTATGGATTTATGTCTTGTACAATTGCATATACTTTATTAAATGATCAAGTAAAGTTTTATTTTGGAAAAAATTGTATGTTTAATATTAGCCTCGATACTACACATTTTTCAGCTGTAGCTTCTAAAGCGTCAAGTGATAATTCAAAACAGTCAAGTTAATTTCCCAACTCGTCATTTAGTAATTTCAACTGTCAGGTGTAACTTATACCTATCAGTTTGAATTTACAATTGACGAGTTGGAAAATTAACTTGACCGTTTGAATGAATTATCACTTGACGCTTTACAAACTACAGCTGGAAAATGTCTAGTGTAGACTCTAGACAAATATGAATTTTTTTATGCGTATTGAGTGTCTTTCATATTTCATTTTAGTAATCTTGCATTTGTCAAAGCTTAGAGAATCTATAAATAATTCCTGAATTCTGCAACTCTCTTTTTATTTAGCTTTGCTTTCCTAGCTACTTAGGTACGAAAGCTGTTTATATAAAAATGTATAGCAAGTAAACAGAAAGATGCCAAGGAAAAAAGACCAATACCATTATCTTAATATTTATTAACATAATGAAACATTACTAGATCACACTTCCAAAGCACCACAATCACATTATCGTCCCGACATGAAACGTTCGATCTTTTTGTACACGACCCTTGTTCTTCAGCAGCCTTCCAGTGTTATCAGTATAGCCGTAATGTATCTGCGTGTTCTCTAACACATTCCCCACTCGAAATATATTAGCACTTCAAACATCTAATCTTCCCCACGTATCGTCACCGGCACATTTATTTACTGTCATCAGCACTCAAACCAGCAACCCTCACACCGTATCGAGTGGTAAACATCGACTCTTCACCCCAGATGTTCACATCTGAAGGACGGAGCGTCTATAGTATAGTACACGTCAGAAATATACGAGCTGTTTACATTTTTTGTGCTCGTACCGAGTGCCGACACTACAAAGGATCTCTTAATCCTTCACAAGACGCCCGACGAGTCGGATGAGCGTTATCTCTTTCGGCATTTTTTGCTTGTATATGTCTGTGTATAATCAGATGTCAATATACAATAAATAGATCAATTTATTTTGTTTTTATCTATAGCAAATTGGTATTTCCGATTATTTGGATCTCCTACCACTTTCTGAATTATTATAATATATATTTTGTATATAAAATTATGTTTTTATCATTACTCAAGTCTACAGAAGAACGTAACTGCACTATAGAAGTGTCGACGCTGATTGAGACTTGAAAGAAATGTAAACAACTCATGTATATCTGACTTCTACAATATAGTTCAAGCCTTTTTACTTACTTACTTTACTGTTACGAAAAGAGTAACGTTTTCATTCATTCATTCATTTTATTTCTTTTTTTTTTTCATTTATTTATACTGTGTAATACAAATATTGCCACCTCAAAGGCTACGCCTTGTGAGAGGTATTGGCATTGAAATATACACTAAAATTTAGCTAGACTAAAATTTTGCTGTATATTATTATTGATAACCAACAATAGAATGTACAAATATGCTTCGAATGATGTTCAGCGCAAACCCATAAGCATTACGTTATGTACTTAGACTCCATACTTCTAGCAAGTGTAGTTTTGCTGAAAAGTTAATAGACTGCCACGCAGATACAGTTACTATGATGAAACTCATATTACTATTATTAGTTAGATGATTATAACCTTCAATTTCCGTATATGAATTTTACAACTGTCAGATTGTTGATTTGTGATGTATAGCTTTTTAATTAATTATTGAAGTAACTTTTGTTTATTGCTAAAAAAAGGAGCCAAGTTGATTGACTCAGTACTTCCCACACATAATGATGAGACTATTTTATTATTTCTCCATTGCATGAAGCTATAGTTTGAAATTCCTTGCAACCAAATCATTGCCCACCCGTCCGCAAAAAAAACATCCAACGCAAAAATTCTCATAATAGTTTCTTGCGTCTCCCTCTTTAGGAACTAGGACGCCACAGTTTCTTCTGCATGCTTCAACTGAACGATGTGAAACGATCAGGAGCCCCAAAACGCCTAAAAACAAAGTTTGAGCTGTTTTTATGTTTTAGTTTTTTCATTATTGCTGCACCGCCACTGACATGATTTTTCTAAAACATACGCGTTTTCCATCCTCGCCGCGGTAGTAATACTGTGTTAAAATTTCATTAAAATCAATTCAATTATTTTCGTGTTACGTAATATATAACGATCTAAGACAATACTCATATGTATACCTACATCACAAATTCTAAATCAGTTGGTTTCTACAATAAACAAGGCAATGTTCGTATGGACCTAAAAAAGTATATTATGCCGCTAGGTTTTTCATTTACAGGTCAATGGACAGCCCATTATGAATACAACAAATTTTTCAGTTTTACAACCCCCCACTCCAAATTCATCCCCACACAAAAAAAAGTAAAAGATGATCAGGAATCCCTAAAATGCCTAAAAACGAAGTTTGAGGAATATTTGAAAATTTTTGCTTTTTGCTAATTACTCCGCCCCCTGTAGAACGATTTCCAAAATTATATACTACGACCCACAACCCACAACATATCGCAATTTCATCACAATCCATGTAGCGGTTACTGAGAGTACGACGCCGACATTAGAAAAACGCCAACAGACAGACAGACCGACAGACAGACAAACAGACAGACAGACCGACAGACAGACCTCGGTCTGTCTATCTAGATCGACAGACAGACAGACCGACGGAAATGAGTGACGTGGATTTTCGTTATGTAGACATCATGAAACGCCCAAAAAGCGTATTATCTCGAAATCGAAAATTTTCGCGATCACAATACTCCCCTCACCTGTCGCTGTGGGAAGTAAAAACATTGACTTTTGGCGAAAAAAAAAAACTGGTGAGGCCAACGCCTAGGCTAATAAACGTCATTCTGACTTTGCACCAGGAGTTATCATAAAGTGAAGTTAAACGAGATAGTTGTGACTCTGAAGATATCGAAGGTATGTGTTAGACAGGTACAGGTGGGTGGCAAATTTTAGCTGGGACACACTGTATGAACCTTTTCACATGCGAAAGCTATGTAACAATATCCTAGTAGACTAATCCAAGATGTACACGCTTAAAAAAGTAGCCCAGCCTCTGTATCCTTTCGATGATACCCCCACCAACCCTCAAAACCCGTGAAGGGGGGATAGTGTCGTCCTCAGTCCGTGGAAGTAGCGGCGATGCGGCTTGAAGGGCGCATTTGTACCCCTAATGGATTTAACCGGGGACACATTTGCATCTACAATAATGTTATTGCCTTCATTTACATACACACCACGATTATTTATGGTCCAGCGGCAGAGCAGAGCAGAGCAGAGCAGAGCACAGCACGGTATGGCGCGGCGTACTCGTATGCCCGAAACAGTACGCTTGTTCGCTTTGGGATTTTCTCTCTTCAACCGATCGCGTATGCGTGTTACAACGTCCCGCTGTATCCCCTTAACGTCCCTTTGCCCTGGAGGGTGGTTCGGGGATTTTCGCGAATATACCGCATATTATGGACCATTTGCAAACGATGACAAGGATATACAGGGTAGCGAGGAAGTCTTGCAACAAGGCATAGGCATTTTCTTTGGAAGACTAATATGTATTATATTTTAGGGTTATAAATAGGATTGTATACTGCGTTTTTGAGGGGACATGTTAAAGTTATGTGACGTCATCACTCGGTGCACCTCCGCCATCTTGTTTTTTATTAAATAGCAATGTAGGTCGAGTGATATATCACATAAAAGCTTATTTCTTCCTTTTACTTGCCACACCGATAGGTGAGGGAAGTATTGTGATCGCGAAAATTTTCGATTTTGAGATAATATGATTTTTGGGCGTGCTATGATGTCTACATGTCGGTCTGTCTGTCTGTCTGTCGGTCTGTCTGTTGGCGTTTTTCTAACGTCGTAATCTCAGTAACTACTGCATGGATTGTGATGAAATTTGGGCAGCGATATTTTGTGGTGTCGTAGTAGGTAATGTTCCAATAATTTTGGAAATCCTTGTACGGGGGGTGGAGTAATTAGCAAAAAACGAAAAATTTCAAATATTCGTCAAACTTCGTTTTTAGGCGTTTTAGGGGTCCTGATCATTTTCTACTTCTTTTCGGGTGGGGGTGAAATTGGGGTGGTTAGGGGCTGGGGGGTTGTAAAACTCAAACAAAAATTTGTTCTATTCATAATAGGCTGTCCATTGACCTGTGAAAAAAAGACCTAGCGGCATAATACCCTTTTTTAGGTCCATCCAAACATTGCCTTGCTTATTATAGAAACCAAGAGACTTAGAAATCGTGTCAGTGGCGGTGCAGCAGTAATAAAAAAACTGAAAATATAAAAATAGCTCAAACTCCGTTTTTAAGCAATTTGGGGGTTCCTGATTGTTTTGTTTCGTCCAGTTGAAGCTGGCAGAATAAAAATTGTGTCGCTTTAATTCCTACGGAGAGACTTAGGAAACTATTTACTAGTTTTTGTGTTTGATGTTTTTTGAGGACATGCGAATGATTACTTGGTTGCAGACTTCATGCAAAGGAAATATAATAAAATGAAATCACTGTTGTGTGGGAAGTACTGGGTCAAACAACTTGAATCCATTTTTTACATAAATAGTTGTAAATAAGTACAAAATTTCTAAGGAAAAATCCTGTAAAATTTCAATTTTATTAATTTACTTTTATTTTGTGCTATTAATTGTTGATACGTCACCGGTAGATAATGTAAAATAAAAAGTAATTGTCTATGAAAAAATGTTTGAAAAAAATATAAAATGTCAGAGTCTTATTACTGTTGGACTCATTTACTATTTTTGAAAAGAGGAAGAAATAAGCTAATCTGAGATATATCGCTCGACCTACGTTGCTATTTATAAAAAATCAAGATGGCGTCGGTGCACTGAGTGATGACGTCACATAACTTAGACATGTCTTATAATTTTTTTTTGAAAAAATGTTGTGATCGGTTGGATGAAAGAACTGAAACTTTAGAGGTGATTAAAATTGCATATCTAGACGATACTTTACCACGGTATATGGGGATTGACAGGCATAAGAAGTCTAAAGACAGAATGTGAATCAGTTGAAAACTAGCCTCGTCTCAGCCTATAATTACTGCCAAAGCTACGACAAAAATTAGGCAATTTAACGACTTTGCACGATATGATCTCCGGATTGCCATGAAATGAATTTCTAACAATGTTAGTTTGTCTTAAGCATCCCCTTAAAAAAAATCATTATAATTTGAAGTACTGGATATCAAAAAAGAATTGAGGAGTTGAAGATTTCAGTGTATCGGATAGAATGGAGAGAACTTTGAATGACAGTTGTTGAAGATTCCTAAATAATTGTTTCATGATCGTGATGATACATGTTACGTTGGTAACAAATAAAATTACTTTTTAAAAAATTTTTACTTTATTAGACACAAGCTTGTGTCTTCAAAACAAATGTTACAAAGTTACAAGTTACTTATTTCTTATATACTGACATATCGGAGTCTAACCGGGTTTATGAACATAGGTGTTATGGAAGCTACGGCTTTTATAGTTTTAAAATGCTAACTCAGCATCTGTGTCCTCTAGGGCACCTTAGCTAAACAAAGAGATGCTGTGAGAGCCTGTTTACTTGGGAAGTCGTTATCTTATGCTGACTAAGCGTCTGCTACAACACTGTTGCAAACAAAGAACCATTATGATAGATCAAATTACGTCTATTGCAACAATGTCGCTAACAATAGGGTATCTGTTAAAGGACCATATAACAACTTCCCCCTAATGCAAAAAGTTGTTGCTATACTAAGCGACAACTTTTTCCAAATTCAAAAATAATCAAAAATAATCAAAAATAATCAAATAATAAAAATAATACAATAAGGCTGAAATTGGAAAAAGGTTTACAATAAAACAATAAAATTTGAAAAAGTACAAGAAGGGGTTGCACTGACACAACACTAAACTTCACTTTCTTCTTCGTTATTGGTTTGGAAGCTCGGACGACTTCTGGGGAAAAATTTTGAAAATCGCATAGTTGTAGATTTTCTTTGTGGACTTGGAGCATCGTCGTCGTCTGGATATATTGGAGCGGAAATACTTAAATGACATGGTTTCCGTCGTCTGCATTTGCATAAAATGTAAATGATCAAAGCAACAAATAGCAATACCACTGTAGTGTAGGTAAACCAAGATCTGTGCTTTGAAATAAAGGGCTCATTGACTAGTTCATCTAGCAATTTTCCATTTTCATTCAATTTGTGCTGTGCTATTTCCAAATCGTCCATATTAATTTTGTTTAACTTTAAAGGTTTCAATTTTGGAAGTTCTGCCTTTTTAGGATAATTTTCACAGCATTTATACGGAATTTCTACAGGATGTGTCTTATATGTTATGTTCCTGTAGGTATTCATAAAATATTTTGATCGAACTCTTGTACTGCCAATAAATGCGTTGCATTCTGGTTGTAATCTCAAAACTGAATTTTTCCCAATGGTCTTTGTAATTACTCCTAGACCATTACATTTTATAGTTACTGGAACTGGACTGGTGGTTATTATCAACCAATGATTAGTGGATATTTCTTGAACTTTATAGCCCTCTGCAGCTATTATGGTTGTTTGACAATTTTTAGGCAATGTTGCAGAATAACGTAGCAACTGAGCCTCGCAAACAGCATTGTCATCTATGGGATATGCAAATACATCGGAACACAGCTTAGTTAGCGACGACAAATCTTTGCAGCTTCCTGGATCACGCAGGGATAAGTACAACAATGAGTCATCGCTTTTCGCAATATACCTTTGTGATGTCAACACGACATGGAAAAGGCCAGTTCTATTATCTGGTACAGGCAATGGAAATACTTTATACAATGTAAATGATTCTGGCTCAACAAGAGGTACCTTCAAAGCAAATATAACTTTAGATTCTGTTTGATAAGCTTCTAGCTCTATTATATCTAAATATGTTGACACATGTGAAGGATATAATGGTAAAGGTAAATTGTTCCTTATAAAATTTTTAGACATCTCTTTTAATAAATAAAGTAAGTCTTTTGGGGTAATTATTGATGTATGAATAATACGGAGATGTGCAAATGTAATAGAATTCAAAATATCATTTATATTTTCTTCTAAATAAAGATAACTTTCCATGAGAGACTCGCATAATTCTAATGCGCTTAATTGAGCTTGATGAAATGCCAATGAATCAGAAATATTATAGATTGATGATTGTATTCCATCTAAATCGGAATTAAATGTTTGTTCATCTATCATCAATTTTTGAATAGTAGTATTAAAGCTTTTTATAACAGAAGTAGTAACAAATATTTGATTTTTCAAAAGATTTTCCATTTGGTGTTCATCTTGCGTTAACTTGTTAATGCAATTATTATAATATTCTCCGTCATCGGAATCTAAATTTCCGGTGATGGCTTTCCAAAAGGTTCCTATGCCATTAATTAAACCGCGCTTCATTCTGGAAACAGGTTGAGCATCTGCGAAAATAGTTTGAAATTTTTCATTTAAAGAAAGCGATATCTGAGTGAGAAGACTAACATGTGTATGTACTTGTGCTCTAAATGCTGTCATGCGTAACGTTGGTTGATAAAGAAGATCACTTAATCTTTCTAAAAGCATACCGTTATGGTTCAGTGCGTTTTCTATTAAACTTAAGTCTTTATATACCAATAGTGTCCATTTTTCATTAGAAATTTTCACTGTTGCTTGTTCATGATAGTAGACTCCAATCGTGTTATTCACGGGTTGAATTAGGTGTTGAACCTGGACGTTAGCGATTGCTATCGCTAGCAGGAGGATAATCCTGTAATAAAAGCTACGCGTAAAAATAGGGTTTAAGCCTATCAAAATTTACTTTAGTTTCTTGATTAGTATCAAGATTTAAAAGTTTTGCTGATGTATCATATACTTCAATAATTTGGAAGGGACCATTAAACGTAACTTTCCAGTAATTTGAGATTCTTTCAACCATACTAAATCACCAACTTTATAGTTGTATTTCGATTCTGATATGTTTTTATCAAAACGTAACTTTGACTTTTCTTTTTCGTGAATAGTTTTATTTCGAGCAAGCTTGTAGTAATAATCTAACTTATTCCTAAGATCGCGAATATATTTCGTGACTAAAGTTTTCTCATTATACAGAGTTTCCGGTGGACGACCAGAAGTGTGTCCAAATATTAACTCATACGGTGTAAATCCCGTAGTCTTATTTTTGGTATTGTTATAACAAATGATTGCGTAGGGTAATATACTGAGTGGGTGAGCTTTCGGATTTTCTGTCATGTGTGCGCGTATCATTTCTAATAACGTCGCATTAAATCGTTCCACAGAGCCGTTGCTTTGTGGGTGACCAACGCTTGAAAACGTTAACTTGATATCGTAAAGAAAACAAAGATCTCTAAGTAAAGAATTATCAAATTCACGGCCGCTATCACAATGTATACGCAGCGGTGTACCGAAATGCTGAAAATAAATCATCAGTGCATTTAATACTGATTTAGCAGTTTTGTCATCCAAGTTATAGGCTTGGGAATGTTTCGTTAATTCATCTCGAATAATTAAGGCATAATTTCTTGTTGGAATTTCCAAAATATCAATATTAATTCTTTCAAAAGGAGTTTTTGGGGTTTCAGTGATAACTAAAGGGGTACTAAGGTTTTTCCTACATATTTTTACTTTTTGACAAACATCGCATGCTCTAATAAATTTCTCAACATCTTTTGTTAATCCAGTCCAATTATACTTGGCTCGGATTCGTCTAATTGTTTCATTAATACCACGGTGTATATTCTTTTTACCACAATGATATTGTTCTAGTATGATAGGGATTTCATCTGCCTCTGGAGTTTTTGAAATATTTTGGCAAATAACTAGTTTTATATCTTCCTCAGAATAAATGAAAGATAACATTTCAAGAATAGGGAGATCTAAGTTATTTTCCACGTATAAAATTTGTTTAATATCTAAAACACTTTTTGAATTAAATATGGATGTGAAAAGTACACTGTTACATAAATCTGGGTCTGCTGTTAATGGAATTATATAATATTTTCTTCCTTTCACTGTAGCACTATTTGCTATATTGATTTGGTTTGCTGAAAAATCGAGATTTTCCTCAAAAATATCTTGAATAATTTGTTCATGAAGATTTTCCATAAAATTTTGTCTCATAAACGTTAAAATGTGTTTATGTGATTTATCAAGTAACTGTTCAGGAGAAAATTCAATTTTTGAATAATCTATAAGAGATTGGGACTTATATAAGTCAACAAAAGTTTCATATTCATTTTCTAAAATTTTACTCGAAGTTGAAGGTTCTGATTCTGTAAAGGCTAATGTAGCAATGGAATTTTGAGTACTTTCAATTTTTATTCTAGATAATGCATCTGCATTTTTATTAGTTTTTCCTGGCTTGTATACGACTTCAAATTCGTATTCCTCTAATTTTGAACGCCAACGGGCTAATCTACTACCGGGATCTTTAACTGAAAATAACCATGTAAGGGGTCTGTGATCAGTAACAAGGGTAAATTTTCTTCCGAATAAATAAGGTCTGAAGTGCTTTATCGACCAGACTATTGCTAACATTTCAATTGTAGAGTATCGTGTTTCAGGTTTACTAAGTGTACGTGACGCATACGCTATTGGGAGATCTTTACCTATGGGGCCTTGACTTAAAACTGCACCGATAGCATAAGCTGATGCATCTGTGGTTAACACAAAAGGTTCATTGAAATTTGGATACGATAATATCGGGGCTGTAATTAAAAGGTTCTTTAAGGATTCAAAAGATTTCTTACAATCTTCATCAAAATCAAATACTACATTTTTCTTCAAAAGGATTGTTAAAGGTTTTGCAATTTTTGCGAAGTCTGAAATAAAACGTCTATAATATCCAGCTAATCCTAGAAAAGATTTTACTTCTTTTGGATTTTTAGGTTCTGGGAATTTTTCAATACATTCTATCTTTAAAGGGTTAGGCTTAACGCCATCAGGGGTAATAATGTGACCTAAGTATGCAACTTCTTTTCTTAAAAATTCACATTTGTCTGGTTGAATTTTGAAATTTGATTTTCTAAGTCTTTCAAAAATTTCTTTTAATCTAGAAATATGTTCTAATAAACTGGGAGAGTATATTATTATGTCGTCCATATATACTAAGCATCTTTCATTTTGTATGCCTACTAGTATATTGTCCATTACTCTTTGAAAAGTAGATGGGGCATTTTTTAATCCAAATGGCATTCTGACAAATTCATAATGGCCATTTTCAACTGTAAACGCTGTTTTCGGTATGTCCTCCGGTTCTATTTCAATTTGATGAAAACCTGAGGCTAAATCAAGAGTGGTAAAATATTCACACTTGCCTAGCTGATCTAATAAATCCGAAATGTTTGGAAGGGGGTATTTATCATCAATGGTAACTTGATTAAGTTTTCGAAAATCTATTACCATCCGCCATTTTTGTTTTCCGGAAGCATCAAGCTTCTTTGGTATCAGCCATATAGGGCTGCTGAAGGGTGAATTCGATTTTTGAATTATACCTTGCTCCAAAAGTTTAGATACTTGATCTTTTACTTCTTGCTTATGGACATACGGATACCTATAAGATTTTGTATAAATGGGTCTTTCGTCTGTAAGTTTGATTGAGTGCTTGATTTCATTTGTGAAAGTGAGGTTATCTCCTTCTAAATAGAAAATATCCGAAAAATCTAAACATAAATCGATTAAATACTGTCGTTCTTCCTCATTTAAATGATCAATACGTAAATTATCCAAAACTTGTTGTCTACGATTGTTTTGAGTTTCTTGATCTAATATTTCGTTAAAGTTATTAATAGTTTGAATATTAAAGGTCTCAAATGTAAGAGTAGGGAATGTAACTTCTTTAGGTAAGGGATTCGAATTAAGGACTGTAGTCAAAAATTCTCCTTCATTATCAATGTTTACTACACAATTTGGAATAAGGACTCTATCTACTTGACATCCTAAAAGTATAGCTTCAACGTTCTTGAGGCTAGATTTCAATTTTACTACTTTTTCTACACGGGGTTCAATGGATATCGTGTTACTAATTTCAGATATATTTTGAAAATGTGATATACTCGAAATGTCGGTTTCTTCAAAATTTTGAGTATTGACAACTTCAGAAGTTGAATTACTTTCAATCTCAGTATTGGTAACATCAATTTCATAATTTGGAATATCATTAGACTCATAATTTGACAAATTAATATTTTCGGGAATTGGGATGTAATTAGTCTCTAAATTGATATTTTCAGGATCTGGTGTATCAACAAAATTTTGATCATTAGATTGTGATACGTCAAATTCATCTGCTCTATAAAGAGGAAACATCGCGTAATTTGTGGTTAAAATTCGCTGTCTAAGATCTATCTGACATTCGTAATGTTCTAAGAAGTCAGCTCCAAGAATTCCATCGAATTCAATATCTAAATTATGGACATAAACTTTAAGGGGATCATTTTCTGAAAATGGTATAAGTACGGATTCTGAAATTCCTACTCGTTCAGTAGTAATTCCTTGAATAGCAATATTTTCTGGAAATCTGATTCTATATTTTTCACAAAATTTTGGTTTGAAAATACTAATTCCTGCTCCTGTATCTATAAGAAATTTAAAATCACCAGATGAATCTTTCACATAATATAAATTTTTCGAACTAACTGCATTTACGTTTTCTGGATCTAATTCGACTGACTGCCAGTTTTCAGGCTGGGGTTGGAATTGTCTAGGCTCAGGGACTGAACATCGTACTCTATCTGTTTCATATCCTTGAGGGGACCTAAAGGGGGTTTCTCTTTCAAACTGCCATTCCGAAAATCCTGATACTCATCAGTTGTAAAATACTGTTCATTTGAATTGTAATACGGGTCGGAATAAGGGTTATAATAAGAATTATAATAAGGGTCATAATAAGGGTCTGTACTACGATCTTCAAAGTATTCAGTAGAACTAGCTGCGCTTTGTTCATATTCTTCATAATAATAATTATCTTGATAATAATCATCAAAAAATGGAGGCTGGTTAAAATGATGGGTTTTTTGCGAGTTTTGACTAGGGTAATTAAAGTTTCTGTTTTGAAAATTATTTGGATTCCTTTGCATATTGGGATTCGGTCTTATGACTGAAGGTCGATTTTGTTGTTGACTATTGTTAAACTGCGGAGAAAAATTAGATGGTGGTCTCTGCTGTTGACTGAATTGATTTGGCATATTGGTCGCTTGGGGAAAATTTGGTCTATCCCTATAGGCCATAGGGTTTTGGAAATTTGGACGAAATTGTCCATTAAAATTTTGATTTCTAGGGACAAAATTAGAAGTATTTCTAACTTGACACTGTGAAGCAACATGTCCTTTTTTGTGGCATTGTGTACATATAACGGGTCTATTTTGGTTTTGTGCATTAATTTTCTGTTGTCCGAATCGCTGGTTTTCTAAGTAAGACAATTGCAATTCGCGCTTAATGTGCGAGATCGCGGTTATAATGTCGGGTGGATTTCCTGACCTTACAACACAACCGATGCGTGGTTCTAGACCAGTCAGCAATGTGTTCAGGGTCATTGTTTCGATAAGAGAGGATTGCGCTTGCTTTTCCTCTCGGCTCAGCTGTTGACGGTTTATTGCTGAATGCATTTTAGCATTATGTGTCTGTAACCTTGACACAAATGTTAGTGCTGATTCGCCGGGTAATTGTCTGATTCTTTGCAAGTCCGCAATTAACGAAGTTAAGTCACGGATGTCACCAAAATGGGTCTCTAGAAGAGCTCGTATCTCTTCCCATGTTTTTGGGTTGCGAGAATTTACCAATTCTGCTGCGCGCCCTTTCAATTTATTTTTGAAATGTAGGGTGACTAAAGCTTTTTGGTCACCGACAGCCATTGAATGTGCTGTCCGACAAGCATTAAGAAAGGTACTGAGTAAGATGGGGTTGCCATCGTACTCAGGCACAATCGAAAATATTTCTGATAAACGATAAGGCTCAATTTCTGGACCAAACTCTTCATTTTGGGCCATTTTGAAAAATCTTAATCAATTAAATATTCTTAAAACTAAATGCGTGAGTTTATACGCTTGGTATTTCAAAGAAATGCAAATAATAATTATTAAACTGAATCTTATTTTTGCTTTGGTTTCGATACCTACTAATTTCAAAGGAAATTGTATTCAGTACCAGATAATAGATTAAATATTACGAAAATGATCACTTTTATTGCACTTACTGCTTGTGCATCTTCTTCTTTTTTCTTGTGGTTGTGGAGTTCTTCCTTGAGGGATGGGGATCCGCCGATCTAGCGAGGACAGGCCTTGATCTCGATGACTTGCAGACTTTCTCAGCTTCCAGTCGGGAGGTTGCCCTTTTCTCTGCCGGTGCTCGCAGCCGAAGATTCTATTCGCCACGGCCCCAACAGTTGAGTCGTTACCGTCCTAGGAGCTTCTGAAGTGGTCCAAGCCTACGGTCTGGGGAAGTCTCGTTCTAGCTCGTTGAGGTATCCCACTTCTGACACCAATTTGTTACGTTGGTAACAAATAAAATTACTTTTTAAAAAATTTTTACTTTATTAGACACAAGCTTGTGTCTTCAAAACAAATGTTACAAAGTTACAAGTTACTTATTTCTTATATACTGACATATCGGAGTCTAACCGGGTTTATGAACATAGGTGTTATGGAAGCTACGGCTTTTATAGTTTTAAAATGCTAACTCAGCATCTGTGTCCTCTAGGGCACCTTAGCTAAACAAAGAGATGCTGTGAGAGCCTGTTTACTTGGGAAGTCGTTATCTTATGCTGACTAAGCGTCTGCTACAACACTGTTGCAAACAAAGAACCATTATGATAGATCAAATTACGTCTATTGCAACAATGTCGCTAACAATAGGGTATCTGTTAAAGGACCATATAACATACATATATAATCTTTTATAGTCCTCAAGACTTGAGCTACCATACAGATATGAGCAATTTTACTGTAGTCACCAGAATATTCATATCGATTGGAACAATTCTACAGATATGACACAGTGCTATTATGCAGCTACACAAGAAACAAAAACATTTGTGCGCCATCTTCTACATCTCCTGTCATTATCATCTTTATGGTTGAACATAAACGAAGGTCTGCTGTCACGATTTCAACCCCATAAATTAAAAACCCCACCGTTGATCATAACAGCGCCATAAAGCAGTCAAACATTTCCAACGTACACCCGCCCATACAGTCCCGTCCTAGTTTTTTAACCTACTTTTTCCGTAACATATATATCTCGGAGCACAAGGCAACGTATCTTTCTTCCAACTTCTTCTTTTATCGCCTCGTTTACCCTGTCTGCAACCTAATCCCTTTTACATTTTTTCACAATTTGTTTCGACTGATAAATATTTAAATTCCCAAGTTCTCAGGGTGTGCGTGTTCCCTAGAGGGTCTGACGCATTTATAGAAATCGCGCACACATTAATAATGTCTGATCCGACTCTGTTCAATCGTTCGTAGATAGCTTCGTTGAGTTTTTTAATAAGTTTTGTGCAGAATATCATAAATCAAAGAACTATCTTATACAAAAGGCAAAAAGCACCGCTAAAAAGACCATCTCGGACTGGGCAGTGAGGAAAGCACTCCTGAACTGGCGAGAAACACCAGGGCTATTGTACTCGAAGGTGTTTATAAGATACCCCTCGAGTCAGGCCCCCCGAGGATCATGGAATGTAATAGGTACGACCTCCGCACTCTGGTCGGTCAGCTGACGGGACATGGTCGTCTAAGGTACCATATGCGGGAGTTGGGTCTTGAACAGACTTCAGACTGTCGCTTCTGCTACGTGGAGGACGAAACAGCGGAGCATATTCTTTAGTCCTGTCCAGTACTGGATAACGCTAGGTTCCAGACATTCGGATTTGCCCAACTGGAACCTCATGACTTCAAGGAAGTTTCACCTTTCACGTTGATCGCCTTCGTAAAGAGGTGCGGACTGTACGGTGAACTTTAAAAAGGTGTGAGCCACAATAGACACAATTGAGTCGCAGTGGAAGGAGGTAGCTCTGCCCCACTCACTTTCAACCTAACTTAACCTATAAAAAAGGCACTGCACACAAAAATTTTGAGCTTCTTTGAATTCCATGGGAATGAATGACTTCATTTATTCTTCGTTATTCGTACAACCCATTCCTAAGAAAGGTAAAAAACCGATTCTATCAACTACAGACCTGTGGCTCTTCTCAGGATCATGTCAGTAACATCATAAATGATCGCCAATATGGCTTCCGTAAGCATAGATCTACGGGCGACCTTCTGGCCTACGTCACTCACTTGTGAAACAGAGCAATTGAAAAACATGGCGAATCCCGTGTTGTTGCGCTTGACATATCGCAAGCCTTCGACAGAGTGTGGCATGAGGGACTTCTGGTCAAGCTTGCTGCTTATGGACTACCACCTGGCGTATGCCAGTGGGTGAATAGCTTTTTGAACGACCAATCTCTGTTTGTTGTAGTCGAAGACGTATTTTCAATAAACGCCGGTGTTCTTCAGGGATCTATTCTATCTATTTCTATTCTGTTTCTGCTGTATATCAACGAGGTGCTGGAAATAACATTCAATCCAATCTACAGCTTCGCAGACGATAGTACATTAATATCGTCCATGGAACCAGGCAAGCCACTATCATCCCAGGTTGTCAGCAGCGTTGTCAGGTCGAATTTTAAAAAAGCAGTGGGTTATAGATAAAAAAAGCAGTAGATTTTGCAAAAAATAGTAGATTTTTTTTTTTGAAAATAAACACTGTAACATCAAACCTCAAACAAAAACACTTAGCACAGTTTTTATTACAAAACCACAAAAAAACGTAATTACTCGAGTAAAACATAATCCTAATAAAAAAACGATAACTTTTTACAGCACGGAAACTCTTAATATGGCTTACCTAATAAAACTTAAAAATAATAAACAACAATACACTCCTTCATTGATCTAGATCTGAATCTGACAAGTCTGCATTTCTTTGGTACATGGTACATATTATATAGTTTAATATAATTATTTAAATCCACATCAAAGCAACTTTGGGCTTCTCGTTTTCATTTTGTATGCAAAATGCCACATTACATACAGTTGACGTGGATAGACGTATATGCATTTCTTTTTTGAAGATTAGCATCTGAGAAAATTCTTTTTACATTTGCGGATGAATGTGGCAAAACTTCATTCAACATAAATTCGGATAATACAAAAAACATGGCACTATCATCTCCAAAAGAGACGTATTTTTTTATTTTTATCCAAAACTCTGTCACACTTTCGCTTTGATCACTATTTCGTAGAAGTCGCCACTCATTATCGTGCTATATTGAAGTTGATTAGGAATTAGGATTGACCTAATTTGCAAAATGTTTGGCAAGTGGCATTACTGAAGGATACTGACCGTCCAAAGCTGGAAATGGAACCTTTTATACCTTATATACATTTTCTTGAAATACAAAAACAGTAGTACTCATTATTTCTTGAAAACCAAAAAAAAATCAGTAAAAACAGTGTTCAGTAGACAAAGGCCCAAACGCAGTAGATCTACTGAAAAATCAGTAGACCTGTCAACACTGGTTCTCAGCAACATACCTCACAGAGCAACGTAAATATGAAAACAATTGTCGAGTGGAGATATGTTAATAAAGTACATTTTAACGTACAGAAAACTCAGGCAACAATACTGACAAAGAAGTCTCACGATGGCTTACCAACCGTGGAAATGGAGGGTCACCCCATAGTCGAATCACCTTCCGTCAAGCTTTTGGGAATCAACATCAACAATAACATGTCCCGGCACGACCACGTCGTCAGTATTGCTAAAACGGCATCCCAAAAGCTTGGAGTTTTGTTCCGCTGTAGGCTCTACAAGGCACAGATCCGACCATCGCTGGAGTATTGCTCCCATGTGTGGGGATGCGCTCCGAAGCACTCTCCAAAGCTTCTGTTCACTATCCAGAAAAGAGCGATTAGACTAATCGATACGCCATACCTCACAAAGGATCTCCACAACCTGGAACATCGAAGGAGGGTGGCTGACCTATCCCTGTTTTACAGATTCTATCACGGAAGATGTTCGAGTGAGCTCTCTCAGATAATAACACCACATCCTTACCAGGTCGAGGTTCTTACTCCCCGAACTAGTCTCCTCCAGCATTCCTTCTTCTGGAGAACTTCGACGCTGTGGAATCAGCTGCCGGGGAATTTGTTTCCCGACGGCTACAACCTGCAACGTTTCAAATCTAACGTGAACCGATACTTATCCTTTCCCAGCGTTTCTACAGCGCCATGGGCTTTCAGCCTTTGCAGGAGACTGACCATAAAAAAAGATATCAGTTCAGGATAGCGTCCGCCATCCGAAAATAGGAGTGTGCCATGTCCATAGATAACTAGATGTATTCAGATTCAGGCAGGAGATAGGTCTGTGCGACTAATTGGTCTGAGTAAGGGAAAGGGGAATGCCGAAGGGACTATAATGTTATGGTAATTCAAACACGGCTAGATTATGCGGGTGATCACATAAAAGCGATTATTAAATTCGCGTTGCCTAGCCGCACGTGCGACATTGCCCAAATTTCACGCTCAGCCACGTGGAACTATACGGAATAGGTATTATCTCTAATATTGACGTATAGCATCCACAAACACGATAGGGCCTGTAATCCAGAATCCGTTCGGATACCGGTAGAAAACTTAAAGGTCACTAACCACTTGCCGGTGGAAAAGTGGCTGGAGGTGGCGCGGTGAGGCCGGGGCACCGAATTGTTCTTCTCTGGACTGCATTAATTTCCAACAGGCGTACACCAACTGCTCCCCAGATATGTGACAAATACTCCAAACAAGATTTTATCTAGGTATCTAGGCTTTATACTCTGTGAGAATTACTTTCTGGCTCTAAATATTAGGTATCCGAAATTTTTTCTAGAAGCAATTGATGGAAGTGTTCTTGCCAGATCAGATTCTCTGTAATGTTGTCTCCCATATTATTATTATTTAGCGTATGATTATAGTACACATGAAAAAAGTCATAAAATGTAAAACAGTTTTTTTTTTGCAATCTAAATAGTACCTGGGCTATAGGGTAGTATAGAGTCTGAAAATCCATTCTACGGCTGATGGTATGACTTGGAGGAACCCCTTGTCTTTGCCTGGATATGCTCATGTGGAAAATCTCCGATGCCGCAATCCTGAGGTTCACCCGCCAAAAATCTAAAACCTTTATTCGATCTTCTATGAGGACGAAACCTCGTATCCTAGATAACTAGAGTATCCTAATTACAAATCTCGTTCAACGAAATTTGAAAATCTCCGATGCCCGAATCCTGAGGTTCACCCGCAAAAAATCTAAAATCTTTATTTGATCGTCTATGAGAATGAAACCTTGTATTCTAGATAATTAGAGTATCCTAATTACAAATCCGTCCGGTGTTTTGAGTTTCAATCTCGTTCAACGAAAATGGAAAGTCTCCGATGCCGGAATCCTGAGGTTCACCCACAAAATATCTAAAATCTTTATTTTATCTTCTTTGAGGACGAAACCTCGTATTTTGGATAACTAGAGCATCCCAATTATAAATCCGGACGATGTTTTGAGTTTCAATCTTGTTCAACGAAGTTGGAAAATCTCCGATGCCCGAATCCTGAGGTTCACCCGCAAAAAATCTAAAATCTTTATTTGATCGTCTATGAGAATGAAACCTTGTATCCTAGACAATTAGAGTATCCTAATTATAAATCCGTCCGGTGTTTTGAGTTTCAATCTCGTTCAACGAAAATGGAAAGTCTCCGATGCCGGAATCCTGAGGTTCACCCTCAAAATATCTAAAATCTTTATTTTATCTTCTTTGAGGACGAAACCTCGTATTTTGGATAATTAGAGCATCCCAATTATAAATCCGGACGATGTTTTGAGTTTCAATCTTGTTCAACGAAGTTGGAAAATCTCCGATGCCCGAATCCTGAGGTTCACCCGCAAAAAATCTAAAATCTTTATTTGATCGTCTATGAGGATGAAACCTTGTGTCCTAGATAATTAGAGTATCCTAATTATAAATCCGTCCGGTGTTTTGAGTTTCAATCTCGTTCAACGAAAATGGAAAGTCTCCGATGCCGGAATCCTGAGGTTCACCCACAAAATATCTAAAATCTTTATCTTCTTTGAGGACGAAACCTCGTATCTTGGATAATTAGAGTATCCCAATTATAAATCCGGACGATGTTTTGAGTTTCAATCTCGTTCAACGAAGTTGGAAAATCTTATATCCTAGATAATTAGAGTATCCTAATTACAAATCCGTCCGGTGTTTTGAGTTTCAATCTCGTTCAACGAAAATGGAAAGTCTCCGATGCCGGAATCCTGAGGTTCACCCACAAAATATCTAAAATCTTTATTTTATCTTCTTTGAGGACGAAACCTCGTATCTTGGATAATTAGAGTATCCCAATTATAAATCCGGACGATGTTTTGAGTTTCAATCTCGTTCAAAGAAAATATCTAAAATCCTTATTTGATCTTCTTTGAGGATGGAACCTTGTATCCTAGATAATTAGAGTATCATCATCATACCCCCAGATGTCGCAAATTGAATCCTATCTTAATTAAACAATGCCAGGGTATAGTATCATTTCCACTAAAGGTATGCACAAATACGATATTTTTCGCAACAGCACATGTCGGTAGTAGATAGAGGTGCGTTTCTAAATGCCGTAATTTTTTTTAAACCAAATGCGTGAGTTTAGGCAATAGCAGATAATAAGAAAATAAAAAGATATTCTTTTAGGAAAATAAAAATTTCACACGACTTTTTGTCTTAATCCGCCCTTAAATTCTGATTTTAGTGAAAAATCACAAACCAATCACCAACTTTGACGCAGTGAAGGACGGAAACTATTAGTCGCACACGAAAAATGAATTTTGTTCTCTCCATAAATCATTTGACGTAGGTAATGATTTGGCTATAGGTAGACAGCAAATAGTTGAATACAGAATGACCAATTGTAGTTTTCTTTTCATCGTCTCTTACAAACAATTCCATACCTGAAAAGTAAACGTATGAAACTTTGATAATCAACTGTAGTTAGGGCATAAAATTATTCATAAAGTCCCAGTTGAACGTGTCTACCTGATCTCTGTCGCTCTCCTTATTACCCAAAGGGAAATCAGGCCGCCATTACATAATTAATGTTTCAAACAGGCCCGGAAAATCCCCTGCCTCTCCCTTCACTCACTATAACGTATTTTAATCAGCAGAGTCGGCAATGAAAAGTATCAACAGACTTTAGCGCTTGGAGAAAGCAGCTCGGATTTTGCAAAAATTGTAAAGACGATGCTACGCTTACTTGCCTTATGGGACGCTGTAGAAAATTAGCTTGATGACTTACCTGCCTTTTTAAAAAATATATAATCAGGGCTCTTTCTAATTTAGTTTATCTTTTAAAGATGACAGATTGTAAGAAACGCAATACTTCCTTTGCAGGTACAGGTACAGTTGATACACATAGTAATATAACCTATAACTTGATTGTGTGGTCATGACAAAGCTTACTAAAATATGGCGTGATCATAACATCACTAAAGCTATCAAATTGTCGCTGGTTCAGCTTCTTGCTCTCTTTGTATTCCTCGGAAGCTTGGTCTGTTAAAAAGGCAGGTCGAGCTCGCTTAGATGCTTTTAAAATGTGGACGTGGAGAAGAATGCTGAGAGTTCCTTATACCGCCCATCGAACTAACGTTTCCATATTGGATGAGCTCGGTAATCCAAAGAAACTATCCTCCATTACGTCGACGAGAATGCTTACATTCTTCTGACGATAATATGGAAAAACTTGAGTATCAAGAGCGCCACTGAACTGACAGTAAACCGCGAACGATGGCAAGCTACAGTTCTCAAAAGTACTGATAATATTCGTGTCGGCAACACTCTAGCTCCGACTTAATGCATTTTGCGGGTTCACAACATGTCTGTTAAGACATTGATGATAACTATGATGATGATGACGCACTTGATTAGATCTTTATTCTAGGCGAACCTGAAGATTCGGGGTATGACTATTTCTATTTTCGTTACACGAAACCAAAACGTAAAACTGTAGCTGGATTTGTAATTAGCGCCCCCAAATTATCCAGGACACGAGGTTTTGTCATTATACATAGCGAAATAAAAGATTTTAGATTTTAATTTTACGTGAACTTGGAGATGCGGGTGCTTGAACATTTTTATTTTCGTTAAACGAAACCAAAACTCAAAACTGCGGCCGGATTTGCAATCATCTACATTGGCGCCCAATTTTAATGACAATTGACCATTCTGAGGCTGGATACATCTTTATATAGGTTAGATAAGTGCTAAGGGATTGTGTAGAGTCGTCATATTTTCCTGAGGGTAATTCGTTGACAAAAGCTCAACGTTAAACGCAAATCAGAGACAGGTTCCATCCAGAAGTGAGGGATTTTCTAGTGACAATGTCTGGAAATATCCAAACCAAATTCTTTTTTTTTTTTGATAGTATGGGCATAAAGTTTATTTATTTATTCTTTCTGGAAGACGTACGTCTGTGAAACGGAGAAAGTAGGTCAGCTATCTATTAATCATACACTAATTGACTTTGTGGTATTCAAAAGCGTAAAAAACTATCTCAGACGCAAGAGAATTACCTGAGAAAGAAAGGACGAGTCTCCTATTAAAAATAGATTATGTTTTAAATTCCCGATTTAAAACCTCGCTACTGAATGCGGAAGAAACGTGTTTAAGCAAGTGTTACTGTCTAAATAGCTGGACAGAACATGTGTAATTAATTTCAGATATCATAGCCATGCCATAACAACATTTTTTAGATAAATAAGTTATGGTATTTAGATGACAAATGTGAGACATAATAATGTATTGCAAAATAAACGAACAACAAGGCTATCCTTACTGTGATGAAATCTACCGAAAATCATAGGATATAGTTTTTTTTTTGTAAATTCTGTCAGCAAATCATATTCAAAGGCCTCCTTTGATGAGAAACACAGCTCTATAGCTTGTTTTTTAATTTTGTAATGCATAGTAAGGTTGATTTTCTACAGTGATGTAAGCCTTTCGTCAGCATGTTAGGTTTTACCTTCCATTACTCTTTAAATTTCAGTCTCATTCTGACAACTCTTCCAGTATGTCACCGAAAAACCTATTAAATTTAGTAAGCAAGACGCGACAAGATTTGTATCTACGATTATTCTACAGAGTGCTTTAGAGTTAAGCCTATAATCTCGTTTTTCGTTATCCAGGTATTAAAAACGTAAATATTGTTTCTTACAGAGGCTGAGCACATCGGTCAAAAGTAATACGTTTTTCTGGACCTGCTGGAAAAACCATCAGAATCATACTAAAATTATGTTCCAGTTATGGAAGACAAGGCGTAACATGCTGTCAAAATGCACATTTTGGTGCAAAAAATGAACTTCATTATGCATGAGGATAACATAAACAATAGAATATAGAGAAGTTATCATTATTACTAAAGGATGCTTTTTAAACATGATTTGCTGACAGAATTACTCTACAGGTTGTTTTGAAATTAGAGTAATCAAACCCTTTATGTCAAACAACAAAGCAATCAAATTTCGAGTTACGGAAAACTATGGAAATTCAACAACAAATGACAAAGTAACGGGATTGTGAAGTTTTAGGTAATAATTTTGAATAGGAGTCTATATATTGTCTGAGGATTCGGTTTTTTAATGTTTCAGCATAAAAGCTAGCATCTTAAGTCGATACAAGTTACGACTTGTTGTTTAACGTAGCAATATACGCTTCGACTTAAACCTTTTCGAAACTAACTTTATTTGATATTTCGAATAAAATTCCAGTTGTTCGGGTGCGCTACAAATTACGCTTAAACCGGCAGTAAACTAGTCACAGAGCGACTAAAAATAACGTCGGGGAGGGACAAATTATCCGTTGAAATAAAAATTTATGAGCGAAGCTCGTCTAAAAATAGTAATCTAATCATCACAATTGGAATACCTCGGAAGGTAAGAATTTCTTGCGGCGCCGCTCGAAATGCGGGGTAGCATTCCAAGGGGATGCTTACAATAATTTATCTTTCTCGACAATTTCCAAATAAAAATAAACCTTCTATGTCATTGCTGTTTATGCTGGGTCGTAATTTTTCGAATTATTTCTGTTAGAGAAAAACAGTATATTTTTCAACGAGCAGTAGTAACTGTGATAACCCAAGCAATTGAAGCTGTAAATCAACAAGTGATTTATTAGCACTATACTTTATCTACAACCGTAGCAATAATTAGTGAAATTTAAATACATAATAACCACAAACTGTATAAATTAATTGGAGTAGATAAGACACATTTTTGCTTTTTATGGTACCTACCATGAGATGTTTTTAAGGATATGAATGAATGAATAAGGACCAGAGGCTATCCAGCACGGAATGTGGCTGGTGCATAGGCCACACGATGGGCCCTTTTGCGCCTCTATCCGCGTTAGCTCCTAAGACCTGCCCTTTTGGCAAAGGCAAGTACATTCTTAGGTCCTATCCGTTTTATCTCTATTGGTTCCAAGGTTCTTGAGCCCAGCATAGTCTGCCTGTGATAACCCAGGGTTTCACAGTGACACAAGATGTGTGCCGAGGATTCTTCCTCTTCACCACACCACGTGCACGTTGGGTCGTTGACCACCCTCATCACAAACAAGTGGCGCCTGAAGGTGTTGTGACCCGTTAATAAGCCTACTAGCAATCTCAAGTTACTCCTATCCAGAGAGAGACAAAATCGTCCTATTATCTCTGCAGGCCCTGCTAATAGCTCCCGAGCCTGACGGAGATGACCAGAGATGTTGCTCCATCTCAGAGAGTGTTGATTCTGGATCCACTCTCCAGTTGTTTTCCTTATCAAGTTTGCAGACAATCCTAAGGCTGGTTCCGGGCCCACAAAACTGTTTCCGGATCCCATCCTAGCCAGATGATCCGCCATTTCATTACTCTTTACCCTAGCGTGCCCAGGTACCCACATCAGTGATACCTTGTGTTTAGCTGGGATGTCGTCAAGAGCCCTCCCGCACTCCAGGACCAGTCCCGACGTCATTTTCCAAGCACTCAGTGCTTTGATGGCTGCCTGACTGTCAGAGCAGATAGTAATCCGCCTCCTAGACCCGTCAATTTCCCGAATACGATTTACACAGGCAAGTATCGCATAGACCTCAGCCTGGAATACTGTGGTGTGCCCCCCAAGAGGGAATGAAAGTCTTGTATGGGGTCCGTAGACTCCCGAGCCCGAGCCCTCTCTAGCGAGTGAACCGTCTGTGTACCAGACCTATCCTCCTCCTTCGATGAGCTGTCTTTCCCTAGACTCCCACTCTTCCCTTGACGGGAAGGATATGCTGCGGATAAAAGTTTTCAAGCAATAAACTCATCATGTATTTTTAATCATACAAAATTAGTTCAAAATGAGGAAAATGTTCCAGATGGACTGTAACAATTTTTTTATTATTTTAAAAATTGTAATGAGATATTATTTAATACCAAGATGTATTGGTGCCATAGCTTCCTTCTTCTTCTTATATTTAATGTACATACTTTATGGTATGGTATGAAAGTATTTCTGAGATGAGTCAGTTCCTGATATAGACAGTCTTTGTCTTCAATATTTTCATAAGTTGGGTGAGCAAAGGAAATCAATGTATTTGAAAAAATGATGTTTGACTCAATACTTCCCACACATAACGGTAATATCATTTTATTATTTTCCCATTACATGAAGCTAATATAGTCTGAGATCCCCTTGCAAAAAACATCTAACACAAGAACTCTCGTAAATAGTTTCTTGCAACTCTCTCCATAAGAACTAGAAGCATCGCACAGTTTCTATTCTGCACGCTTCAAATGGATGAAACGAAGCGATCAGGAACTCCCAAATCACCTAAAAATGAAGTTTTAACTATTTTTATATTTTTTTGATTCTTCTATTTTTCATCCTCGCCAAGGTAAGAACACTGTGTCGAAATTTCATTAAAATCGATTTCAGGTTAGCCAGTACAGAACAATGTTTATTTTAATTGTATTCTTTGTACAAATCCAGCTACCTCGAAAGCTATGCTTTGTATGAGGTCTAAGCAAATGAAAATACATAACACAAAAATTTTGCTAATCTATGAGCTGCGCGTCGTTGATTCATTGTCGCATTTTCTCGCTTCTCCCTGTTTCAGTGCTCTCCTCACAGATATCCCCTTGCTCTTCCTGCATTCGGCTTCATAGATCAATACTAATACTGCATGTTCTTTAGGTATTCATCAAAGGGTGAGAATTCATAAGCTCTACATTTTGACATAATGTATGTATACGTCACAAAATTCCCAAAACTTCCTTAGTTTCCGTAATCATCATCATCATCATCATAGTCACAATATCTTAACAGACATGTTGTGAACTCGTAAAATGCATTAAGTCGGAGGTAGAGTATTGCCGACACGAATATTATCAATAGTTTTGAGAACTGTAGCTCGCCATCGTTCGCGATTTACTGTCAGCTCAGTGGCGCTCTTGATACTCATATCTAGCAACTGTTTCGTCGTATTCACCCAGCATGTAGGGGAACGACCACGGCTTCACCCACTCGGGGCGTGACCCTGAACTACAAGTTTCTCCATATTATCGCTTCTGTGTATATGTCTGAAGAATGTAAGGATTCTTGTCGACACAATGGAGGATAGTCTCTTTGGATTACCGAGCTCATCCAATATGGAAACAGTTCGATGGGCGGTATAAGGAATTCTCAGCATTCTCCTCCACGTGCACAATTCAAAAGCATCTATGCGAGCTCGATCTGCCTTTTTAACAGTCCAAGTTTCCGAGGCATACAAAAATATGTAGAACACAAGAGACTGAACCAGTGACATTTTGGTAGCTTTAGTGATGTTATGGTCACGCCATATTTTAGTAAGCTTTGTCATGGTCACACGTGCCTGTTGAATGCGCCGTCGAATTTCATTCTCGCAGCTACCTGTAATAGGCAAGGCAATGTTGGGATGGACCAAAAATATGTCTTTTTTCCGCAGGGCAATGGACAGCCTATAACGATTACAACAAATTTTTCTGTTTTACAACCCCGGACCCCCCAACCATGCCAATTTTAGTTCCACCCAAAAAAGTAGAAAATTATCAAGAACGCCTAAAAATGAAGTTTGAGGAATATTTGAAATTTTTTGTTTTTTGCTAAATACTTTGCCACCCATACACCGATTTTCGAAATTGTAGCATCATTGCCTACTACGACCCCACAGAATATCGCTGCCCAAATTTCATCACAATCCATGTAGCAGTTATTGAGATTGCGATTATGTGGACATGATAATACGCCCAAAAAGCGTATTATCTTAAAATCGAAAATTCTCGCGATCACAATACTCCCCTGACCTATCGGTGTGGGAAGTAAAAGGGAGGATAGGAAGTATGTCCCCCCTTAGAGCGAAGTGTTTGTCAAATGGGGGTCAAGAAAGTCGGCAAGGAGAGAGAAATCTTGTCAGAGGCCCGCCGGTGGCAAATTCCTGGGTAGTAAATAAAATTTATCGGCGGAACAGCGGTCGCCATTCTAGCATCGTGTTTAGCTAGAAACGTCCAAGAACGTTTGTTTTCCCTCCAGTTGTTGATGTTGAAGATTTGTCTTCACTCCTCGCCACGCCTCCAGCGTATTGCATCGCACATTTGTCTCAACACCAGTCGGCGCTACTTTAGTATTCGTATGAGCGCCAGAATCATACTGTGTCAGGACAATTTTTAGTACAGATTTCTACTTTTTACCTATCGTATTTTCATAGATGGTTAGTAGCAGTCGTAGTGGTAAATTTATTCACCATTTAATACAATGGTGAATAAATTTAATTTATTTGGTATATATGGTAAGTCATAACAGGAACATTGAAAACATTGAAGATAACCTAGCATCATCATCATCATAGTCACAATGTCTTAACAGACATGTTGTGAACTCGTAAAATGCATTAAGTCGGAGCTAGAGTATTGCCGACACGAATATTATCAATAGTTTTGAGCACTGAGCTCGCCATCGTTCGCGATTTGTTGTCAGTTTAGTGGCGCTCTTGACACTCATATCCAGCAACTGTTTCGTCGTATCAACCCAGCGTGTAGGGGGACGGCCACGGCGCCGCCCACTCGGGGCATGACCCTGAACTACAAGTTTCTCCATATTATCGCTTCTGTGTATATGTCCGAAGAATGTAAGCATTCTCGTCGACACAATGGAGGATAGTCTCTTTGGGAGTACCGACCTCATCCAGTACGAACACGTTAGTTCGATGGGCGGTATAAGGAACTCTCAGCATTCTCCTCCATGTCCACATTTCAAAAGCGTCTCTACGAGCTCGAACTGCCTTTTTAACAGTCTAAGTTTCCGAGGCATACAAAAATATGGAGAACACAAGAGACTGAACCAGCGACATTTTTGTAGCTTTAGTGATGTTGTGGTCACGCCATATTTTAGTAAGCTTTGTCATGGCCACACGTGCCTGTTGAATGCGCCGTCAAATCTCATTTTCACAGCTACCCGAATTATCGATCAAAGAACCGAGGTATATAAAACTTCAAAGTACCTCACAACGGCCTATTGACTTTATTTCTCGATAATTATCATGCTCTCTATCTACGATCATAACCTTGGTCAAATTGTAATTAATACCAAGCCCATACTCTGCACTACGTTGTTCTAAGATGTTTAATAGAGCTACTAGTTCTTCCTGAGAAGCTGCAATAAGGGTTGTATCGTCAGCAAATCTTAAGTTGGATATTTTGCTTCCGCCAATAGTTACACCGCTATTCCAGTTGTCTAATACCTGTCTCGTCACAAATTCAGAGTAAATGTTAAACAACATCGGAGATAATACACATCCCTGACGAACTCCTTTTCTGGTTGCTGTTTGACTAGACAGGTTATCATCAATTCTTACATGAGCCGAATTAGACTCGTAGAGTTGCTGTATGAGAAACACAACATAGAATTACATAAAGAAATATTAAAAATACATGAATAATACAGAATAGGTATAAGGACACACCTTTAGATATACAAACTATAAAGACGATACAAAATTTAAAAACTTATCAGTGCTATATAATAGAAACACTGGTTGAGCATGATATCTTTAACCATTTTTTAAACTTGATGTGACTGAGGGCTCGTATATCGTCTATTATGCAGGTTAATATTCAGGGAATTGCGTGCGGATGCTGCTAGTGGGAACCTAGGAGTGCTCCAGCGCCTCTAGTGGTGTAATTATGAATATCAGAATGCGTGTTGTATTGTTTGATATTTTCACGAATATAAAGAAGACTATAAAATATGTAAACTGAAGGCAGCGACATTATCCTTAGTAGCTTGAATAAAGGCTTACAATGCTTATCAAATTTGAAGTTAGTTAAGATTCTTGCAGCTTTCTTCTGGAGTTTAAATACCCTTTTGGCATGACTAGAGCTCCCCCCCAAAGTACGACTTCATAAATGAGATGAGAATAGAACACCGCAAAATAGGCATTTAATAGACCTTCTCTAGACTCTTCTCTAGTAGTAAGTGCAGTTACCTTAATACAAAAATCTGAGTTTTTGATTTGTTACATATAATTATGTGTCTGTATGGCAGTCTCTATACAGAACAGGTAAACGAAATAGGTACCCAAAAAAATTGCCTAACCGTCATAATATACCTATTCTAAAAATGAATTATGGAAAAGTATTGCTATCTTATCAGTTTTAGCTAATTGCTCAACTGCAAACGCACACATTTCTCTGCTTTCCTAAGACATCAGTCTTGACAATCTAATTTTACACAAGTAGAGTCGCGTCTTGCGGTCTCTCTTAGTACTTCCGGTAAACGAAGCTCATTAGGCGGCCGATGCCGATGGGTTATGTGGCTCTTTTTCATGGCAGCCTCCACGGGCCATTAAGGGCCAGCGAGAACATCTGTCATCGCCTTACTCCTTTGGGGGCCCTCGCCGGAAGTGCCGAATGCCCGAAATACCAGCTATTTCACAGGCAGGCAAAGTTCACCTTGCGAAAGGTGTACATATAGACGTAAAAACTGATGGTTTCAACTTTAACCTTATTTATGTACTATTATTTCAACAGAAAGATATATGCTATTGTTATATCTAGTATACTGATTGAAAAATGATGTGATTTGACTTCTCCCTGTTGTTTTGATAAACTTTATGTTAATGCTCCTATAGTACTCTACCAAAAAGCTAAGTATGTCTAGTTTATCACAAACTCAGTGTAATCGTGCAAACTAGAAAACTACTGGTGTGACTGTAATTAGTGCAGTAGATAGGTTTTTACTGGACCAGATATGAAACAGCTTTTACATATATTTTTCTCAACTTTTTTTTTTAAATTTACACTCTTTTGAATTTTCAAAAATTGTACTGAGAAAATTGTCTAGTTTATAGATGCTTTAATTACATACATCTACAATATACGTTTTTTTCGTATTATTGATATCTATTATAAACACTCAATTACTCCAAGTTTAGATGATTCTATAGTAAAATCTTGGTCTTCATATACTGGTGCTTAGAAGAAATACGTTATGGTTTTTAAAGGTAGATGAGGTTTTATATATTATATACATACATCACCATTATTTCTTTTACACACATATGGATTTTTATAACATATTGTGATTCTCTTCTTCTTCAGCTGCCTATCCACTCTTACTGGATGTTGGCGATCACATTTTCAAACGCTTCCCTGTTTGTTGCAGTGTGTACAAGGTCTCCAATTGTTCTTAGGCCTGTCCAATCCCTTAAGTTTCTGAGCCAGGACATCTGTTTTCTTCCGACACCACGTCTACCTTCTATTTTTCCTTCAACGATTAACTGTAAAAGTCGGTACTTTGGGTTTCTCATTATGTGGCCAAAATAAGCCACTTTTCTCTTTTTTATGCTTTGGAGGATTTCTCTCTCCTTTCCCATTCTATATTATATATATTGTGATTAAATAAACGCAAATCCATTTCTAGAGCCTGATAATGTAAATATTTTATATTACTTGCAAATCCCTGCATGTATGAGAAGCGTTTGTCGCGATATCCATCAACAAAATTGCGGTGAATGTATTGTGTATAGGGTTGCCAACTTTTACTTTGTAATATAATAATATACTGTACTTTACCGTTATTGGAAATAAATTGAATTGAATTAAATATTGGATATATCAGCATTGAGGAGGATGTATCTAGATGCTACTTGTCCAAGTGTCCGTCCCTTGCAGCCCAGTTACAATTTTCCAGCAGTGGAAAAGCCAAGTCCAATTTAATCAGCCGATTTTGAAGGATGTGACGAAAGTTATCAATACGATCCTGAGTTGAAGTCTCAAAGTATGCCATGGAAGTATAAATTCAACCCAAGACCGCAAAAGGCCCAAACTGTTAAAAGCGTTGCGTTGGACAATGATGCATCTATGTTTTATCAATGAGGAGCTTTTTACCATCGTATTGTACATAAAGAATTGAGAGGTCGAAGATTTGAGTCATATTTAGAGCTCAATAACTCTGTGATGTGTATACGTTACGGTTAACGTGTTTACTTTGATAGTTTATACACTAGCTGGATATCTACATCATTTGGATAAATTATGCACCTAATATCTCTAGTACCACATAATAACCAACTCGTTGATTAGTATGTAAACTAACCAATCCTATTTGGTTACTTTAGTTTAGAACAATAATTTTCAGTCAAAAGTAGAGTTTATTCATAAATAAAACATACAATTGCTATTAAATTCAGTGCTCTGTAAATCATAAGTATTCATTAAATGATAATCATTCTCGTTATTAGTGTTAGGACCGAGGTTAGGACCTTGTCCGCCTATTCTCTTTATATGTTGCAGAGGTACATTATAATCACTGTCGTTCAATAATTTTGAATTTTGGGACTTTCTCTCGTAACATACTAATAGTAGCTTTTCAAATTGCTGTTGCTGGTCCATTTTTGGTAGCTAGATACCTGTTCTTAAACAAATTTTACAAGGCAGGATAGTAAACAATACCAACACGTCACACTGGAACTTGCCATAAACATAATCTCATTTTTCTGTTAAATGGACTAAAGAAAAATAATTACGAGGGTTGCTCTATACCTCCGTCAATCCACCAGTACGCAGACAGCTGTTTCACGCTTATTAGCGATCATCAGTGCGCCATAGGTCGATTGACGGCAGAATTCCTTCTGTCTTACTCGAAAAATAATTAGTTTACATACTAATCAACTAAAGTTGGTTAATTTATATACTAACCAACGGGTTGGTTATTATGCATTACTAGAGATATTAGGTGCATACCTTATCCAAATGATGTAGATAGTTTGTAAACTGACCAGAAACAGTGGTTAATATGTGTGATATCTTTGTGGTATAATACTTTAGCGGCATATCTTGTATAGTTTATAAACTAGCTGGATAGTATACAAACCAACCAATATTCATAGCTATTTTAGTTGAAATATGATTTTCCATCAACGAGACATTTGAATAGTTTGTATCATATCCAGCTAGTGTACAAACTATCAAAGTAAACACTTTAAGCGTAACATATACATACTACGCACAGACTATCAAAAACGTTTTCATAGAAGATTTTAATAAGTGTATAGAGCGATGAGATATATGTATTGAAGAGAATGGAAAGTACTTTGAAAGATAGTTGTTGAAGATTCTTGGATAAATATTCCACTATTATATTATAAGACCACAGCCATTCTAGAGCTCTGGTGGCGAGCCATCCGGTAGATATTTATGGAAGATATACATATAACGAAAGAATCATTACGCGTATTAAAAGCAACTCTCTCGGTGCAACGTTGCATCATGATCCTAGGAGGATGCATCGGAGACTGCAGACGCATCGCTAATGAACAGCATGCGGTAGGTTTTCAGTGTTTTTTGCCGTTTCTCGTTTCGTCTCTCAGTCCGCCATTCATTTGCATCGCGTTATTAAACTTGCCGCTACAGAATATAAATCTATAAATCCTTTTCGCGGACGTAACAACATCAACTCTTTTAATGTTCCGTTTGTTTTGAAGCACACGGTAATGGGGATGCTTTATGCGAACGATGGAAAGAAATAATGGGCATCTAACAATTATATCAAAGTTTTTGAATTTGAGGCTGAGTCGGTGCGAGTTAAACTGTACAAATCTAGAACTAATGGGGTTCCGATTAAATCTGGACAATTATACAGTAGGTGGCCAAATTATTAGGGACAGTTCTATTATTTCTGTATTTTCAAGATTGAATGAATATTTTTTTTGATTTTCTGTTCTTGGATCTACCACTTGATGTTTTTATTGAATTGTTATTATTCAGAACATGAAATCGATACAGTATATTTGGAATGTATTTATTTTTTCATTCCTATCCTCTGCATTTGCCTGGGGATATGTCTGAAGGCTTACCCATACTAAAAAAAAATATCTTGAGATTATGGCTACATATTGTTAAAAAAATTGATATCTATACTTGAGATATATAAAAGCTAATAAGTTATTGATCAATACTTACATTCTGATGATTTTATCATCAAAAAATACGTGAAGAAGTATGTAGACAATTAAGAGACAAATTCGTTCAAACGGCAGTTGTAACTTAATGGCAATCAATTGAGGTATAACCTCATTTATCTGGCAGACGATGTTGACTGCCAGCGTCACCTCACTTAAAACAAAACAATAGTGATACCCGTAGCACACCTATAAAAAAAGAACTAATTTATAATGTCAACAAATTTGTTTAAACATAAATACTCTCCCTAATAATTTGGCCATCTACTGTAAGTAAGAGTAGACGGTAGAAAAGATCTGCAGTGCGCCATCTGGTACCCGGAGGTAACGGCAAACCAAAGGAAGTCACTGCTAAAAAGCAGCAAACTTCTTGGCGGAACGCAAAGGTGCATTCGCTCCACCTAACCAGATAAGCGCGCTTCTATGCCAACTGCATATTATAAGAGTCGACATACGAGGGTTGCTCTATATCTCCGTCAATCCACTAGTATGCAGACAGCTGTTTCACGCTTATTAGCGATCATCAGAGCGCCGTAGGTCGACTGACGGAGATAGAGAGCATCAGAATTTTCATGTCTATCAGACATGTAAAGCATGTGAGAGTATTTGTCTTTTTCAAAAATGGACTTAGGCAGTTTTTTTTGGATTTCAAAATGGTAAAAGAACCTGTAAACTACTCTATGTATTTTTATGTTATACCTAATATGTGAGAATAAAAAATCCATTAACAATACAAAAGTTATTCATAAATATCGGTGTCAGAGCCTATTGCTTCATCAAGGACTTCATTTTCTGAGATGCACTTAGATGTATTGTTACCTGTACGTCAGATATGTGATAACTATATAAGAGAGAAATGTGATAAAATTGACACTTTTGCTTTGTATGATAAAATTTTGGGTAATCTCATAAAACAGAATTTGCCTGTACCAAGGGCACTTCCAATGGGGGGTAGAGGGGGTAATTACCCCCCCCCCCAGAACACGGAACAAAACTGACTAATTAAAAATAAGATGCATTGAAATTTAACAGTTTATGTTTATTGCTTTAAATATATTTTGCTGTTTACATTATTTATAATAAGTCTGGTTTTATTATATGTGTTTTGTTTTGTTAATTTTCCTTATTAATAACAAAATGGAAAATACCTGTGTAATGTTTAATTTGATCTTTGCGGCTGAAAAATTTTAATTTCATAAATATTCATCTCTTACCGTATTATATTATTATATCTTCATTTGACAAGATGTTTATTGTACCCTCCCCCCCGTCTCCTTGGCGGCGCTCACTACATTATCCATAGAGTAACTACCCCCCCCCCAGACAAACTTCCTAGAAGCGCCACTGGCCTGTACAGTCACAATATTATCGATAATATTGAAAAAACCCACTTACCTGCGTTTTCTGTACTATTTCCCCACAATTTTTTGAATACAGTCGATTAAACAAATTATGTGAAATAATAAATCAGTAGGAGCACGCTTCTATCAGTGAATGGAAAAACGGATGGTAAACCACAAACTAAGCATAAATAGTAAGCTAGTGGACTAAGGTAATTTTTGCGTTGAAGTGTACTTAGGTTCATCTTCCATTGAAAATATTTTATCTAATATTTGGCTGGACTTAAGCACATACAGTAATGAACTGAGTACTATTTTAAAAATCTCATATCCTCATATAATCATTCCGGTACATCTTACAACAAGTTTAGCTATACTACCACAAAGCTAACAAATGCTCGTATAGACGACACTCATAGTCTATAGTTACTTAGACACTTTTTACATTGGATCCTTCAATTATTAACTGCTTGATACATGCCAAACTTAGTAGATAGAAGCAAAGTCTGCTAATAAGAAGACACTCACAACAAGCAGAGGTTTTTTTACCGGGGTAGAACCCCCCAGTCGCCGCAAACAAGTGGTTGGATAGAACCTAGAACAATCTTGCCTTAAAAAAACCTCCGATATCTAATTTTAGACACTTGTGCCATTTTATTGCAAAATAATTGAGAAATAACAAAAATAAAAGTGAAACTTTGACGTCCTGCATCTTGAAAGTTAAGCAATTTAAGGCTTCATGCTCCTATCTCAATGTTCCTAGAAAAGTGAGGTCTGTCACCTGTCAAGCGTTGTTGTTCGAATATAATTATAAAATTATAGACCTATATCTCTCTTAAGTACATTCGCAAAAGTTACAGAAAAAACATGTGGCAATTTGCTTGACAGAATTCTTCCTAAAAAACGATTTATTTAACAGCAATCAGTTTGTGTTCCTCAAAGGTCTATCCACAACAAAGGCCATAACCGCATTTGTCAACATGGTTTATGAAGGCAACAAATCGATTGGAATCTTCATTGACCTAAGTAAAGCTTTTGACTTGGTTGACCATACTTTGCTGTTGGATAAATTAGAGCTATATGGCATTAGAGGATTGCCACTCAGGTGGTTTGATAGCTACTTGGACAATCGTCGTCACTATGTTCAAGTGAACAGCAGCCAGTCGAGTGTACTTGAATACGAGGTGGATGTACCACAAGGGTCTATACTGGGACCTCTGCTGTATATTATTTTTGTGAACGATTTTGTTAGTAATAATTATGTCATGCAAGCTGACGATACATCACTCCTTATAACTTCGCCTAGTATACCTGAACTAACAAGATCTGCTAGTAATGAACTTACTCGTATACAAGAATAGTTCACACACAATGGTCTAATTCTAAATAAAGAAAAAACATTGTTTCTACGATTCTCTTGCACACCAGAGTACAATGAGAGTCTCTTAGTTAAATCATCAGAGGGGTCTACCAAACAATCAAATGTGGTTAAATTTCTCGGCATACATCTGACAGAAAACTGTAGGTGGAATTTGCACATAAACAATGTCTGTAAAAAAATACTCCCTTTAGCCTACTGTATAAATAGGCTAAGATTCGTTGTGGATAGACCTGTGATCATGACTTACTATATCTCGTACTTTCAGGCAACAATCTCTTATGGAATCATTGCCTGGGGTGCATCTAATCATGCACACAGGATCTTTCTAATCCAGAAAAGGGTTGTTAAAATGATTGCGTTAGTAAATAGAACATATATCACTGCAAAGATATTTTCATTAAACTAAACATACTTACACTGCCCTGTATTTATATGTATCAAGTGTTGCTGTGCATCAATGAAAATATCAGTTGCTTTGATGTCCCCAATTCACACAACTGTTACAACACAAGAAATCATTCAACTTTACAAATCCCAGCACATAGATTGTCACTAACTGAGAATAGTCACAAATATATGGGTATTAAATTATATAACAAATTACCTATTCACTTAAAACAAGCAACATGAATTCAAAAGAAATATAAAGTCACTACTTCTAAGAAAAGCTTACTACTCTATCAATGAGTACCTCTGTGATGACCCAAATTCATTCTCACTGTTTTTACTTCGTTCTGTGAATGTATATTATTGTTTTTTTTTTGTGTACGTTGTTATGTGACTATTTATTGTTATGGTAATGTCAAACGATCATACAATTACATTTTTAAACATGTATGTACATTATATAATTATATATTTATTTACAATCATGACTCATTCTATGTCATCATTGATGATAGCTGAATAAAGCAGATTATTATTATCCGGACACCCTGCAGAAACAGGTCTTGGTCGGCTATATCTTGCTGTTTGCTACTTCTGTGTGGGCAAGTCTTAATAGCCACATACTCTTCAATTCCGTCACATCAAAATCAAATCATCTGGCTAAAATGACAGCGGCCCACTGCGATCGAACAGCAGAACAGCAGCAGGAGAAATAACGACGTGTTTGTCATCCAAGCAGGCCGGCGCTGCGTTGTCTTCCTGACTCGTCGGCTTGCTATCTGATTCACTTCAATCAAATTACGCTAACAACGACGGGACGGGACGCGACGCGACGCGACGCAAGGCTCGCCTCGTGTGTGCCTTCTTCTTCTTCTTCGTCTGCTTCTGTCTCCTAACTCCTAATAGGGTTCTGAAAAGAAGGTCGCCGTATAAATTGAGTTAATCCTGGGAGGCTTTGGACAGCGGCAACGACACGCCACGCTTGCTTTCGCTCCGTTCTATTCTATCTTTTGTTTGTTGGGATAACTGGAAAGTTTTCTGTATACGTCACGTCGCGAACTGTTTCTTAGATATTGTAGACAATAGCCTGCATATGCACGATTCAATAATTTGCATTTTTCTCGAAAACGGTTAGCCCTATCGAGATGTACCAAGAGACCATTTTTATGTAGAACTCTCTGAAATACCGCATTCTAAAATCAAAATGTCAAAAAAATTACTATTTAGAAAATGGGGTTATTTTTACCCTTAACTCCTCCCGTATGATCTGCCGCTGATTAAAATTATGAAATTCTCAATTCAGAATCAGATTCAGCGTCAAAAGTTTACCCATCGTACCTAATTTCGTAATTTTGTTATGAATGGTTTCGAGAATATCGAGGGAAAACCGTCTTCAGGGTACCCCATGCAAAGGGGCGTAGCTCCCTTAGGAAGCATTTCCGGACCCATGTTCATATGACATTTTCTTTCTATTTTTCGGAGTACTATGGTTAAAGTTTGTTAACATACTTAATTAACACCCTGTATATTATCGTATATTCAGAATATTTTCCGCAGACAGCAAATGTCACAACAGATGAACATCCCAAAGAAACAACAAACAATTACATCCTCTTTGCCTTCAACAAGAACATATCCGCACATTCGTGTCGTAAAGCGAAACAATTCAATAAACATGTTAGTAAAACCATATTACAAACCGCAAGTCTGGAAAGATGTAACAGATACCGAGAAGACTTTCATCCAGGAGGGTATTCAGGGCATTTTATGTACATTTAACAAAGAAAAAATGGTCATTATTAAAAATTTTATATCAATGGTATTTCGTGTACAACGGTTAGTGAGATTACGTGGGTAGAAGTAGATCTATGATACCACGTTTTTGAAAAAAATGTCTTTTTTGTATTTTTTTGTAACGAAAATATTACGCCTCAAACAAAAATCCTTATTTTATTCATTCTATCCTTATGACTTTAAGAAAAAAATGATTTGTGTTTGAAATCAAAGGCATTATACAATTTTAAATAAAATAATAATAAAACCTGTGGGGTAGCGCTATTTAAAAAGTAAGTTGGGGGTGAATTTCAGGGGTTGAAGTACACATTTTTTTTGAAAGCAGGGTATAATCGTTGATTCAGTACCGCTGAAAGGCCCAACTCAGTCGCCTTTTTTGTCTGCTTTTGTTACGAAAATATTACGAATGAAACAATTCCTTATTTTATTTATATTATGCTTATGACTTTATCAAAAAAATAGGTTTGTGTATAAAATCAAAGGTACTACAAAGACATTAAATAAAATAAGGACTTCACTTCTGTTGGAAAACTATTGGGTGTTATTTGAAAAAAAAAATTGGAGGTGAGTTTTAAAGGAGGAAATCCAAACAAAACGGATGCCACTGAACATAATGAACACTATTTAAGAAAATACTAGGAGTACCTTTTTTAATTAAGGCTGGTTACGTGTATTTATTTTATAATTTATTCATTAAATGATCGCAGATGTGCGAAAAATAAGTTTATTATATTTTTTTATCAAACTGTCTGAAAATATAATAGATTTATATTATATTGAAGGTCCTAAATTTTTTGCCGCATAAGTATTTGTATTTCATCAGAAAAACCTGAAGCACATATAAAATCATCGCCTAGTATGCTTATGTTTATGATTATATGATCAACACATTCCCTCTATAATAATATGACAACGCCATTTTAAATGTTCGCGTCCTTATATATTGTACTTTCATGCAGAACGTTAGAGACCCTAAAAACATCAATCTTGCAATCATACTGTTTAGCTCCGCAAAATTATAGAACTAACATATCAAGCAAATGATTTCCATCATCTTCGTTGAATACACGTAATCCTTTATAAGAGATATGTACAACATTCTTATAGAATTCTTTAGTCTTCTAAAACAACTACAATATCAGTTAATTTGTTGTATAAGGCAGTTCAAAAGAACATTTATACAACAGTTCTATGTATAAATATTGTTAAAGTGTTCTATGCATATTGTATAAGGGTCATATAAGCTTCACTTTGCTGACCTTATACTGTAAAAGTTGTATAAAAATGCGCCCTTTTTGATTGTATAGGTATCGTATTGGGGTTTAAAAACCGCTTATAAAATAAGTTGGTTTTCTCAGTTTTTTATTGTATAGCCCATTTCATCGAGAAATAAAGTCAATAAGCCGTTGTGAAGTAGTTCAAAGTTTTGTCTAACCTCGGTTCTTTGATCGACAATTCGGGTAGCTGTGAAAATGGAATTCGATGGCGCATTCAAACGGCACGTATAGCCATGACAAAACTTACTGAAATATGGTGTGGCCATAACATCACTAAAGCTACCAAAAAGTCGCTGGTTCAGTCGCTTCTGTTCTCCATATTTTTGTATGCCTAGGAAACTTATACTGTTAAAAAGGCAGATCGAGCTCCCATAGACGCTTTTGAAATGTGGACGTGGAAGAAAATGCTAAGAGTTCCTTATAGTCCCCATCGAACTAATGTTTCCATACTGGATGAGCTTGGCAATCCAAAGAGACTATCCTCCATTGTGTCGACGAGAATGCTTACATTCTTCGGACATATTCTCAGAAGCAATAATATGGAGAAACTTGCAGTTCAGGGTCACGCCCCGAGTGGGCGGCGCCGTGGCCGTTCCCCTACACGCTGGGTGGATAAGACGAAACAGTTGCTAGATATGAGTATCAAGAGCGCCACTGAACTGACAGTAAAAGGGGTGACACACGTACGAATTTTAAGTACGCGGTTTTTAAGTTCGCAAACTTACTCGGCTCGACGTGGTGACACACGTGAAGCTGATATCATTCATTTTGATAATTTTCCTAGATAAACAAAACTTTTAACAAACGCCAAACACAACAAGCGTTGCTCATCGATGGCCCGCCGAAACTAAGTGGTGGCTCGCGGCTCGCAGTACGAGCCGAGACAAGCTACGAGCAAGATTTCAAACCAGTTGGATCGCCGGCGGTTTGCGCGACGGTTTTAAAGTACGCGCCACACAGGCGAAAAAGGTCGTCGAGCCATAAGTACGCGTAGTTGCTCGTACGTGTATCACCCCTTTAAATCGCGAACGATGGCGAGCTACAGTTCTCAAAACTATTGATAATATTCGTGTCGGCAATACTCTAGCTCCGACTTAATGCATTTTACGAGTTCACAACATGTCTGTTTAGGACCGGTTTCTCAATGTCCAGTTAAATATTTATCTACAAGATAACAGCAACTGTTAGATAAATTGTTTAAACAATTGAAGGCTAAACTTATGAAGTCACGTAAATCTTATCTGCAACGCTATCTGGCAGATACCTATGTGGCACTTTAACTGGACATTGAGAAATCGGCCCTAAGAAAATAGGCGCTTTCCTTTTACCTGATTTATCTGATAAATTTCACTTGTGACGTCATGGCTCAGTTCGATGTACGTTCCTTTTCTTTTCTGAAACTGAGACTAAAGTGAGATATTTTACCTCCACTTAAGCCCATCTGCACAAGCTCGAAAGGTAGATCACTTGTCTCAGATCATTTAGATGTCAAATAAATAAGGTTAGGATCGTATGTAAGTTTGAATTTCTGCAAGTTTTTCCGGTTTTATGGTGTATGGATAGTGGATAGTGTAAGGTGAGTGACGAAAAACGTAAAAAACTAGGTTTTGGAAAGGATCGATAGATAATAGAACCATAGCATATTACAAAATTTTGAGGAATGGCATTTAACTGCACAAACACGTTCCTTTAACGTATCTGAGCATCTGAGGTTACCAACTGAGCTGAGCCAGCTCATTTTTAAGTGATCTGAGTAAGTGCAGATGTAAAAGGAAAGCACCTAATGTGATTATGATGAGGATTGTATAGATACTTATACAATGCTTATAAATATGATCTTGCTTGCTAAGGTTGACTCTAATCTTACCCTACAGCAATAGCAACTTGTTGACCAAGATCAGCAAACAATCCATTTTAGCTCATCACAGTTGGGAGCTGCCCGCACTGCACATTATCTAAACCTAGAAACCGCGCAAGACATCCTCGTGGTCTGTTTCTGCGGCGATGCTCTGCAATTTCCTAATTACGTCCCTGCGCTCTCAAAGCGGCTTTGAGAGCAGCTTTGTGCTCTAACGTCGATGTTTTTAATACCGTGCGTTGCGTCGCCACAGCACCACCGTCGCCCGTTTGATCTTTGAGCCGATCCCTTTGAAAACTGGCACAAGTTCGTTCAGAACAACCGACGTGCACCCACCAAATTCCCTGTGAAATTCGAGACGCGCTCTGGATCCTCCTCGTTTTCCTAATTAGAATAATATTTATCCAACGGCAAGCGCTAACCTCGGTTTGTAGCGGTGTGCTAAGAAGTTTGCTGTTAAGGAGGATAATGCCTTCCTGGTGAATGGATTCATTATTATATAGTTCAGTGATGATTCGAAAGAAATCCAGAAACCCGTAATTAAATTTAATAATAAAAAAAGTAGGAAAGAATTAAATTTACTTGAGTAAATTGAAACGGCGTCCTTATTGTGGAATTTGTTGGTACACACATAAAAAGAAATTCTCAAGTCAAGAATTGTGATATTTTTGTAAATACATACTCACAACAAGAATATCGGTTCTCATTCTAAGAAAGAATATTTGATGAGAAAACTATAGAAAATTTGTATCAAGAATAATATATTTTTCATTTATATAGGTACTTATTTTAAAGAAATATGCTCCGAAATAAAATATAATTTTCTTTGCAACCAAGGCTATGATAATTTAATAACAAATATTTCATAACTTTATATCAAGATTATCATTTTTTCCAGCGGTGTCCAGTTCAGTTCTATCAAAAATATAGACAGCTTGCAAATGCGAACTTTCATTTACAATATGATAATCTTGGTTTGAAAATGAACGCTGTTTTACAAGCACACTCTATATTTGTATCAAGTAAATCATTTATTTGACGTCTACCAACGTCGGAGTGCGCAGGCGTCCAGCGTGTCACGGGTCAGCTCTAACCTGTCCACCCTCTCAGCTCAGCCTGTTGCCCGTCCGCGTCCACGCCGCCATTATCGGTTTTCGGATTGTCGCATTCGCCGCCGTCTTTAGCACCGTAGCGTAATACCTGCATCCTGGATCCTGCATAATAGCACATAATAGTATTTAGTCAAACTGTTAAATAAATTGCCATTGCCACGTGTGATACCCGTGTTACCACCGTCAACCATCAGTCATCGAATCTGCCGGTAGTTCTGGTCCACCCACCGCCATTTGAGTCGCGTCCCAGTCCCCATCAGCTTCCTTATCATTGGATCTATCCAACCATGAATGAGCTATTAAAAAATTGGGATGCGAAGACCTGACTCAGGTGTTCCTAGATAAGTACTAAGTATATTAAATGTGTTTTAAGAAATTTTGCAGAACTATTTCTCCAGAAAAATTTCTACATGCTCATAGAAGAGTTTGAATTAATAGTATTAGTATTATCTATTTCTCTGGCACTATATAATAATATGCCTACTGGAAACACCTTGAATATCACAGAATAGTAAAAATGAATAAGCGATTAAGAAACTGAATGAAGGATCCATGTGACCATAGGCTTTTTTTAGGGTATTTTTTTACTTTACTCTTATTTCAAACTTTTAGAAATTATTATTAATTTTTATAGGTGCTTTACCAAATCATATCAATTCCAATTATTATTGATCCTCTAATACCATCTGCTATAAACTACTTTTTTTTTCATTTTTGTGTTACTAGTATTTAAGCTAGTGGATATTGTCGATGCTTTAAGAGGAAATCTAATCAAATTCTGCCTATCACAGCGCTGGTATATTTTTTTTAATAATGGTGAAAGCGCAAAAACAATATTCGGTTGTAAATTCTGTAGATTTTGTGTTGGCGTCAGCTTCTAATATGTTTGCAACTTATTAACTTAATCTGGTGCTTTAAGGTGGATAAAAATTACGTTAAAATACCTAGTATTTATTTTAAGAAAAACATTCGTTTTCAAGAGTATAGGCGGTATATTTTTTCAGGAACCTTTATGATGTTCATGTCTTTCTTTTTATTTATCAACTGCGAAAAAAATTATTTTACGTAATATTAGCCACATTAAGATATTCGTTTTTACTGTTACAAGCTTTCATTTAGGTCGATTTTGGGCATTAATAACCACATTTCAACTTGAACTCACAAAATACTCAGACAGGTTTGGCATGAAAAATTGTCCCTATTAGTATCCCTTCAAAACAACACAAAAAAAGAGATGATAAACAACCGTAGGCTCAATGGAAGCATATATCTTAACATCCTATCCCCCTTATTTAATCGTTTCCGGGTGAACTACTTTCAATTTTCCTCTGTAGATATCATTCCAAGTAAATAACTTTTTCCATGGGGACTGCTTCGCACCTTTACAAAAATAAATGCTACAATGAAAGGGCGAGAAAAAATGGAATCCAGAAAACACGTTTTCGGGTCACGTCTTATATCTTTCATTCTTCCAGGATTATTGTTCTGTAGAGTCAATTTAAGATCTATTTCATCCATTTTTTTTATAACTGAGCAGACCGCGTAGGCAGAGCCTAAATGCCAGAGTACCGCGGCTGCAGTGATTTTGACAGAAAGCATAATACTACCACTTTCTCACAGTTCACGCATACAGAATACGTGTAAAACATATAACAAATACTCATTGTAGTCGTTATACTACACGAGATTGACTAGTAAGTAGTTTAGGCCTTAAACTTTATTTAGTGAAATTGGACGATACTATACCATTTCTTTATAATATATTCAAAGAATCTGAATTACGCAACAAGATCACATGCCATGTGTAACGTTTGGACTATGGTTTTTTCATTAAATTAATCTTTCATTAAAAACCGTCTAAAACTGATGCATATATCTCTCCATAATTTCGCGTGGATTTTTAATTTTCTAATCTACTAGCTTCTGAATACCTGAATTACAGATCATAAACTCCTGTTCAAATATTTATCTTGAATTCTTGAGTATGGTACATGCGTGTTTTATTGATTTAATCTAGATTCATACGACCCATCAAAAGTGTAAATATACATACACTTAAGTCTATTGGAATCATACTTGACCTGATTCTAATGTGATATATTGCAGATGTGTGGATGCGGTTATTTTATCATGAACAAACTCATTAAGCTTTTAGATAAGCAAAGTCTGTTAATTAGCAGGTAGAATTTGGTCCACTAAACCAATCCTTGTTCAGGAGATAGGTTTTAAGAATTTTGAATTGTTTGCTTTGGTATATCCAAAGCAGAAAAATCTTGGGGTTGTGGCCAAAATTTTGAAAAAAGAGACTGGGTCACAACATAGAGGAGACTCTGGTGCAAACAGCCAAGCTTTTGGCAATGCTTCTTGCCATCTTCAGGGCTTTCTACATAGAAGAAAAAAAAAAAAGAAATTTAGTTTCAAAATATATAAGAAATTTTTAAAAAGATTGTGAGTATCACAACGTTGAGGCTTGCCAATTTAAAAACAGCAATTGCATTGAGTGCAAACGACTTCTTAATGCATCTATAATAATCGTCACATTTTTTCCATAAAATTTTTAAAAAACTATGCTATCGTGGTGTCCTCCACCTTTACATGTTTAAATTTTAAACCCCTTGTTATTATGTAATACGAGGTTTCAAAACACACATTTTATGATCTAGACTCTCTTAAATAAAGACCTTCTTGGTCGAACAGGTGATAAAATGGCCGTTACTTTGTGAAATGTGGAGACAGAAAGCATCAAGGGCAAACGATTGACATCTGAAATATTAATTACACTGACAGTTGAGCAAATACCAACTGTGAGAAAACAAAAACCTGAAAAGTCAAAAAACACTAAAGAAGCAAGATCTTAGTTGTAAAACATGAATACACGGTGGCCTAAAATAGGATAACAAAAATCGTAGTGAAAAATATATAAAAAAGCAAAAATCTTAAGGTCGTGACTGAACCCTGGCAAACCTTTCCCTCTCCATATTTAAGATATAAGTGTAAATGCAAACCATCAATGTCAGACTTCTTATTTAAATTGTTAGGGGTGCTTTTAATATGTACCATTTCCAGAAAAGTTCTTTTAAAATAGTTAGATTCAACATCCAAGATCTTAGCATTGCTCCAAGACACTATGTGGCCTGTATCAATGGCATGTTGTGTTAAACCACAGCTAGTTATATTACGATTGATATCACTTTTATGTGAATTAATCCTACCTTGCAAATATCTTGATGTTTGTCCTATACATATATGAGTTATTACACTCACCACAAGGAATCTTATAAACAACATTGGATTTATCTAACAATTTGACAGGGGTTTTTAATTTTGAAAAAAATTTGGAAACTGTAATAACATTTGTCAATGCAATTTTAATGTCGTGATTTTTGAATATATTAAGTAATCTAGGTGTGACATTGTCTACATAAGGTAATGTTTTATAAAGAACCACACCCCATAGTCGAATCACCTTCTGTCAAGCTTTTGGGAATCAACATCAACAGTGACATGTCCTGGCACGACCACGTCGTCAGTATTGCTAAAACGGCATCCCAGAAGCTTGGAGTTTTGTTCCGCTGGAGGAAGTTGTATACATCAGAGCAACTGCTGCTGCTGTACAAGGCGCAGATCCGACCATCGCTGGAGTATTGCTCCCATGTGTGGCGATGCGCTCCGAAGCACTCTCTAAAGCTTCTGGACACTATCCAGAAAAGAGCGATTAGACTAATCGATACGCCAAACCTCACAAAGGACCTCCACAGCCTGGAACATCGAAGGAGGGTGGCTGACCTATCCCTATTTTACAGATTCTATCACGGAAGATGTTCGATTGAGCTCTCTCAGATAATAACACCACAGGCCGTCCGAACCAGGAATACTAGAGAAGCTCTGCGAGCTCATCCTTACCAGGTCGAGGTCCTTACTCCCCGAACTAGTCTCCTCCAGCATTCCTTCTTTTGGAGAACTTCGACGCTGTGGAATCAGCTGCCGGGGAATTTTTTTCCCGACGGCTACAACCTGCAGCGTTTCAAATCTAACGTGAACCGATACTTATGCTCTCGCAGCGCTTCTACAGCGCCATAGGCTTTAAGCCTTTGCGGGAGGCCGACCATAAAAAAAAAACACCATCCTGGTTATCATTATTTTGTGCGTTATCTGATAGGGTGGTCGTTGGTATTGTGTGATTAGAAGAGGCATTTGAATCTATCCTGATATCATTAGCATTGTTCTGTTGCAAACTAATGCTGGATCTTTCATTACAATTGAAAAGTAATGAATTAACGAATTTGTTGGGGTAAGAGTTTTCAATTATTAATAATTTTTTTAATTTTTGAAGACTTTCATTCCTGTGTTGCGGATGACTCAAACGTATAACTCTATTCTTTAGTGCCAAAATAAGATTCTTTGAAAAGGTGAATGAGTTCGTTTATGATTGTATTTAGTCCTATCGCGTTTCATCAACCACAACCCTTTTTTTCTCAGTGTTCGTATTTCACTTACGAGAAGTATACTAGTATAGTGTACTGTAAAACTTTTCGTATCAATACGACTTTGATGGCAAAATTGATCATCGAGTCCCAGTCAATTGATCATCGTGCTGTCAGTTCTGCAAACATGCTATAGGGATTACCTTGGATCTCGATGAGCTTCTTACGGCTTCCCTGCTTTATAACTTCGGACTGGTAGGATCAATTTTCCCTGCTACTTTCTTTGAAAATCAGGAACAATAATACTGACGACCTTCCTAGTCATGGCCGACTCTACACTAGATGTGGCAACGTGGCTTAGCTGTCAAATAGTGGCCCCATAGTTTCAGAATAATTATTACATTTTATATGTATTAGAGTTCATCTCGGTTAATAAATTAAGAAAAATACTTTTTAGAACTACTACTACTAATATCACTTACATCTGATGTCTGTTTCATCACAGTCAGACACTACAAAATAAAAATAAACGCATCCTGTTTCCTGCCGCCACTTCCATTTCCACTTAAATGAACACTCAATTTACTTTGTAAATTATCACTTGAGCTAGAAAAATTCACTATTAGGTCACTGTGAAGCCATTCTTGCTGGTCTTGATTTCCTTTTCATTATCAAATGCTTTCGTAGGTATGCCCCAGACCATGCCCAGATGAGTTCTATTAACTGTACTTTTCTGTGATATTTGGGAGGTCCAGAAAACATTATAGGTACCACATTGTGCTTTAAGATAGGTCTTATCCTTTGAAATGTTTGTCAATTATTGTCTTTATCCTTATAAATATAACCAGCCCTTCCGAGGAATACCTTTCACCCACTTCTGTTTATGTCCCTTATCGGACACACAATTGCTAGTGCAACCTGGTACTACACACTTTGCAGGCATCTTTTTATCTTTATAGTTTCATTTGTGCAGGTAAATAAGTAGAAACCCATCCAAAATCACCTTGCAACGTTCTTTTTAATCTGGAATAAGGTTATGTTGGGCCATGGTTTGGTAGTCCTCTACTCATGCCTCTACTGGGCTGCAACCTGGTGCTACACGCTTTGCAGGCATCTTTTTATCTTTATAGTTTCATTTGTGCAGGTAAATAAGTAGAAACCCATTCAAAATCATCTTGCAACGTTCTTTTTAATCTGGAATAAGGTTATGTTGGGCCATGGTTTGGTAGTCCTTTACTGGGCTACAACCTGGTACTACACGCTTTGCAGGCATCTTTTTATCTTTATAGTTTCGTTTGTGCAGGTAAATAATTAGAAACAAGTTAATAATCACCTTAAAACCATATTTTCTGCACCTGGAAGAATACACATGCCATAACAACAAATGAAAACACGGCCTGATCTCCAACGTTGCCATATTTCAATTCTCCGGCCTAGTGAGTAGAGACGGCCATGTCCTAGTACAATGCTTTATTGGTAACTGACTTTTAACATGATTGACAGTTGTCACACTGACAGACAGTTTTTACATCACACAGAAACAATAATATTTTAATAGAAATAAACATTCCCGAGCACATGCAACATTATTAACAAATAGAACATGGCCAAAAGAACAGCAAGAGATCCTGTACGAGTTCCGAAGTTAAAGACTACTCTGTCAGTAATGTATAGGTAGCGTTCCTCTATAGTGCCATAAATCTGTCACACGTTGATGGCATTAATGTTCGAATGCTTCTGCTGACTCGTAAATCTGTTGGCGCTATAAATATTTACGTTTTGTAGAAGTGCTTGTAACACAGCGATTCGTGGACTATAGCAGTCAACGGAAAGGCGATTCTTTTTATTTGAATGCTACCTTTAGTAGCCACTTTCAAGTTAAATTAACGCCTTTTAGTGTAAATAATTATTACTTCTTTTGTTTTCTCATGGGCGGTTCCGTATACAGGGTGAAATACAGGTCATTTCCATTTAGACTAGCCATATACAGGGTGTTCATTTGGAAATTTCCCACCACGGATCTATCGAAAACCGCTGATTAAAAAAAAAATGGAGTCAAGTTGATTGACTCAGTACTTCCCACACATAATGATGATAACATTTTATTATTTTCCATTGCATGAAGCTATAGTCTAAAATCCCTTTGCAACTAAATTATCGCCCATCCGTCCGCAAAAACAACATCCAACACAAAAACCCTCGTAAATAGTTTCTTGCGTCTCCCTCCTTAGGAACTAGGGCGCTACAGTATTTTTCTGCATGCTTGAACTGGACGATGCGAAATGATCAAGAGCCTCCAACCCATCTAAAAACGAAGTTTGAGATGATTTTATGTCTTTGGTTTTTTGATTATTGCTGCGCCGCCACTGACACGCTTTTTCAAAAACAGGGTCGTTTTCCATTCTCGCAGCGGTAATAAATTCTGTGTCGAAATTTTATTAAAATCAATTCAGTAATTTTCGCTTTACGCAATATACATAGAACGAAATAAAGCAAAACTCGTATGTACAGATCACAAAATTGGTTTCTGTAATAGGCAAGCCAATATTCGGATGGACCTAAAAAACTGTAATATGCCGCAAGGTATTTCTAATACAGGTCAGTAGACGGACTACTATGAGTACAACAAATTTTTCAGTTTTATCACCGCCCACCCCTCAACCGCCCCGATTTCACCCCACCCAAAAAAAATTGAAAATGATCAGGAAACATACGCGTTTTCCATCATCGCCTTGGAAGCAATACTATGTCAAATTTCATTAAAGTCAATTGAACAATTTTCGCGTTACGCGATATCGAACGATCTAAAACAATACTGATATGTATACATCACAAATTCTAAGTCCCGTGGTTTCTATAATAAGCATGCAACGTTCGGATGGACCTCAAAAAGTGTATCATGCCGCTAGGTTTTACATTCACATATCCATGGACAGCCCATTACGAAAACAACAAATTTTTCAGTATTACAACCCCCCACCCCCCAACCACCCCCCCCCCAAGAAAAAGTAGAAAATGATCTGGAACCCCTAAAACGCCTAAAAACGAAGTTTGAGGCATATTTGGAATTTTTCGTTTTTTGCTAATTACTCCGCCCCCCGTATAACGATTTTCAAAATTATAGGAACATTACCTACTACGACCCCACAGCATAACGCTGCCCAAATTTCATCACAATCCATGCAGCGGTTACTGAGGTTACGATGGTAGAAAAACGCGACAGACAGACCGACAGACAGACAGACAGACAGACAGACCGACAGACAGACCGACGGAAATGAGTGACATGGATTTTCGTTATGTACACATTATAAAACGCCCAAAAAGCATATTATCTCAAAATCGAAAATTTTCACGATCACAATACTCTCCTCACCTATTGGTGTGGGAAGTAAAAGTGATATTTTCGTGTGTTATTGTTTTCATTTTGAACAAATTAAGATACGCGAAGATTTTCCATATTTTCTCGAAAACGAATCGACCGATTTTAAAACATCAGTCTTCAAAAAATGGACTTCGACATACATTTGAAACGCGATAATACCCGATGCCCATTGTCATTTAAAATGGGAATGAAGTAGTTTTTGGTTAAAAAGTTGTCCCCTTGATAAATATTTTGACGTATTTCCACGTTTTTTATTTTACCTCATCATCAAATAATACCAATTTTTTAGTCACATAAGAAAATCCAATTAAAGTTATGTGGACACCTGCAGTAAATTTGGTACGTTACGCTTTCTACCATGGAATATGCACTTAGCTGCGAAAAATATTATGAATATCGTGTGAAACCAACCATAAAATGAGTAGATTCTTCCGCTTCTTGCTTTTTCAGAAATTCATTATATTGTACAACATACCTCTTGCACTTAACGCAATAAAAACTTCATAAACAGCTTCGCTTTCGTTGTTTTCCTTTCTATAATATATGTTACTCTCACTTTTTATTACTATTTGGTAGTAAGTGCCGGATCATTTGACTTGTGCTTTTTACATACACTGAATGCAGTCGTGTTGTATCCACATTATCAAGTAAAAGTGGTTTACAATAATCAATGAGGCAGTTTGAGTATTTTATCACCTTAATATCGACGAAAATACAACAAAACAGTAAAGTATACGTTCTGTGCTTTTATACCGTCAATGCATTTAATGTTGTTGTTTAATGTTTCCTAGTGCTGTATACAGGGTGTTATTTTTTACGTTATCTATTTCGTATATGTAGAAGCACGCTACTAGTTCAAAGTTTTGCGTACCTCGGTTCTTTGATCGACAATTCGGGTAGTTGTGAAAATGAGATTCGACGGCGCATTCAACAGACACGTGTGGCCATGCCAAAGCTTACTAAAATATGGCGTGACCATAACATCACTCAAGCTACCAAGATATCGCTGGTTCAGTCTCTTGTGTTCCCCATATTTTTGTATGCCTCGGAAACTTGGACTGTTAAAAAAAGCAGATCAAGCTTGCATAGATGGTTTTGAAATGTGGACGTGGAGGAGAAGGAGTTTCTTATACCGCCCATCGAACTAACGTTTCCGTACTGGATGAGCTAGCTCGGTAATCTAAAGAGACTATCCACCATTGTGTCGACAAGAATGCTTACATTATTCGGACATATGTATACACAGAAGCGATAATATGGAAAAACTCGTAGTTCAGGATCATGCTCCGAGTGGGCGGCGCCGTGGCCGTTCCCCTACACGCTGGGTGGATATGACGAAACAGCTGCTGGATAAGAGTACCAAGAGCGCTACTGAACGGACAGTAAATCTCGAACGATGGCGAGCTACAGTTCTCAAAACTATTAATAATATGTGTCGGCAATACTCTAGCTCCGACTTTTTTGTATTTTGCGAGTTCACAACATGTGTGTCAAGACATTGTGACTATGATGATGATATCTGAGAAAGAGCAAACCTGAACATGCATCCATTCATTTCAGATAAACATCTTTTTCCTTTCTGTTGTTTATTGACAGGCAGTAATTGGCAAATCCTTGGTTCGTCATATCTTTTTCGCAAAGTGTTTTCAGCGGAGCTGCTCTGAAGGTACACAGAGCAAAAGGCAAAGGTCTATCTAATTAATAAGGACTGTTTTCTGGAGTTTCCTGAACTAAGGCACGAGGCTTTTGAAGACGTTCCTTTTCACTCTTACATTCTCTCCGCTGAACTGTGTTTCTTAATGGATGTTTTTTTGTGATATCGGTGAGACTTTTTTAATTACCCAAAATTAACGAAAACATAAAGGAGTCGTGAAGTATTCAAAATGAAATGAACCGGTTTAACCCGAAGAATGCAAAAATTCTACATTTGACGTTTTCGTGATTTGTCGCTATGTAAGAAATAAGAGTAGTTGGGTCTCATTAATGAAAAAGCAACAAGATTATGGTATAAGATATATTTTGTTTGGATATTTTGATTGAAAACGTTACATTTCTTGAGAAAAGTGATATTAAGAAGCTCGCTATCTCAAAAAAAGGTTGAGAGAATTCCAGTGAGCTACATAACCACCACCTGGCTTTCTTCCTCCACTTGTGGAACATAGCAATTGAAAATCTGATTTGTGGCCAAACTTTGATGTGTGAATAGTGACTCAATAGCTTTTGAACGAACTATTTCTGTTTCTTGTAGTGGAAGGCGTATTTTCAATAAATGGCGGTGTTTCTCTGGGATCTGTCCTATCCCCTCCACTGTTTCTTCTGTCGAGTGGGGATTATTAAATAAGGCATAGCTTAACGTACAGAAAACTCAGGCAATAACACTGACAAAGAAGTCTCACGTTGTGGTTACAATTCAATCAGTAAAATAATTGTAGCCAAGAGATTAATTGTGAAGGACCAACTGAATTGGCAAATAACCGCAAATGACTCACGAGGATCGAAGTTAATCATGAATCGGTTGACTCACCCCTTGTTGGTTGGCGTCTGATGTCTTCCCCAGCTGGGTACTGCGTTGCTCTATTCAGATTCCCGAGTTAGCTGAGCGATGTAAGGTTGTGATCTCCCTTATTGGAGGTACACGCTACACACGGGGTGAAGGATATCACGCATACGTCCGCTCACCTCGGTAGTTGAAGTACGACTCTTCTTTTCTTCCGTCAGACTTCAAAAACTCGCAAGTCAAAACGTGGGAGATTCGAATATACAAATTTTAAATGCTAAATGCTTGACTTATCAACTGTGGAAATGGACAGTCACCCACCCAATAGTCAAGCCACCTTCCGTCAAGCTTTTGGGTATCAACACCCAACAACTAAAACGGCACCTCAGAAGCTTGAAGTTTTGTTCCGCTGTAAGAAGCTGTATAGACCAGAGCAACTACTGCTACTCTACAAAGCACAGAGTCGACCATCGTTGGAGTATTGCTTCCATGTGTGAGGATGCATCTGAGTACTTTCTAAAGCTTTGGACACTAGCCAGAAGAAAGCAGTTAGACTAATGGATACGCCTAACCTCATAAAGGACCTCCACAGCCTGAAACATCGAGGGGTGGCTGACCTGTCCCTGTTTTACAGACTCTATCACGGGAGATGTTCGTGTGAGCTCATCCTTACCAGGTCGAGGTCCCTACTCCCCGAACCAGTCTCCTCCAGCATTCCTTCTTTTGGAGAACTGCGACGCTGTGAAATGAGCTGCCAGGGAATTTATTGCTAAATCCGAAGATCATCTGGTTTCTTCTTCTTACAGCCTTTACACGAATTTCTGTTTATTGTTGAGGCTTTCACACTGTCGCGCCTTAAAGTAGAAAGCAAACCAAACGGCTGTGAGAACCTTAATGATCCGAAAGTAAGCATTTAGGAATAGTGAAAGATGGCAAGATCCCAAAAAGGACGCATAAAACGCCACTTGACGTTTTTATAGCCTCCCGGGGTCATTTGAAAGAGGAATAATGAAAATCTGGCGATAAGCTGCCGACTGGCAATTAAAATTTGAGAAAACTCTCCCATTACCCGCCGTTGGATTAGAGAAAACTTTAATGGATTCCATCGATTCGTAATCGCGATTCTGCTGAAAACAAATCGTCCGAGCCTGCCTGCTGAAAGTTCCGATTGATGGACGATCCGTATGGTCGCCATTAGTAACTGTTAAGCAGATTATTCGGTAATCCCGCGTTCTGGTTCGCGTTGAAGCGGGGTTTAATTTACCTCTGCGTGTGCACGAGAAGTAGTGCGACAGGCACTAGGCCACCTTTGACCGTTTTTGACCACTCCAAGTACTCAACACTCCCGTAAACTTCTTTTTGTTAAGCCTATCCCTTTTCCCCGTGTGGGGGTGGGTTAAATTATGTCCCATCGTATATCCTGCGTGTCGTAAAAGACGACGAAAAGGAACACCGAACTACTGTCGGTATAAGCAGCTTTGGGTGGACGAGTTGAGAAGAGTCAGGATACCTTCTTGTCCTTGGGGTGAAAAATTGCTCCTAAAGGCGGATGAACCAGTAGATACCGTCTGGTCAACGGCCTGAGGATGCAAAAAGCAGATGGAAAACTACTGCATTAAAGATCTTAAAGATATCCCAAGAGAAACTCGTAAAATGAGTAAGTGCATTTTACGAGTTCACAACATGTCTGTTGGGACATTGTGACTGAGATGATGATCCCTTCTTAATGAAGATCAGTATCATTGCATCCCTTGTACATCCTCCCAAGGATCTTCCAGGACTAAGTGATTAGCCTTCTCAACCTTTTTTCTATTGACAGCCTCCAGTAAAGGCTTAAAGCCTATGGAGCTATCGAAGCGCTGCAAGTGGATAAGTGTCTGAGCACGTTACATTTGAAACGCTGCAGGTTGTTGACATCGGGAAACAAATTCCCCGGCAGCTCATTACACAGCGTCGAAGTTCTCCAAAAGAAGGAGCAGGAACCTCGACCTGGTAAAAATGAGCTTGCAGAGCCTCTCTACCTGGAATCGGCTATACGATCATTACCTGAGGAAAAAGCACAGGAAATCCGGACAGAATCGGCATGAATAATTAGAAAAGCAAAACCGCCAAAAAGTAATCTGAAAGCGAAGGAGTTGAAAGCATTGAAGGACATCAATAGGGACACAAATGTCACTGTTCTGCCTGCGGATAAAGGCAACGCCACAGTGGTGATGGACACCGAAGACTACAAAAATAAAATAAAAGCATTGCTAGATCCAGGCACCTACCGCAATCTAGCAAAAGGCCCGACCAAGACCATATTGAGAAAAACTAAAACCATGGTGAAGAATTCAAGGCTTGACGAAGAAACTAAAAAGAAGGTATGCAAAAGTGAAGCACTGACTCCTAGGCTTTATGGGTTGCCAAAAATCCACAAGCCCAGCGTTCCATTTCGCCCGATCGTAAGCGCAATAGGTTCGCCTACTTACGAATGAGCAAAACACTTAACTACATTATTACAGCCATACGTTGGAAAAACCGCCTCGTACATCAAGGAAGAATCCGACATGCTGGTCAGCTTCGATGCGGTGTCATTATTCACAAAGGTGCCATTAAACGATGCAGTCGAACACATCAAGAACATATTTCCAGAAGACATTACAAACCTTTTCAAGCACGTGTTAACGACAACCTACTTCGTCTGGGATGCCAACATGTACGACCAATTGAAGGTGTGGCCATGGGAAGCCCTCTAAGCCCGGTAGTAGCGAACTTTGTAATGGAGAAGGTCGAACAGGCAGCCTTGAAGAGCGCTCAATAGTTGCCCAAGATATGGCTCAGGTACGTGGACGATACGTTCATCATTTGGAATCACGGAAGAGAAAAGCTAGAAGAATTTCTAGAACACCTGAACAGCGTGCTTGAAAACATCAAGTTCACCACGGAGGTAGAAAAAGACAAAAAACTCGCCTTCCTTGATGTTCTTCTAACAAGAAAAGGAGTTATATAAGGACACAAGGTATATAGAAAGCCAACTCATACTGACCGGTACAATTAAACCACCACCCATCTCAGAAATACGGAATTATTAGAACTTTGACAGAACGGGCTAGAAAAGTGTGCGAACCGTAAGAACTCGACACCGAACTGGAACATCTGAAGAAAGCTCTTGAGGCAAATGGTTACACAGAAAAGGAAATAACAAGAACAATGAGAAGAAATAGGGCAAAACCAGAACCTAAACCGATAGCAAAAGTTTTTTTAACCTATGTGCCTGGAAAAACAGACAGAATAAGAAAAATGTTACGAAAGGAAAACGTCAAGACCATCTACAGGACCACAAGAAAGATACAGGAATATTTGAGAACGGTGAAGGATAAAAGAAACCCACTCACAACACCGGGGGTTTATCGCATACCATGCACATGTGAGAGTGTATACGTAAGAATAACGAAGCGATCTATAAACACAAGAATTGCAGAACATAAGGCTAGCTGTCGACTAGGCCATACGGACAAATCAGCGATAGCCGAACATGCGATTAAGGAGGAAAGTCACAGGATCAAATTTGAAGAAGCTCAGGTTCTTGCCGCAACGTCTTCGTACCATGCCAGACTTCACAGAGAAGCCATCGAAATACAAAAAACTGTTCTAGATGGTGTCCAGAAGCTTTAGAGGGCGCAGCGAAGCAATACTCCAACGATGGTCGGGTCTGTGCCTTGTAGAGCAGCAGAGGTTGTTTTGGTCTATACAGCTTCCTACAGCGGAACAAATCTTCAAGCTACTGGGATGACCTTTTAACAATACTGACGACGTGGTCGTGCCAGGACATGTTATTGTTGATGCTGATCCTCAAAATCTTTACGGAAGGTGACTCGACTATTTGCCCCGCAAAGGATACACTAGGAAAAAGAGAGCATGGTCTAGGGTCATAAAAGATCACAAAAGATCACTCACATCCTTGCAGAGCCAACAAATGTCTAATACTTGTATATTATCCAAATTTTAGGCATTAAAATGTTCACTTTTTTCGCCTATTGGTACGAGAAATTGTGCTGTGATATAATTAGCAGCCCTTTAATCAGCGAAACAACAGGAAATCTGAAAACGTGACGCTGCAGACAGGCAGGCGCAGGCGGTATCCAGTGTAGAGCTATTCGAGCGCAGAACTAACTGCCACTTAGACTAATTGTTAGAGATTGCCTATTAGAGAGAGCTAGAACGAACGATATCATTTAGCAAGTCCAACGTGAATTGGAAACGAAAATTGAAACTGGAATAGGATATTCGCAGAAATGCTGGAAAAACCTGACAGTTTGCCTTTTTGCTCAGTTTGAAACATGGTTTATATCGGTGTCTTTAGTAGTGCCGACACAAAAATAATATCTTGAAAACTGAAAGCAATTAACTTCTGTATTATTTTTTGAAACCTGTGTGATACCAAGTTTAAAATCCGTTCAAATGAGCATCAAGAGTCCTTGGAACTTCTGATTTTAAGCTGTTCGTAATCGTTTTAACCTTCCATACCGATAGGTGAGGGGAGTACTCTGATCGCTATAATTTTCGATCTTGAGGTATCGTCAAGTAGGGTTACTTAGGACACATTTTACCTCTCAGTGATTTTTTTCTTCTTATAAGACATCATAACTTAACTATTTAGTGACCGAAGCATGAGTCAGACCTTAAAACTTTGTTCCCCATGTGATATTCATTATGTAATAAAAAACTTCAGCCCTTTTTTTATAATTTTATAATTGCATAGTGTCCCAAGCTACTGTATGAAGTGAGGTAACATGGACTCATTAGTTTTCGAAGTATTAGTACCAATTTATAAACGTCACCTTTAGCATAGGATAAAGAAAAGCTTTCAGAAATATAATCTTATTATCCATAGTTCATTAATCACGTTTTTTTATTGATTCTAAGAAAACAGACATTATATTATCTTATGAAACTAATAACGCAAATTAGTGAAAGAAACATTTTATTCATATTGAGGCTTATGAGTAATGCAAACTTGAACATAGAAAATTCTGAATCCCAGAAACAGAAATTAATTGTCGAAGAAGTATCTTCTTCGTAGGTGTCTCAAGTGTACTTACGAAGATTCCCTGTTTTGAAATACGTCAAATTTCAGAAGGCTTGACAACTAAGCATAAAACCGCTATTTAAACAACACAACAATTATCTATGATTTGTCCCTCAGAAGTTATAAAATCTCATGTACTCTCTTGAGATAGAGAAAAACTATTTATATACATATAATAACAAAGTACTTTGTATCAATTTATCTGGGAAAACACCTGTCTGTCTATTGAGAGATATCTCATGGTATGCAAGAGCATATAGATCTACCAATGTTGCCACTGTCATTTTTCGGCGTTCTTCTAGCCTCGTAATCTCAGTAACCGCTGCATGGATTGTAATGAAATTTGGGTAGCAATTTTAGATAGTAGATAGTGTTCCTACAATTTTGAAAATCGCTGTATAGGCGGCGGAGTAGTTAGAAAAAAAAATCAAATATTGCTCAAACTTCGTTCTTAAGCATTTTATGAGTTCCTGATCTTTGTCTATTTTTTTTGGATGGGGGTGAAACTGGAGTAGTTGGGGGTGGGAGGTTGTAAAATTAATGCAACCAAAAGGGGGTAGATCCTCAAAAGTTCTAGATAACTTATACCACATTTTGACATAACAAAATTATACTCGTTGTTTTGGCAGTTTGGAAGTCGTTCGATCTGAAGGCAATGATTTTGTTGGCTTAATTTTTTTTGAGAAAAACGTTTTTTGAGAGAACCTTCAGTATACCTATTACAGCAGTATTGAACTGTCAACATAACTCAAATATTCGACATTTCAATTAATTTTACTTCCCACGCCGATAGGTAAGGGGAGTATTGTGATCGCGAAAATTTTCGATTTTGAGATAATATACTTTTTGGGCGTTTTATGGTGCCTACATAACGAAAATCCACGTCACTCATTTCCGTCGGTTTGTCTGTCGGTCTATCTGTCTGTCGGTCTGTCTGTTGGCGTTTTTTTAGCCTCCTAATCTCAGTAACCGCTGCACAGATTTTGATGAAATTTGGGTAGTAATATGGTGTAGGGTCGTAGTGTGTAATGTTGCTAAAATTTTGAAAATCGATGCATGGGCGGCGGAGTAATTAGCAAAAAACGAAAAATTTCAAATATGCCTCAAACTTCGTTTTTAGGTGTTTTAGGGGTTCCTGATCATTTTCTACTTTTTTACTTCCCACACCGATAGGTGAGGGGAGTATTGTGATCGCGAAAATTTTCGATTTTGAGATAATACACTTTTTGGGCATTTCATGATGTCTGCATAACGCAAATCCATGTCACTCATTTCCGTCGGTCTGTCTGTCTGTCGGTCTGTCGGTCTGTCGGTCTGTCTGTCTGTCGGTCTGTCTGTACGCGTTTTTGTGTCCTCGTAATCTCAGTAACCGCTGCATGGATTGTGGTGAAATTTGGGCAGCGATATGCTGGGGGGTCGTAGTAGGTAATGTTCTTATAATTTTGAAAATCGGTGCAGGGGCGGCGGAGTAATTAGCAAAAAACAAAAAAAAATAAATATTCCTCAAACTTCGTTTTTAAGCGTTTTAGAGGTTCCTGATCATTTTCTGCGTTTTTTTTGGGTGGGGTGAAATTGGGGTGGTTAGGGGGTGGGGGGTTGAAAAACTGAGAAATTTCTTGTATTCATAATAGGGTGTAGGGTAGGGGCTGTGAAGGAAGACCTAGGGACATAAATCAACTTTTTAGGTCCATCCGAACATTGCCTAGCGTATTACGGAAACTAAGGGACTTAGAATTTTCTGTATACATACATACGAGTATTTATTGCTTTAGATCTTTTTGTATTTTGTAACGTGGACACTATTACATTGATTCTAATTAAATTTTGACACAGTATTATTACCGTGGTGAGGATGGAAAACGCGTGTGTTTGTTAAATATCGTGTCAGTGGCAGCGTATATAGCAATAATAAAAAAACTAATAGTATGAAAACAACTCAAACTTCGTTTTTAGATGTTTTAGGCTGTCCACTGACCTCTGAAGGAAATACTTAGCGGCATAAGACAATTTTAGGGGAGGGAAGGCTGCCGATGATTTGGTTGCAAGGAGATCTCAGACTAAAGCTTTATGCTATGGGAAAATAATAAACTGATATCACAGTAATGTGTGGGAAGTACTAAGTCAATCAACTTGACTCCATTTTTTTGGGTGGGGGTGAGATTGGGGTGGTTGGGGGGTAGGGGGTTGTAAAGCTGCAAAATTTGTTGTACTCATAATAGGCTGTCTACTGAACTGATAGATTAAGGCCTAGCGGTATAATACACTTTTTTTAGGTCCATCCGAACATTGCCTTGCCGATTACAGAAACCACTTGACTTGAACTTTCTGATGCATACAAAATACATACGAGTATTACTTTGGATCGTTTTGTATTGTGTTACGTGGAAACTTCTGAATTGACTTTAATGACATTCTGACACAGATTTATTACCGCGACGAGTATGGAAGGCGCGTATGGTTTTTAGAAATCATTTCAGTGGCGGCGCGGCAATAATAAAAAAAACTGAAAATATCAAAAACACCTAAAACTTCGTTTTAGACGTTTTAGGGGTTCCTGATCATTTTAAATTTTTTTTTGGTTGGGGGTGAAATTGGGGTGGTTTGGGGGTGGGGGTTTGTAAAACTCAAAAATTTGTTGTATTCATGATATATTGTCCATTGGCCTGTGAAAGAAGCACCTAGTAGAATAAAACACTTTTTTTGCGGTCGGGCGAGCGATGGTTTGATTGCAGGGGCATCTAGGCTATAGTTTCATGCTGTGGGAAAATAATAAAACTGGTATCATCGGAATGTGTGGGAAGTACTGAGCCATCAACTTGACTACATTTTTTTGACTTCAAGAGACAAATGAAAGTCACATAATTAAAAATCAAGATAGTAGGTTGGGTAGGTCGACAAATCTCCGATAGGAGCGCCTGAACACTGATAACGAGGCCATTTTTGTTTTTGAGGGCAATGACAACAACTGTAAGTAACCGATGTTACTTTATTTAGGCATTGCAGCGTCTTGAGGGGTCGCCGGGGTTATTTATGAGCGGCGAACAGAACAAATTACTCTTCCGCTTTTGGGTGAACGGCAATCAGTGAGCAGTCGGTTTTTATACAGGTTCTTGTTAGAGTCAGAAGTGCGTTTTAAGTGGTGGGTACGCTCTGGGGTTGAGACATTGACGGATTATTGGAAACTGGAACGGAAGGCAGCTCATCTGTTTTCTTGTCGTTTCTGGGGACAGTCGATAAAAAATATGCTACAGAAATAACATGTCCTTACTTTAAGGTTGTGATACATTACACAATTTCTTGCCAAGGTTTGGCTTCATTTCTTGAAAAGGTGATATAAAGGCGCTAGATCACACAGTAAACCGTTTCAGTCGAACAGAGTATCAACCGTGATGCAAAGGTTGAACAGGGACAGGTCAGCCACCCTTCTTTGATGTTCCAGGCTGTGGAGGTCTTTTGTGAGGTTAGGTGTACCTATTTATCTCATTGGTCTCTTCTGGATAGTGTCTAGAAACTTCAGACAGTGCTTCGGAGCGCATCCCCACACATGGAAGCAATAATCCAACGATAGTCGGGTCTGTGCCATCTATAGCTGCAATAGCTGCTCTGGTGTATACAGCTTTCTATAGCGGAACAAAACTCCAAGCTTCCGGGATGCCGTTCCAGCAATACTAACGACGTGGTCCTGTCAGGACCTGTTATTGTTGATGCTGATCCCCAAAAGCTTGACGGAAGGTGACTTGAATATTGAGTGACCCTCTATTTCCATAGTTGATAAGCCAACGTGAGACTTCTTTGTCAGTATTACTGCCCGAGTTTCTGTAAAAAACGTTTATTCAAAACTCTAAGCGAGACAGCTCGACGTTCACTTACCTTTAAGGCTCGTATCCACTTGCAAGTAACTTGCGATAGTTTTTGCAGCAAGTACTTGCTTGTCTGTCTACACTATCTTTTAATTGTTCGCAAATTTAATCTAGGAAGTTGCTCTCGCAAGTTCACTTGAGCTTGATTGTTCTGATTCCGTGTACACTATAGATGATAAGATGTCGTACGCAAAATCTGCAGCTGCGGCGGTAGTTGTGGTATATTTAATTTAAAAAAAAAGAAAACAATAGAAAGTAAAAGGCGGAGAAAATGTTGGGTGAGAAAGTAGATTCAACGTAGAACTACTCTAGGGATACACGAAAAGTTGCTTACTGAATTGAGAAATGAAGATCCAAAGGAGCTTAAACAATTTTTGCGGATGTGTATGTATGACGGGTTGCCTGCCAACGGAGACTTGTAAGAACCAGAGTCAATAAAGAATAGTGTTGAACCGGACCTAGCCTAATTAATTACTTTCCGACCATTGCCACAATTACTGTTAGAAATACAACATAACATTCTTTTTTTCTAAAAATCGACTTTCAACTTACCAGATTATCTTCCGTAGTATTCTGTATATTTCAGTCAATTATAAACTTTAATGAGTCAAAGAACTCCCAAGTACTCTTATATATTTCATTAGTCCCTTGACCACTTTTCTTTTTTTGAATTTTCTCCACTCTTGGTTAATTTGCGTTCTCAAATTATGTAGCTTCCTTTGAATTTCTGCTGTAGAAGTATTAAATAAGTCGGCCAATTTTTGTAATTAATTTTGCTTTTTGATTCTGACCTTAAATTCTGGAGTAAGTACATTCCATAATTCAGGATATAATTCAAAATTTTCAATCAAAAGGCACGTGTCTTCTCTCGTCCAGTTGAACTTCTCCATATTTGCTCGATTTACAACACTACTTGCTGCAAGACTTTCGGAACAGGCTCGAAATTTTTGCGGCAAACTAATTTCCTGAGAGTAACCGTGTACACTACAATCTCTCAGCAAGTCGCAAGTTCTTTCAGTGCAAGTAATTTTGCTGCAATATTTCTCTAATGACGTCGTGCACACGCTACGCAAGTGACTTGTGAGAGCAACTCTAGCAATATTATTTGCTAGTGGCCACGAGGCTTTATGGTAATCTTTTAATGCCCACTTAACTGCTTACTGTGTAAAGTCATAGCTATTGAGTAATCCCTAAAAAAAGTAGATTCGCATTGGTAGAGAGCCTATAAAATTCGCTAGTGTTCCGTAAGTAGGAACCAATTGGGATACGGATACAGCGGTCAACGTCCAATTAGAAAAAAGGATGAAAATGCCTGTGGGTCTCCTGATACGATTATACTTGAAATAGATTGATTTTATAATCTCTAATACCATCAAAGGGCAAGCCGCTGTGTCGCTTAGAGTTTTGAATAAACTTTACGTTAAACTGTATTTTATCTACTAATCCCCTCTCGACAAGTATTTAGTTAGCTTCACAACTTTTATACACAACTTATAACTTTTGAGATACGACATGAGAAAATTAAAAAAAAAGTTTGTTTCAGCTCAAGAGACCCGAAAGGGTAAACACATTATCAACTTACTCTTGACATCTGTTCCAGAACCACATACTTACCTTCTAACCCTGTATTTTTTTCCTGGAATCACATGTTCATCAAATCCAGCATAATTTATCTAAAAAAAGAGACATCTTGGTAGCCTTCCACAACATATTTCACGTGAATGTCACTAAACATCACGTTCGAGACCATAGCGAAGATATAGCCCGTAAACTCGCATCTCTCTCTCTGTTTTCTTTTTTTAATGAAAGGTCTGCTGGATAAGATTTTATAGGCTGTCGTTTGGTAGACGTGATGATACCAGTTCATTCATTAGAGAAAAAGCTCCTTTTATGTACTGCTAGGACCCCATAAAACACGTTTTGTTTTCGTGATAGCTGCCAGGGCTTCTGTTTAACAGTTTTGAGTGTTTGGGTCATAAAATACAGCTTCCTGTTAATCTGATACCGCAGAATACTTTGCAGTCACTTGGATGATTCAATTTTGAGATCACGTATAATTATTTATTTATTATTTATTTATTGTCATCCAAATAGACCTAAGCCTAATTACATGGATGTGAACTTACAAAAAAACTAAGTAATATGACATAACTGACAAAATTTAAATACAATATAAAGAGGAAAAAAATACTGCAAGAAGAATCTGAGGAGACATCAAGTACTCAAACCATTAAAATTGATTTGGTCTCGGATTTGGATTACTAATCTAAACATCGATATCAATGGAAGTCGCGATGAAGTAGTGGAACAGACGAATACTTTAGAGGAGTCAACATTACAGAATATCTGATCTGGCACAAACACGTCGCGTCAATTGCAACAGCTGCTGGTAAAAAGCTTGGGTACCTATTTAAAGCCAGAAAGTATTGTTCACCATGTAACCTCCTCACGCTATATAAAGCCCAGATAAGACCTTGCCTGGAGTATTGCTCTCATGTCTGGGGAGCTGCTGCCCCTACTACCCTGTCTATACTAGATGCCGTCCCGAGAAGGGCAATTCGATTAATTGGCGATCCGGCCTTAACGCGCCACCCTCAGTCACTTTCACACCGGCGTGTTGTTGGTGACCTCTCACTCTTCTACAGATATTCCAGCGGAATCTGCTCCTCTGAGCTATCCTCTACTATTCCGCCGCTCACTGCTTCTATCGAATGTACCCGTGCGACCGCTGCATCTCATCTTAAGACGGTCGTTCTTCATACATCAAGAACTGAGCGGTACAACCGCACATTTATTCCCAGGGTGTCCAAGGCTTGGAATGGACTGCCAGAAGATGTATTTATTGGGCCTGCGGGTGTTGGCCCATTCAAATCTCGCGTTAACAAACTTCCCCTAAAATAACCCTTTCACAGCAGCCGCGGTACTCTGGTATCTAGCAGGCTCTGCCTGCGCGGTCTGCTCAGTTATAAAAAAAAAAAGATTTGTGCTTCATGTGGACGCCGAGGATGCAGCTTTTTGGAGAAATTGAAACAAATCTTGTACAAGAAAGTATGTAGTGTAACAAGATATGCTCCATTAAATGTCTGAAATAATTATCATGCGTGGGAAGTAAAAAATATACTAATAGTTTCTATAATATATTGCACGTAATAAATTTTTGCACCTCAGTCTGGCATTTGCATTATTTTCGCCCTCATTACTGGCCACCCCACCCTATATCGAACGCTTTTCAAACACCCGTGCGTTTTTAAGCGCCCCATATTTTATCCTAATTGCACCCCGGGGTACCTTTGAAGAAACAGCCGATAGAAAAGGGTGGTTTATCCCTGTTTTTATTGTGTTTGAGTGTCCTGACAAATGTTGTTTTCATTGTCTGCCTGCTGTCACTATTAATCTGAAGGACTCACTAAAGATGCTGGTGTAATACGATATCCATGTGATCAATTGTGTGGTATTAGAGTAGGTTATTAGTAGATGATTTTAGTGGTTTTGAAAAAAAACTTTTGATCATTATCGATACTGGAGGAAAAATTCGCAGATACTGGGAGTTTCCTGAAGTTTATTATTTTTTTCAGAAAGTATTACTCTAAATGTAGCCAACGTCCAGAAATATAAATCAGTGGTACTAATTTCCATTCTACAGTATTTTAAAAAAGTATGTTAGTTCTGTAAATCAATGAATATTGGCTAGAGTAACCAGTGCATATACCTTTATTTAATACCATATTTTTTCATAAAAATGAAAATTTCACGTACAATGCTTAGCATGCCACTAAAATTGTACTTCGGCAATCACATTGCAAGAAAGACGCTAGAGTTATTATACTATTATCTCCGATGCCCGGATCCTGAGATTCACCCACAAAAAATCTAAAATCTTTATCTGACCTTCGATGAGGACGAAACCTCGCGTCCTAGACAATTAGAGTATCCTAATTACAAATCCCGCCGATGTTTTGAGTTTTAGTCTCGTTCAACAAAAATAGAAAATCTCCGATGCCCGGATTCTGAGGTTCACCCGCAAAAAATCTAAAATCTTTATTTGACCTTCGATAAGGATGAAACCTCGCTTGCTAGATAATTAGAGTATCCTAATTACTAGTCCGGCTGCTGTTTTGAGTTTTAGTCTCTTTCAACGAAAATGGAAAATCTCCTCCGCCCGGATCCTGAGGTTCACCCGCAAAAAATTTAAAATCTTTATTTGACCTTCGATGAGAACGAAACCTCACATGCTGACTAATAAGAGTATCCTTATTACAAATAGGGCCGCTGTTTTGAGTTTTAGTCTCGTTCAACAAAAATGGAAAGTCTCCGATGCCCGAATCCTGAAGCTGCTCCGCAAAAATCTAAAATCTTTATTTGACCTTCAATAAGGATGAAACCTCGCTAGATATTTAGAGTATTCTTATTACAAATCCGGCCGCTGTTTTGAGTTTCAGTTTCGTTCAACAGAAATAGAAAATCTCCGATGCCCGGATCCTGAGGTTCACCCGCAAAAAATCTAAAATCTTTATTTGACCTTCGATAAGGATGAAACCTCGCTTGCTGAATAATGAGAGTGTCCTAATTACAAATCCGGCCGCTGTTTTGAGTTTTAGTCTCGTTCAATAAAAATGGAAAGTCTCCGATGCCCGAATCCTGAAGCTGCTCCCCAAAAATCTAAAATCTTTATTTGACCTTCAATAAGGATGAAACCTCGCATGCTAGATATTTAGAGTATCCTTATTACAAATCCGCCCGCTGTTTTGAGTTTCAGTTTCGTTCAACAAAAATGGAAAATCTCCGGTACCCGGATCCTGAGGTTCACCCGCAAAAAATCTAAAATCTTTATTTGACCTTCTATAAGGATGAAACCTCGCATGCTAGACATTTAGAGCATCCTTATTAGAAATCCGGCCGCTTTCTTTGAGTTTTAGTCTCGTTCAACGAAAATGGAAAATCTCCTACTCCCGGATCCTGAGGTTCACCCGCAAAAAATCTAAAATCTTTATTTGACCCTCGATGAGGACGAAACCTCGCATGCTGAATAATGAGAGTATCCTAATTACAAGTCCGGCTGCTGTTTTGAGCTTTAGTCTCGTTCGACGAAAATGGAAAATCTCCTACGCCCGGATCCTGAGGTTCACCCGCAAAAAATCTAAAATATTTATTTGACCTTCGATAACGATGAAACCTCACTTACTAGATAATTAGAGTATCCGAATTAGAAGTCCGGCCGCTGTTTTGAGTTTTAGTCTCGTTCAACGAAAATGGAAAATCTCCGGTACCCGGATCCTGAGGTTCACCCGCAAAAAATCTAAAATCTTTATTTGACCCTTGATGAGGACGAAACCTCGCATGCTGAATAATGAGAGTATCCTAATTACAAATCCGGCCGCTGTTTTAGTCTCGTTTAACAAAAATGGAAAGTCTCCGATGCCCGAATCCTGAAGCTGCTCCACAAAAATCTAAAATCTTTATTTGACCTATGATAAGGATGAAACCTCGCATGCTAGATATTTAGAGTATCCTTATTACAAATCCGGCCGCTGTTTTGAGTTTCAGTTTTGTTCAATAAAAACAGAAAATCTCCGATGTCCGGATCCTGAGGTTCACCCGCAAAAAGTCTAAAATCTTTATTTGACCTTCGATGAGGACAAAAACTCGCATGCTAGATAATTAGAGTATCCTAATTACAAATCTCGCCGATGTTTTGAGTTTTAGTCTCCTTCAACGAAAATGGAAAATCTCCGATGTCCGGATCCTGAGGTTCACCCGCAAAAAGTCTAAAATCTTTATTTGACCTTCGATGAGGACAAAAACTCGCATGCTAGATAATTAGAGTATCCTAATTACAAATCTCGCCGATGTTTTGAGTTTTAGTCTCCTTCAACGAAAATGGAAAATCTCCGATGTCCGGATCCTGAGGTTCACCCGCAAAAAGTCTAAAATCTTTATTTGACCTTCGATGAGGACAAAAACTCGCATGCTAGATAATTAGAGTATCCTAATTACAAATCTCGCCGATGTTTTGAGTTTTAGTCTCCTTCAACGAAAATGGAAAATCTCCGATGCCCGGATCATGAGGTTCACCCGCAAAAGATCTAAAATCTTTATTTGACCTTCGATGAGGACGAAAACTCGCATGCTAGATATTTAGAGTATCCTAATTACAAATCCTGCCAATGTTTTGAGTTTTAGTCTCGTTCAACGGAAATGGAAAATCTCTGATGCCCGGACACTGAGGTTCGCTCGCAAAAAATCTAAAAATTTTTATTTAACCTACGATGAGGACAAAACCTTGCATGCTAAATAATGAGAGTATCCTCATTACAAATCCGGCCGCTGTTTTGAGTTTCAGTCTCGTTCAACAAAAATGGAAAATCTGCGATGCCCGGATCCTGAGGTTCACCCGCAAAAAATCTAAGATCTTTATTTGACCTACGATGAGGACAAAACCTTGCATGCTGAATAATGAGAGTATCCTCATTACAAATCCGGCCGCTGTTTTGAGTTTCAGTCTCGTTCAACAAAAATGGAAAATCTCCGATGCCCGGATCCTGAGGTTCACCCGCAAAAAATCTCAGATCTTTATTTGACCTTCGATGAGGACGAAACCTTGCATGCTGAATAATGAGAGTATCCTAATTACAAATCCGGCCGCTGTTTTGAGTTTCAGTCTTGTTCAACAAAAATGGAAAATCGCCGATGCCCGCATCCTGAGGTTCACCCGCAAAAAATCTAAAATTTTCATTTGACCTACGATGAGGACAAAACCTCGCATGTTGAATAGCTAGACTATCCTAATTACAAATCCGGTCGCTGTTTTGAGTTTCAGTCTCGTTCAACGAAAGTGAAAAATCTCCGATGCCCGGATCCTGAGGTTCACCAGCAAAAAATCTAAAATTTTTATTTGACCTACGATGAGGACAAAACCTCGCATGTTGAATAGTTAGACTATCCTAATTACAAATCCGGTCGCTGTTTTGAGTTTCAGTCTCGTTCAACGAAAGTGAAAAATCTCCGATGCCCGGATCATGAGGTTCACCCGCAAAAAATATAAAATCTTTATTTGACCTTCGATGAGGACGAAAACTCGCATGCTAGATATTTAGAGTATCCTAATTACAAATCCTGCCAATGTTTTGAGTTTTAGTCTCGTTCAACGGAAATGGAAAATCTCCGATGCCCGGATCCTGAGGTTCACCCGCAAAAAATCTAAAATTTTCATTTGACCTATGATGAGGACAAAACCTCGCATGTTGAATAGTTAGACTATCCTAATTACAAATCCGGTCGCTGTTTTGAGTTTCAGTCTCGTTCAACGAAAGTGAAAAATCTCCGATGCCCGGATCATGAGGTTCACCCGCAAAAAATATAAAATCTTTATTTGACCTTCGATGAGGACGAAAACTCGCATGCTAGATATTTAGAGTATCCTAATTACAAATCCTGCCAATGTTTTGAGTTTTAGTCTCGTTCAACGGAAATGGAAAATCTCCGATGCCCGGATCCTGAGGTTCACCCGCAAAAAATCTAAAATTTTCATTTGACCTATGATGAGGACAAAACCTCGCATGTTGAATAGTTAGACTATCCTAATTACAAATCCGGTCGCTGTTTTGAGTTTCAGTCTCGTTCAACGAAAGTGAAAAATCTCCGATGCCCGGATCATGAGGTTCACCCGCAAAAAATATAAAATCTTTATTTGACCTTCGATGAGGACGAAAACTCGCATGCTAGATATTTAGAGTATCCTAATTACAAATCCTGCCAATGTTTTGAGTTTTAGTCTCGTTCAACGGAAATGGAAAATCTCTGATGCCCGGATACTGAGGTTCGCTCGCAAAAAATCTAAAAATTTTTATTTAACCTACGATGAGGACAAAACCTTGCATGCTAAATAATGAGAGTATCCTCATTACAAATCCGGCCGCTGTTTTGAGTTTCAGTCTCGTTCAACGAAAGTGAAAAATCTCCGATGCCCGGATCCTGAGGTTCACCCGCAAAAAATCTAAAATTTTTATTTGACCTACGATGAGGACAAAACCTTGCATGCTGAATAACGAGAGTATCCTAATTACAAATGCGGCCGCTGTTTTGAGTTTCAGTCTCGTTCAACAAAAATGGAAAATCTCCGATGCCCGGATCCTGAGGTTCACCCGCGAAAAATCTCAGATCTTTATTTGACCTTCGATGAGGACGAAACCTTGCATGCTGAATAATGAGAGTATCCTAATTACAAATCCGGCCGCTGTTTTGAGTTTCAGTCTTGTTCAAAAAAAATGGAAAATCGCCGATGCCCGCATCCTGAGGTTCACCCGCAAAAAATCTAAAATTTTCATTTGACCTATGATGAGGACAAAACCTCGCATGTTGAATAGTTAGACTATCCTAATTACAAATCCGGTCGCTGTTTTGAGTTTCAGTCTCGTTCAACAAAAATGGAAAATCTCCGATGCCCGGATCATGAGGTTCACCCGCAAAAAATATAAAATCTTTATTTGACCTTCGATGAGGACGAAAACTCGCATGCTAGATATCTAGAGTATCCGAATTACAAATCCTGCCAATGTTTTGAGTTTTAGTCTCGTTCAACGGAAATGGAAAATCTCTGATGCCCGGATACTGAGGTTCGCTCGCAAAAAATCTAAAAATTTTTATTTAACCTACGATGAGGACAAAACCTTGCATGCTAAATAATGAGAGTATCCTCATTACAAATCCGGCCGCTGTTTTGAGCTTCAGTCTCGTTCAACGAAAGTGAAAAATCTCCGATGCCCGGATCCTGAGGTTCACCCGCAAAAAATCTAAGATCTTTATTTGACCTACGATGAGGACAAAACCTTGCATGCTGAATAATGAGAGTATCCTCATTACAAATCCGGCCGCTGTTTTGAGTTTCAGTCTCGTTCAACAAAAATGGAAAATCTCCGATGCCCGGATCATGAGGTTCACCCGCAAAAAATATAAAATCTTTATTTGACCTTCGATGAGGACGAAAACTCGCATGCTAGATATCTAGAGTATCCTAATTACAAATCCTGCCAATGTTTTGAGTTTTAGTCTCGTTCAACGGAAATGGAAAATCTCTGATGCCCGGATACTGAGGTTCGCTCGCAAAAAATCTAAAATTTTTATTTGACCTACGATGAGGACGAAACCTTGCATGCTGAATAACGAGAGTATCCTAATTACAAATCCGGCCGCTGTTTTGAGTTTCGGTCTCGTTCAACGAAAATGAAAAATCTCTGATGCGGATCCTGAGGTTCACCCGCAAAAAATCTAAGATCTTTATTTGACCTTCGATGAGGACGAAACCTTGCATGCTGAATAATGAGAACATCCTAATTACAAATCCGGCCGCTGTTTTGAGTTTCAGTCTTGTTCAACAAAAATGGAAAATCGCCGATGCCCGCATCCTGAGGTTCACCCGCAAAAAATCTAAAATTTTCACTTGACCTATGATGAGGACAAAACCTCGCATGCTGAATAGTTAGACTATCTTACAAATCCGGCCGCTGTTTCGAGTTTCAGTCTCGTTCAACAAAAATGGAAAATCTCCGATGCCCGGATCTTGAGGTCCATCCGCAAAAAAACTAAAATCTTTATTTGATCTTCTACGCGGATGAAACCTCGTATACCAGATAATTAGAGTATCTTAATTACAAATCCGGCCGCTGTTTCGAGTTTCAGTCTCGTTAAACGAAAATGGAAAATGTTCGATGCCCGATCCTGAGGTCCATCCGCAAAAAATCTGAAATCTTTATTTGATCTTCTACGCGGATGAAACCTCGTATACCAGATAATTAGAGTATCTTAATTACTAATCCGGCCGCTGTTTCGAGTTTCAGTCTCGTTCAACGAAAATGGAAAATGTTCGATGCCCGATCCTGAGGTCCACCCGCAAAAAAGCTAAAATCTTTATTTGATCTTCTACGCGGATGAAACCTCGTATACCAGATAAGTAGAGTATCCAAACTACAAATTCCGTCGATGTTTTGTGTTTCAGTCTCGTTCAACGAAATAGTATTTCTGCAATACCTGAAACAACAATCCATGCCTCTAAATGTGGTGATTGTGTTTTCTTTGGTTTCCGTCTAATCCCTCGTTTCCCAGCAGGTCGCTGGGGATTTGTTTACAGGAGGGAGAGTCTTAAAATTATTACGAAATTAATGTCTCATCTGTTGCCTTGTACCTTTGGGAACCGGATACTTGAACAGAATCTTTTTTGCTGAAATTTGGGCTACTTCTGCAGCCTTTCTCAAAGTAAGGTTTCTTTAAGATGTATAATGTACTGATAAGAGTTGAAAGGTCAAAGAAATTTTGATTCTTTTACTTTCCAAACTATTTAAATATAAGCACAAAAATAAAATATATAACTATGACAAGGACGTGCTGGGTTAAGGTCTTTGACAGTAACTATCGGTAACCCTTTCTAGGCCAAAGCAAAACTTCAGGTTGATTTATAAACCTTTAAAAAAAAAATTCCAGTCAGTCAAAGATGAAGGTCGCAACAGCAAAAGTATCTGGATCATCTCGAAATAACCTCAAACTACTCAACTACTTGAAAATGGTGATAATTTACCTGAAGGTCAGTGCTGAGAAATGTTCGAAGGCATTTCTAATATTGCCCATACATCTGTATGGAACAAAATGGCTCCCATTTGGAACCTTTCCTACCGTAATATTTGAGGTAATGAAAATAATACTTCATTTTGATGAGCACCACAGTTTCTATTAACTTGCATAATAGTTAAACAATCTTTAATCCGATTACAGTGTTGTATTTGTCAGTGAACTCCCTTCAAAGTGAAGCATCAGAAGTATGGTAGTCTCGTTTAAGATTTTGAAGTATGGGCTGCTGGGGGTAGGGCGGTTGATTTCACAGTAATCAAATATTCGGCGAAAGAGTTCCTCCTCGAAATACAATTCGACTTATCACGACGATTTTCATTTTTTTATCGTTTTAGAAATAAGGTGGGTGGAGATTTTAGCTGGAACACACTGTATACAAATATATAATTTTTTGCCTCAAGCATACACATACCAGTGGGGAATTTAATCGTGTCTTTAATTTATTTGACGCACTTTTGTTTCAACCAAAACGGTATACGTTCCTGCTACGTTCTATTCAAGTATGACGCACAAAATGTCATGAAAGTTCCATAAATATTATTTTTCTACTTGAGCGCAAATGTTTTAGGTTGATTGAATTATGTTTGCTGGTTCATTTTTAGCGGAATGAAGTGAATAATGTGTACTTTAGAATATATGTTCTATGTATTATATGAGTATGGTATCAGGATAATCAATATGGCCACAGGAGTGTTTCAGTACCTGTAAAAGATCGATATAAGAAACATCGATTTGTAGTGGTATATTTTTTTCTAAGCAGTGGAAAAATATAAAGCTTATAAATCTCTAGTGTGGTAATGCATATAGAGGAATTCTCACAAAATATTGCAGAGTCCGATAAAAGAGTAAAGGGTTCTGTTAAAAGCAGCAATTCTAGATATCGTAAATTGACTCCAATTGATTGATTCGTATTTTCTACATATTCTCATAATTAAAATGTAGATTGAAGCTACGAGATCCCCTAGTATCTAGAACTCATCTACAATAAACACGAAAACATCAAGTAAAAATTTAGCATTTTTGCATCTGCTGTTGATTGATATGCTTGCCTATAGGTAAGGAAAATGTTAAAATATTCCTTATAGAACCTTTACCTGGCATTTTAAATGAAAGTATGTATTGTATACAGGGTGAGCCAATAGCGAGTGGACGAAAGATTGTGGGCTCACTAAAAATACTTCAGAAACCTGTCACTTGATCGTGGTAGGGACCCTTGAGGGCTATAACCTAAAAATATTTTCACTCAAATTTTGACATTTATACAGTGTGATTCATATCAACTTACATTTTTTTGAATGGAGCTCCCTATATGCTATTGCATATTTGGATTCCTTGGTGAATTCCAGTGTGACTTTATGTATCATACATGGAACTTTTAATGAACCGTTTAGGCGCAAATCACCATTTTTGGTATTTTTGGTATAAGTAGGTATCAGAAAAAAATTGAATATCGCAGCGATTATAAAACTTAGAAGGCCGTGACTGTGCGGTACGACTAAGCATGAAATGTGCCACTTTAGATCAGTCTGCTAAATTTGAATTCTTTTTGTGCTTCACTAGAAATCACCAGATTAATTAAGGAAACTTCAATCACAGATAACTTGATTTTTTCAAATAGGAATGCCTATGTCCACTCACTATTGGCCCAAACTGTATAGTAGTTTCAATATCTAAAAATACTGTCTAGGAACCGTAGTCAGAAACACGACTAAAATAAGTGATCTAAATTTTGGTGATGTACCGGGTGACCCAGAATTTCCTTGACACGTGATATTTTCGTAACGAAAAACGGTTCCAGCAAAAACTGAGTGGTACTTTTGAAGGTACTATAGGGTCTATCATACCATGCATTCAAAACATTTTTTTTTGTACGTCAACCCCTAAAACTCACCCCCAACTTTTTTTTTCAAATAGCACCCATAGGTTTTCCTACATAAATGATATCCCCATTTTATTTGAAATCTTGTGGTACCTTTAATTTTATATGCAAACTTATTTTTTCCGTAAAATCATAAGCATAAGACAAATGAAATGATAATTTGTTTGACGCCTGATATTTTTGTAACAAAAACGGATAAAAAAGAAAAGTAAGTGAGTTTTTCAAGGGTAGTGAATGACCTATCATTCCTTGCTTATGAATCATTTTTTTCTTACTTAAACCCCTGGAACCCATCCCTAACTATTTCTTTCAAATTTCAATCCACAATTTGCCTGGAAAAATACATTCTTTACTTGAATTTAGTTATCGTAGTGCCTTACTTTTTATGCCCCTACTGCATTTTATCATTAATTTTGGCGCCCGTGTGCGGGGCACACCCTGCACACGGGGTTGGCGCGACCCGATGTAACCATAAAACTTTTTCACGTTTTTGCACTTAGTTTTGTTGTCACATTTTTTTATTAGTTATTCATGATAATAAAACAATATTTTCCATACATGTGTTTTAATCAATTTATGCTTACGATTTCATGGATTAAACGAAAAAAATTAACGATGAATTGCAGTAGGGGCATAAAAGGTAACGCACTACAATAATTAAATTCAAGTAAAGAATTCATTTTTCCAGGCAAAATTGTGGATTGAAATTTGAAAGAACAAGCTAGGGGTGGATTTCAGAGGTTTAAGAGAGAAAAAAATGGTTCATAAGCAAGGAATGATAGGTCATTCACTACCCTTGAAAACCTCACTTACTTTTCTTTTTTATCCGTTTTTGTTACAAAAATATCAGGGGTCAAACAAATTATCATTTCATTTGTATTGTGCTTATTATTTTACGGAAAAAATAAGTTTGCATATAAAAGGTACCACAAGATTTTAAATAAAATGGGGATATCATTTATGTAGGAAAACCTATGGGGTGGTATTTGAAAAAAAAAGTTGGGGGTGAGTTTTAGGGGTTGACGTACAAAAAAAATGTTTTGAATGCATGGTATGATAGAACCTATAGTACCTTCAAAAGTACCACTCAGTTCTTGCTTGAACCGTTTTTCGTTACGAAAATATCACGTGTCAAGGCAATTCTGGGACACCCGGTATATTTCACGAAAAGCAAAAAAAACCTATTACCCCAAAATCGAAAATTTTTGCAATCATAATACTCTGCGCATTTAAGATGCGGGGAAAAGGGTAGAACTTAAAGCTCCATCTAAAATTTCAAGTGATATATTTCGATTCATAAATAGCCTGTCATTTCATTACTGCCTGTAAGCGAAACCGTCTTTAATGATGTTCATATTTTTATGGAGCACATTCTCGTTTAAAAAATTTAGTACTTCTTAAAACAACTAATTCAGAACATTCGGAGAAGAAACGCCTGTACGTTCTCATCTTGTTAGGATGTTTTGGCAATTAGCAGTGGTTGCCTTTTCCTATTAGCCTTTCCATAACTACACTTGCAACGGAGCTAATTACTAAGCAGACTTGGCGAGCTCATGTTTGTGCAAAAGTTTTAATTTGAATAGATACGTCGGTGCTATGCTCTAAATGTCCAAGTGAATATCAAACTGTACTTTTTGGAGAGTTGGCGATAATGTGAGTTTTTGGAGAATTATTTGGCTTTCTATCAAGACGAAACCTCGTTATCTAGATAATTTGAGGACTCTGATAACCAATCTGGTATCTGTCCCAGTCTCATATTTCATTTCATTTATTTGTAAAGGTATATTACAAATTTAGCCACCCTCGAAGGTTATACCTTGTATGAGGGTATTGGCGTAATTATGACATGTACATGACATTTTGATGATATAACTTAGTGTATAATATAATAGTCTAGGATCCGAATATAAGACGACCTTCACCGAACTGGTTAATGGATGAAAAGCATTTTGTATTAAACTTAGTATGTTAAAAAACATATCGCGAGTGGGTTGGCTGAAAAATTTCAGTCCAGGATATGATTAATTAAATATTGAAAAATTTTTTTAAACATTTCACTGGTTTGGTTAATAGACAAATCACATACCAATCGAAAGTATGAAGCCCATAGAATACGCAAACGTTAGGTTGGCTACGTTTTTCCCGTCCCAACCATAGGGTAGGCAGGTATAAACAGGTAAATCAATCAGGTGAATAAATAATAAGATCAAAATGTTGCTGTTAGTGAATACGTGCGCCAGAGAGGTCCGAGCGAACTATCCCAGGATACATATACACTAAGAACTATCCCGTGTATTAACAAAGGACGCAGCACAGCAGCTGCGTGTAGCTCGGCCATTGAATGAAAGAGAGCGCGGATGCCATGTGTCCGTCAAATTGAAATGATTTATTTGGATAAAACGTAATCAAAAATGTATAAATTTATGAATCTTCCATGTCATTATTTCACAATTAAAAAAAACCAAGAAGGTTATTAAACTCCTCATTACATGTTTTACCCAAAGCAGTCACTTTTTTGTAGCACGTGGTATGATAACCTACAAAATCGAATGATGCATTGGTTAACTCAACGCCACTGTATTTAAAATTTTTCTTTTTACGAAAATTTAATTTCAACGAACAGTTTTTATACGTTTCATCGTTAATTCATCGTTAATTGCATAGAAAACACTTTTTAGCCATTTTTTATCACAATTTCATGTTTATAAATAACAACAATCAGTATAGTAGTAGTAGCACGCTTTTTCAATTCAGAAGAATAAGGCAAACTGTTCCAATACAAGGAAGCACAGCATTTACGAGTGTATCGCTATCCTTTTCAATTTCACGGACACATGACATGCGCACTTTGTTAATACACGGGATAGTTCGCTCGGACCTCTCTGGCGCACGTATTCACTGGCAGAATTATTTTGATCTTTAAAATTCGACAACCGGAAATCCAGACTGATTTTTTGCAGACAACCCTATATCGACGAGTTTGCAATAAAATTATCTTTATTTTGATATAAGTTTCATGCATTAACCACAACGGTGCAAATTACTATTATTGATGTACCTGTTTATACCTGCCTACCCTATAGTTGGGACGGGAAAAGCGTAGCCAACCTAACGTTTGCATATTCTATGGGCTTCATACTTTCGATTGGTATGTGATTTGTCTATTAACCAAACCAGTGAAATGTTTAAAAAAAATAATTTTTCAATATTTAATTAATTATATCCTGGACTGAAATTTTTCAGCCAACCCACTCGCGATATGTTTTTTAATATATTAAATTTAATATAAAATGTTTTTCATCCATTAACCAGTTCGGTGAAGGTCGGCTTATATTCGGATCTTCTACTATAATAATAATAATATCTAGGGCTGTTGTGAGCAATTACAAACTAGTCAGCGTCAATTTGATTGGCCAGTACTAGTCAGAAATAGTTTGGCAACTGCAATGGCGAATACTGGTTGGCTCTGACTGGTTTGCGATTCTCTCTGCGAACAGACCTTATATATAACTGTACTATGTGCTATGGTATTCATCCAACTATTTGGTCATTCATCACTATTTGTGGATCACAAGAAAACTCATGGCAGTTCTGTACAAAGCAAGTTAGCGATTATAAGTAGAGTAATAGAAGGGGGTGGGCTTCGGTCTTTGCTGATTCACTTTCCTTTGTATTCGTGGCACGTGGACTTCCGCAACAGGGAGTATCAGTGACGCAGATGAATTGATAAAGTCACCCTTTGTAAAATTACCTTTGCCAATCAATACGTGTGGTCATGAGAATTTTCGTTCAAAATATATTCCCTGTAGATACAATACAATATTTGGAGGCAAATCGGTTTGGAAAAGTTATCTTCTTTCATCACGCTTGGCAAACCTTTTATGAAACTTATTACGGTCAATGATAAACCCTTTTTCTGACGTTTGGGTGACTTTGTAGACTTCAGCATGTCTGTGTATGAATTTTCCTACCTATGAGTAATCTAGCAGGCCATGAAATAACGTACAGACGAAATATAGAGTAAAGGGACAAGATTATAAAAATTCCTTATAAATTAACTCTAAACAGAATCAACAGCGGTAACATATCTAAGGTCAAAGAGAAGTGGAACAGAAATGGACATCTTTCACAGTCTACTAGCTGCTGTAATCTACTAGTGATTAAGGCCCGATTTTATCAACATGCAGATTTTAACAGAGACTTTGACCAATCAGAGCAGCCCTTTCAAGAACATGCATCTGTCAAAGTACTCTCAAAATTATTGATTTTTCTTGAAGTTTACCTCAAAAAAGATCAGAATGACATAATTTATATACAATCGACCATTGTGAACCATCTAGTATCTTTTCAAGTGTAATTTTTTATCCTAAATGGGTGAAAAATTGCATTTTCTTGTTTAACAAAAAGTAACAATTGTTAATCTCAACCAATCAGATTTCAGAGAAGCTGTACATTTGATCACTAGTTTCTTGTTGTATCAAATGATATGATGACAAGAAATTCACTCACTGCATTATTTGGATAAAACAATAATTTACTATCGATAATAATTATGAATACCTGCAACATATCTTTGTTTTATAGTAAAAAGAGGTAAAAATAGCATTTTGTTACATATCAAAGGTTACAGCTACTTCCCAAACGTATGTGCATTACTGGTTGCCTATTCAGAACCCCAGAACGGCAAAGCTTGCCATTTTATAATTAATTATAACCCTATTTGATGTACAATGCACCTGTGAATACTTCTCTAAGAAGATCTATAACAAACATGCATCCAGTAAATGAAAGATTGATTCTTCATAAAAGTATGTATTTTCATATAATCCATCTGACTGACGGACGTGGGATTTGTAATTATTAAATAAGATAGGTAGTTGCTGTGATTGATATAGGTACCTACTACTTTTATCACAAATAATCGCAGTTTGCAATTAGTAATTATACAATAATTATAATGTAAACAAGGAAAATGTGGCATTAATTTGCAAATCAATCGCTTTGTTCTGATATCCTGCTATAATTTTGATAAATGAATTTCTAAAATATCTTTGACAAAAGTGTCATCCAGCTTTGACGTGTTGTTTTCAATATTGGTAAAATACTATTGGATGATACTTATTAACATAGCCCTCAATACCCAATAGAAGGCTTTTGCTAAATAACATCCAATAGAAAAGCTTTGTTAAATTCTTTGTTAAATATGCATGTTGATAAAATCGGCCCTAAATATTTCCAAAACCATTAAAAACTTTGAATTGAAAGGAAAACTACCATCGATTGTTGCTGACAGTCCAATATCTTCAGCACGAATTTTCACATGTAATGGCATGAGAATGTAGTAATTTCCATCAAAGTCAAAAGTAAGGATATCTCTTACTAGAACCCTTCAAGTTTTTTACTATCGCAAAAAAGAAAAACTGACAAATCATATTTTAATTTTCTTATAATTTGATTAGGATTTAATTCATTCTTAAATTTCTACGATTTTGCGAATAGCTACTGAAGAATTTGCAGATCTCCAGTCAGAGGTGTTGTCACTTTTGACTTGACAGAAATGAATATTTGTTCTATCATTAAATGTGAAATTTTATTCTAAAGATATTAAACTGCTAGCAACATTCACTTGCAGTTTCCCTGTAATTTCAAACGTTTTGATGGTTTTGGAAATTGTCAATCTCTAGTGCATTGCCTGGTCAAACAGCAACCAGAAAAGGAGTTCGTCAGGGATGTGTATTATCTCCGAAGTTATTTAACATTTAATCTGAATTTGTGATGAGACAGGTATTGGACAACTGGAATGGCGGCATAACTATTGGCGGAAGCAAAATATCTAACTTAAGATTTGCTGACGATACAACCCTTATTGCTGCTTCTCAGGAAGAACTAGTAGCTTTATTGAACGTTTTAGAACAACACAGTGCAGCATATGGTCTTGGTATTAACTACAAGACCAAGGTTATTATCGTAGATAGAGAGCATGACAATCATCGAGAAATAAAGTCAATAGACCGTTGTGAGGTAGCTCAAAGCTTTGTGTACCTCTGTACCTCGGTTCTTTGATCGATAATTCAGGTAGCTGTGAGAATGAGATTCGACGGCGCATTCAACAGGCACGGGTGGCCATGACAAAGCTTACTAAAATATGTCGTGACCATAACATCACTAAAGCTACCAAAATGTCACTGGTTCAGTCTCTTGTGTTCTCCATATTTTTGTATGCCTCGGAAACTTGGACGGTTAAAAAGGCGGATCGAGCTCGCATAGATGCTTTTGAAATGTGGACGTGGAGGAGAATGCTGAGAATTCCTTATACCGCCCATCGAACTAATGTTTCCATACTGGATGAGCTCGGTAATCCAAAGAGACTGTCCTCCATTGTGTCGATGAAAATGCTTACATTCTTCGGACATATTCACCGAAGCGATAATGTGGAGAAACTTGTAGTTCAGGGTCACGCCCCGAGTGGGCCGCGCCGTGGCCGTTTCCCAACACGCTGGGTGGATACGACGAAACAGTTGCTAGATATGAGTTCAAGAGCGCCACTGAACTGACAGTAAATCGCGAACGGTGGCGAGCTATAGTTCTCAAAACTATTGATAATATTCATGTCGGCAATACTACAGCTCCGACTTAATGCATTTTACGGGTTCACAACATGTCTGTTAAGACATTGTGACTATGATGATGAGTGCATTGCAGTAGCTGTGAAACATATCCATTCCTGTCGTACTCTAGCTTCTTTTTGACCTTGGATATGTTACCGCTAGTTTGTCTGTATCTTTCTGGAAGGTAAGTTGCTCTCTGCCATCGGAAATAGGTTTTTGTTTTTATTTCGTGGACTGCTAGGTTGCTTATAGCTAGGAAAATTGCAAAATACAAATAATTTGACTTTAAATTTCAAATTAAAAAAAAACTGTCAGAGATTGATATTCACAACTTTACATCACTAGAGAGGTTACCAAATTTTACACTTGATTGCATAAAAAATGAAAGCATTCCCATTTGCGAATTTGAAATAAGTGACTTTGATTGACCTCTGTATCAAAAATCTGATTTCGTTCTTCGTGTTTTTTTCAGAATCTTTGTAAGTTAGTGTAGTTATTATAACAAAGAGATATATACACTATCAAAACGTTACCACATATGGTATCGCTAATGAAATTCCCTATGTATCCGCGTTACAACCGGGATAGCAGCGCCATCTGCATTATGTTAAACAGTTTAGCCGTCGTTTGGCCGGCGTGAAGCGCCCTGTGCGTCCGTTATCGGTTAACAGAATTCCCGATAAATCCAATAAAATCGAGCAAGTTCCCGTCTGATGGCGGACCGCCATTCCGGGACATTCCGGGGAGTTTTACACCCGACCCGGAAACCGTTTTGATCGTTTCAACGCGATCGCCGTGTTGGGTTTTCCATTGAAAACTGGAGCACTGGCATCAGTGTCTCTCTCTATACCACTTCCAGCTATAGTTTCAAAAGGGTCAGTTACATTTCTAAAGCGTCAATTGTAAATGTAAACTGTCAGTTGTAATTTACATCCCTGAATGAATGAATAAGGACTAGAGGCTATCCAGCGCGGAATGTGGCTGGTGCATAGGCCACACGATGGGCCCTTTTGCGCCTCTATCCGCGCTAGTTCCTAAGACCTGCCCTTTTGGCAAAGGCAAGTACATTCTTAGGTCCTATCCGTTTTATCTCTATTGGTTCCAAGGTTCTTGAGCCCAGCATAGTCTGCCTGTGATAACCCAGGGTTTCACAGCGACACAGGATGTGTGCCGAGGATTCTTCGTCTTCACCACACCACGTGCACCTTGGGTCGTTGACCACCCTCATCACAAACAAGTGACGCCTGAAGGTATTGTGACCCGTTAATAAGCCTACTAACAATCTCAAGTTACTCCTATCCAGAGAGAGACAAAATCGTCCTATTCTCTCTGCAGGCCCTGCTAATAGCTCCCGAGCCTGACGGAGATGACCAGAGATGTTGTTCCATCTCAGAGAGTGTTGATTCTGGATCCACTCTCCAGTTGTTTTCCCAATCAAGTTTGCAGACAGTCCTAAGGCTGGTTCCGGGCCCACAAAACTGTTTCCGGATCCCATCCTGGCTAGATGATCCGCCATTTCATTACCCTTTACCCCAGCGTGCCCAGGTACCCACATCAGTGATACCTTGTGTTTAACTGAGATGTCGTCAAGAGCCCTGCTGCACTCCAGGACCAGTCCCGACGTTATTTTCCAAGCACTCAGTGCTTTGATGGCTGCCTGACTGCCAGAGCAGATAGTAATCCGCCTCCTAGACCCGTCAATTTCCCGAATACGATTTACACAGGCAAGTATCGCATAGACCTCAGCCTGGAATACTGTGGTGTGCCCCCCAAGAGGGAATGAAGGTCTTGTACGGGGTCCGTAGACTCCCGAGCCCGAGCCCTCTCTAGCGAGTGAACCGTCTGTGTACCAGACCTGTCCTCCTCCTTCGATGAGCTGTCTTTCCCTAGACTCCCACTCTTCCCTTGACGGAAACACCACCGTAAATTTGCGATTGAATTTACATCCCTTCTGACCTCGTCAAGCATTTTCATCACAGGTCACAGCAGTAACGTTTTCCTTCATCACTGAAATTCGTGGCCTTTGGCCTCTCAGCATTCTCCAGAGTGAAATAAATTTTCCCTTTGGAATTCTCTATGCTACGTGAATATCATTGTATGATTTTGGAAAGTATTCATAATATACACGATCTTGGTAAGGTTATTCAAACAAACAAGGAATGCATCGAATTGTATTATTTATTTTAGAGTATGCTTATAGTATATAGTACATTTTTTTTTCCAGGAGCCATCCGACCCTACTGTCCCCGTCAATACTGAAGCCTTAAGGCCTATTGTATTATAACTCCTCTCATTTACAGTATCCACTCCAGCAATCTGGATCCCTGCATGAGTTTATGCAGTTTTCCCACTGGTCCTGGTGCTGAGCTGTACTCCATTGGTTCTAGCTTGGGCTCCCCAAAAAGCTCTTGTCTCTTGTGATCTAGCGCTTCGCACTCACAAAACACATATAGGGCTGACTCAGTCCCTCTACCACACAGTCTGCAGTTGAGGTCTTTATTGTAGAGTTCCATTTTATTCAGGTGTCCCTTCAGCCCACAATGTCCCGTGTGTCTACTGTTTTGCAGGGTATGATACGTGTCCAATCAATTCTTGATACGTATGAAATTTTTGAATTTAGTCTGATGTTTTGAAATCATCGAATATCATGTTTAAATATTTTGTTAGATATACATTCGACAGATTCGACGATTCTAGCAGAGTTGCATGAGGATAGTCCTATTTTGTTGGCGAGGAGCGATATAGTTTCTCCTACGTATCGCTTCAATCGCAAATTTACGGTGGTGTTTCCGTCAAGGGAAGAGTGGGAGTCTATGGAAAGACAGCTCATCGAAGGAGGAGGACAGGTCTGGTACACAGACGGTTCACTCGCTAGAGAGGGCTCGGGGTTCTACGGACCCCATACAAGACTTTCACTCCCTCTTGGGGGGCACACCACAGTATTCCAGGCTGAGGTCTATGTGAAACTTGCTTGTGTAAATCGTATTCGGGAAATTGACGGGTCTAGGAGGCGGATTACTATCTGCTCTGACAGTCAGGCAGCCATCAAAGCACTGAGTGCTTGGAAAATAACGTCGGGACTGGTCCTGGAGTGCAGGAGGGCTCTTGACGACATCACAGCTAAACGCAAGGTATCACTGATGTGGGTACATGGGCACGCTGGGGTAAGGGGTAACGACATGGCGGATCATCTGGCTAGGATGGGATCCGGCAACAGTTTTGTGGGCCCGGAACCAACCTTAGGACTATCTGCAGACTTGATTAGGAAAACAACTGGGGAGTGGATCCAGAATCAACACTCTCTGAGATGGAACAACATCTCTGGTCATCTCCGTCAAGCTCGGGAACTATTAGCAGGGCCTGCAGAGAGAATAGGACGATTTTGTCTCTTTCTGGATAGGAGTAACTTGAGATTGCTAGTAGGCCTATTAACGGGTTACAACACCTTCAGGCGTCACTTGTTCGTTATGAAGGTGATCAACGACCCAACCTGTACGTGATGTGGTGAAGAGGAAGAATCCTCGGCACACATCTTGTGTCGCTGTGAAACCCTGGGTTATCACAGGCAGACTATGCTGGGCTCAAGAACCTTGGAACCAATAGAGATAAAATGGATAGGACCTAAGAATGTACTTGCCTTTGCCAAAAGGGCAGGTCTTAGGAACTAGCGCGGATAGAGGCGCAAAAGGGCCCATCGTGTGGCCTATGCACCAGTCACATTCTATGCTGGATAGCCTCTGGTCCTTATTCATTCATTCATAGATACACATAGACATGCAGCTGAAGCTAATATGAAATCGTGTGAAAAATAGCATGTGTGACGCCGATGTTGGTGGCAATTTCCCAATATATGTATGGAAACCACGCGCTGCATAACAACATAAACTTCCACTAAATAATAATCGTACTGTGCAAACCAAAATGTTGTATGACCGGAATTTCTGCTCATTGTCATTTTGATTTGTTCCGTTTATTTAAATCGTCCGTCGTTACAATTGATGTCATTTGGTTAATATCTGTCACATTTTCCGTTCGAAATTCTATCGGAAAACGTTTCGGACGTGAAATATCCTTTCGAAAAAGGTGTCGAAATACCGACAGAATATTAAACAAAAAAAGTCTCTGAAAGTGTGTGTTCCAAATTTTCAGATTCTCTTATACTATGACTGCGATTTTGGGTGGTCTTACTAGCACGAAGTTTGGAATGTACACCACTACAAACACTGAAAATTTTTGGAAATTCCTAAATTTTTGCAATTTTTCCACATTTCAAAAAATTTCTCAACGCTTTCAAAGTTTCCTAAGTTTGCCAAGTTTTCCAAGTTTTTCAGGTTTTTCAGGTTTTCCAAGTTTTCCAAGTTTTCCAAGTTTTCCACGTTTTCCACGTTTTCCAAGTTTTCCTAATTTTTCTAAATTTTTCCAAGATTTCCAAGTTTTCCAAGTTTTCCAAGTTTTCCAAGTTTTCCAGGTTTTCCAAGTTTTCCGAGTTTTCCGAGTTTTCCAAGTTTTTCAAGTTCTCCAAGTTTTCCAGGTTTTCCAAGTTTTCCAAGTTTTCCAAGTTTTCCAAGTTTTCCAAGTTTTCCAAGTTTTCCTAGTTCTCCAAGTTACCAAGTTTTCCAAGTTACCAAGTTTTCCAAGTTTTCTAAGTTTTCCAGGTTTTCCAAGTGTTCCAAGTTGTTCAAGCTGTCCAAGTTTTCCCTAGTTTCCCAGGTTTTCCATGTTTTTCGTGTTAGTTTTCTGAGTTATCCCGCTTTTTCAAGTTTTCCAATTTTACCAAGTTTTTCAAGTTTTAAACGTTTTCCAGGTTTTCCCGGTTTTTCGAGTTTTCCGAGTTTTCCGAGTTTTCAAGTTTTCCAAGTTTTCCAAGTTTTCCAAGTTTTCCAAGTTTTCCAAGTTTTCCAAGTTTTCCAAGTTTTCCAAGTTTTCCAAGTTTTCCGAGTTTTCCAAGTTTTCCGAGTTTTCCAAGTTTTCCAAATTTTCCAAGTGTTCCAAGTTTTCCAAGTTTTCCAAGTTTTCCAAGTTTTCCGAGTTTTCCAAGTTTTCCAAGTTTTCCAAGTTTTCCAAGTTTTGCAAGTTTTGCAAGTTTTGCAAGTTTTCCAAGTTTTCCAAGTTTTCCAAGGTTTCCAAGTTTTCCAAGTTTTCAAGTTTTCCAAGCTTTCCAATTTTGCGAGTTTTCCGAGTTTTCCATTTTTTCCAATATTTCAAGTTTTCCATGTTTTCCTAGTTCTCGAAGTTTCCCAAATCTTTCAGGTTTTCCAAGTTTTCTAAATGTTCAACGTTTTGGAAGTTTTCAAAGTCCCTAAAATTTTCAGCTTTCAAAGTTGTCAAAGTTTTCAAAGCATTCAATATTTTCAGGATTTCAAAATTTCCAAAATTTTTAGTATTATCAAAATTTTCAAAGTACATATTTAAAATTTTTATATACTGTAGAGGTGGCAGAAATCTCAGTAACCGGTTTGTTTCAACAAACGTGGTCTTATTATGGGTCAACAAGGCGAAAGTGTAAGTGATATATCACGTTTGAAATAGAGTAGCAACTTGAAAATGTTAGCTACTGTGGGAGGACCGGTGCACAATGAATTTTGAATTATGGAGACACCACTTCTTTTCCTGCTGCTCATTTTCTTAACTGTGCCTCCCAGAAGCCAGAGTTTCATTCTTTTCGGGGAGATTTATAAGGTAATTTCGCGAAAAAGTATGAGAAAGAAGTGCGCTTAAATTAGACATAAAAAATTGTTTTTTTCTGCAACAATAGTTCGCAGAGAAAATGGATTATTTTTCCAAAGCCACTGCTTCAACGATTTTTTTTAATAACTATTTACAGACATTGCCCGTAAGACTAGTCACGGTTTTAGATAAATTAAAAAATCAATAAAGTATCCTGCTACTTTGAAAGTCTAATCGCAGTCAATTACAGAACTCAGAAGGAGTAGTGCTTTCTTTCAATACAGAGGTGGGTTAAGCAATGCCAAAAAAATTGAAAATAGCAAGGAATCCCCAAATATTTAGATATGACCTGAGGTATTTTATTTTCAAATGCCTTTACTAGTAGTGTCCCAATTTTCTTCAAAAGCAGCGATAAGTATTGTAACATCCTGTATATAGCATTGCTTATTTGTATTGTTGTTGATGTTTCTCTCAAAATGTTAGGTTAGACTTCTGACGTGTAAACGTCATCGAATCATCTGGAATTTTCTGGACTGACAGATGGGCATTCTCGAATGTCATGTCGAGTAAAATGAACCCATAATGGTTCCAAGTTTTCCAAGTTTTGCAAGTTTTGTAAGTTTTCCCAGTCTTCCAAGTTTTCCAAGTTTTCAGGATTCCCGAGTTTTCTGAGTTATCCTACTGTAACATCCTGTATCCATTGTTTATTTGTATTGTTGTTGATGTTTCGTTCAAAATGTTAGGATAGATTTTTGATGTGTAAACGTCATCGAATCGTCTGGAACTTTCGAGACTGACGGATGGCATTCTGGAATGTCATCTGAATGTCGCGAATTTTCTAGATGGTTCGATAAAGTATATAAGGCGCCACGAGTAGCGTGGCAGTAGTTCAGTTGAGTTGAGTTGTAACTGAGATAAGGTTGAGAGATATTGTATTGAGTTGTAAAGTAAAACGGTGAAAGTTACGTCCTGTTTGATTCCTGGTGTGAATAAAAAGAGGCCGTCGTGACACTACTTTTTCAAGTTTACCAAGTTTTTCAAGTATTAAACGTTTTCCAGTTTTCCAAGTTTTCCAAGATTTCTAAATTTTCTAAGTTTTCCAATTTTTTCAATTTTTCCAATTTTTCCAATTTTTCCAATTTTCCGAGTTTTCCTAGTTTTCCAATATTTCAAGTTTTGCAAGTTCTGCAAGTTCTCCAAGATTTCCATGTTTTTCAAATCTTTCATGTTTTCCAAGATTAGAAATGTTCCACGTTTTGGAAGTTTTCAAAGTCCTCAAAATTTTCAGTTTTCAAAGTTTCAAAGTTAGTTCCTAAACAAAGATTTTACCATTCTTGCAAAGAAGCTGAGGTACGGGTAAAATGAACCCATAAAAGTCAAAACAACAGCTCCTCATTTCTGTTTATATCCCTTTCTTGCAGAACCCCTCGAAATTCCTGATTAAATTTTAGGCGACGTTTTCATTTTCTGAACGGGGCCAGAATGACCGTCGACACAATAAAGTACTCCTCGTTAGCTTTAATGGTATTTTCTTTATCGGGATGGACCCCCGCGTCTTTTCCAAATAAAACAACGATGCTCTGTCTCTCTCTGATTGGTATGACGCGGCTTTTGTCGCCAGTCCACAATAAAACAAGTTAAATTGAATATTTTTGTGATGCTGGCTCAAACAGAACTCATAAAAGTGGAAACAATAAGTCGTTCCTAAGAGGAGTTAGAAATGGTAGGCTATATTAAGTCATTTATAATGTAAAGCGTGAGTTTTTTATGTTTATAATTGTAATGAAGGTTAACGTTACTTTTGAAAAAATGTTCCATTATCAGAATTTCAAATGTTCACTATTTGGAAAAATTGGAGTCACTGTATGTTGAAATAACATGCTTTTAAAAATTTGTGATCTTTTGTATGTGCGAAAATATCTATTACGTCTTTAAGCAAGCTCACTTTGGGTAATCATTTTCTACTTTGAAAGATAGTTGTTGATGATTTTTAAATAAACATTTCATTGAGAAACTAAGAATAATTGATGAGGTTAGTTTTCTATTCTATCATTCTTTTTAGATGTGAATTTACTGATTTCTAAATTGGACTCTGCATTGAAGGGCTTTTATCCACCCTTGAGGGAAAACATGATAATTTGTTATTATACCAGAAGTTACCACTCCCTTAGACCTTAATTGTTTTTCTGCGTTATCAAAAATTAGAGGTTGCCGAGATCCATAACTGAGCAGACCGCGCAGGCAGAGCCTAAATACCAGAGCACCGCGGTTGCTGTGAAAGGGTTATGTTTGGGGAAGTTTGTTAACGCGAGATTTGAATGGGCAATACTCGCAGGCCCAATAAATACATCTTCTGGCAGTCCATTCCAAGCCTTGGACACCCTGGGAATAAATGTGCGGTTGTATCGCTCAGTTCTTGATGTATGAAGAACGACCGTCTTAGGATGAGATGCAGCGGTCGCACGGGTACATCTGATAGGAGCAGTGCGCGGCGGAACGATAGAGGATAGCTCAGAGAAGCAGATTCCGATGGAATATTGGTAGAAGAGTGAGAGGTCACCAACAACACGCCGGTGAGAAAGTGACTGAAGGCGGCGCGTTAAGGCCGGATCGCCAATCAGTCGAAATGCCCTTCTCTGGACGGCATGTATAGTATAGACAGGGTAGTAGGGGCAGCAGCTCCTCAAACTTGAGAGCAATACTCCAAGCAAGGTCTTATGTGAGCTTTATATAGCGTGAGGAGGTTACACGGTGAGAAATACTTTCTGGCTCTAAATAGGTACCCAAGCTTTTTACCAGCAGCTGTTGCAATTGACGCGACGTGTTCGTGCTAGATCAGATTTTCTGTAATGTTGACTCCTAACAGCTTGAATGAGTGACTCCTTGGCAGAGCCTGGTTGCTCATTAGAACCTGGTGTTGGCTTGGGCACTTCTTGTTTGATAGCGTACAATACTGGGTCTTGGAGGCAATAAATTTAACCATATTCTTAAGCCCCCAAGCGGTCTTCTGTGTTCCAGCTCTACCACAGAGATCGGTCTATTGCACATGATGCCTGCATGCAGCGTACTGTCATCCGCAGAACTGGATTGGGTTTGTAGTGCTAGAGAGTAGATCATTAATATGAAGCAGAAACAATGTCGGAGCCAATACCGATCCCTGCGGAACCCCGGCATCGATGCTATGGAAAGAAGAAGAAAAGCCGTCTACCACGACAGAGATTTTCCGACCTGAGAGGAAGTCTGCGAGCCAACCGCAGAGCTTAACAGGGAGCTCATAAGACGGGAGCTTGTTTAGGAGAGCTGCATGCCACAGTTGATCGAATGCCTTTGAAATATCGAGAGCAACGACGTGAGCCTCGCCAAATGACTGGATGAGTTTTCTCCACACATGTGTGATGTAAGCCAGGAGATCTCCAGTTGATCTTTGGTGTCGGAATCCATATTGTCTGTCGCTGATTAAGTGATGGAGCTCTAGGTATTCAATGAGCTCTTGGTTGACGCATCTCTCCATCACTTTACTGATTACAGAAGCAGAGCTATAGGTCTGTAGTTGGTCGGATCAGTTTTGGATCCCTTACTCAGAATTGCGAAAGATAGAGGCCGATTTGCCGAAGTTGTAGCCAACCTTCTGTAGGAAGATGGCACCTTGTGAAGTAGAAGTTGCTTAGAGCGTAATCCAAACTAGTTATGTCACACAGTTAGACCATCTGACCAGTATGTCACGTGAATGCGTCTGCAATGCAGTACTAAAAGAGCACAAATTGAAGACGAACACAACGAAAGCGTAGCGCAACAGATTCTGTAGACCGGCACACGAAAAGGTGACTGATTGCCGGCCAAACTTTTCTAATTAATCGGACAAAGTTGCTTTACGCTATCGAAGCTGCAGGGGGTGGGGGATGGCTAGGGGGGTAGGGGTAGGGGCGTCTAAATTCCGACGAATCCGCGATTTGAATTCTAATTAATCGTCATGCCTGGAGGGTACGAAGAGCGGGGGCAAGGGGAATTTTCCGACTATCATACTGCCCCCGAGGGGCGTCGTCGTCAAAATATGCAATTAAATGGAATCTAAAGGTTGGACGTGGTTAAAAATATAATGAGGCCTTGAGAGGAAAAGCGAATTTTCGCTGGTTTGCATGAAATATTGATGTTATACTGAAAACTGAATGGTTTTGTGGCAGGGTCTCTGAATCAGTAGATTTCACGAGCCCAAGAATTACCGAAAAATTAGTTCATTTGGCAATTTTAAAACATCGACGATCGATAATAATACAAGGTGTGTCAGAACTATGGGATCAAATTTCTAGGGGTTATTCAGTGCAGCAGTAGAAAACTTTTGAGAATAGGGACCTATGTCTGGAAAAGTGTCCGTACGGTACTACGGCCCTAAGAAGCGTTAAAATGTATAAAGACGATGAATTGCCTAAATAGCCTTTAATGCATTCACTTTTTGCCTTTTGTACATGGTATCATCACAACAATTGTTAAAAATGTCTTCCTCCAACCTGAATACACCGATTTAATCGTCGCACATGATTTCGACGGACTTTACTAAAAAAATGATACTAGTTTTGAATGATTTCAAATGCTGCTGTAATTCGTCCGATTAAGTCTTGCTCTGTTTCTACTGCAGTTTCGTAGACCAAAGACTTTACATGTCCCCACAGAAAAAAATCTAGCGGCGTTAAATCGGGTGATCTAGGAGGCCAAGAAACGGCTCCACCTCTAGCAGTCCAACGGTGCCCAAACCGCTGAGCCAAGGTGTATTCACGGTTGGAGGAAGACATTTAGAACAATTGTTGTGATGATATCATGCACAAAAGGCAAAAAGTGAATGCATTTAAAGCTATTTAGGCAATTCATCGTCTTTCTACACTTTAACGCTTCTGAGGGCCGTAGTACCGTACGGATAGTTTTCCGGACATGGGTCCCTATACTCAAAAGTTTTCTACTGTTGCACTGAATAACCCCTAGAAGTTTGATCCCATAGTTTCGAAACACCCTGTATAGACATTGCTATTTCAGAGAGAATTTTCATACAGTGTTGCCGGCTCTGCAGTGTTAGACAACCAGTCACACAGAGTCAGACTCAAGGCACACGTTAGTTGTTATAGCTACTTTTCTAAACTCAGGAGTTAAGTTTAAGAAATTGAACATGGTGAATAACTCTTAAACAGCATCTATACCATCTGATGAATAGATGCTGAGTCTCTACGACTGGTGATTTAGATTAGATCTGAATCTACAGGGTGGGGCATAACAACCAAGTGTTTTTGGTTTGAGTAGTACTCATATATTAGAAAAGGGAGGAGCGCGCGGTTTATTACAATCCATTCCTTGACTCAAACCATTTCACTTTCTTACTTGCCAATTGCCATCATGGAGCGGTAGACGCTAGAACAACGCGTGGCATATGGCGTGGCATCATTGGCCCATATTTTTTTGGAGAAAATGGGGTCACCGCTACAGTAACATCTGAACGTTACATTGATATGGTGAATACCTTTTCCATACCTGAATTGCAAAGAAAAGGTGTGGACATCAAAGATTTTTGGTTCCAGCAAGATGAGGCCACGGCACACACCGCCAGAGCATCCATGGCTGTTCTTCGCCACCTATTTCCAAATCGTTCAGTTTCGAGGTTCAGTGGCATTTCATGACCTCCCCGATCTCCCGACTTATCAATTTGTGATTTTTTTCTATGGGGATAAGTCAAGTCACGTGTTCAAAGGGCCAAGCCCCGTGAAGGGCTGCATCATATGCCAGATGTAATTTTTTCACTTAGATATTTCAAAATGGAAACAAAATTAACTATAGCTAGGAAGCGGCAAAAGATATATTAAAGCGAGGTGTACTCTTTAAACTGAATTCCAAGCTTTCGGAGAACTATGCCTCCATCATCAGGGCTGAAATATTGAATTAACATAAGCAACAGGTAAGTAAAAATGGAGTTTATACTTACAAAGTTTGTAGAGGTTGTTGCTTAGGTTAGAAAATACGTAATGGAACATATTGGTTAGACTCGCACAAAAATTCTTTAAACATACATCTCCCTTTTAGACCCAACAGTTGTTACCAACAACAAGTTTGCCATAATTTAATTAATTAAGAAGTGATAAAATTTAAACAAGTAAAATAATTTATTTTTGTTCCTGATAAATTTTTTTGTACCACTTAGTTTTTCGTCCATCACCACTTATATAAAAAATCATAAAAGTTTTTAAATAATATTAATTCAAAAGTTTATTACAAGTAATATCTTTATCTGTGGTTGGTATTATGTTTCCCGGACTATAAAAGAAACATCGACACCTGTTTCGAATTATAATTGATACTTCTGAAGTGACATTTGATTGACATTCCCCACTCCAGGTACTTCATAACCTAGCTTCCTGTCTGGGTTGGAAAACTCTTCATTGTGGTACCAGTCCTCGAACGTAACAGATATCTGATTCTATTTTATCAATCTATAGATTTTTTACCCTAAATGTTGTGTGTGATGAACTAATTGACAAGGATATTATTAAATATCATAATATTTTTTAAAGAATTTTTGTGCGAGTCTAACCAATATGTTCCATTACGTATTTTCTAACCTAAGTAACAATCTCAACAAACTTTGTAAGTATAAACTCCATTTTTTGCTTACCTGTTGCTTATGTTAATTCAATATTCCAGCCCTGACGATGGAGGCCTAGTTCTCCGAAAGCTTGGAATTCAGTTTAAAGAGTACACTTCGCTTTAATATATCTTTTGCCGCTTCCAGCTATAGTTAATTTTGTTTCCTAACAAAGTCGGCAAACGACGTAGGCTTGCCTATATTTCAAAATAGTATATTAAAAACTAATAATTTTATGATTATTTCAAAAACTTGGTTTTTATGCCCCACCCTGCATATTTAGAATCCTTGCGGTTCGTTGGTATGGGACACACTTCCAAGAACCTACGTCAAATGAGCGTTCTTGTTGTGTCTATATTTTCCTAGCTCTACGTCCCTGTCCATCTGTCTGTCTGTCCGTATGTAGCTCCACGGATCGAGCATGATGTGCCTGAGGCCATACGAGAGCGCGGGAATACGAAATTCAGTTCAGCTCAGTTCTGTTCGGTTCTGTTCCGCTATTTCGCCGCAGAAAAAGGATAAAAGGGTATCGGCGGCGGTGGAAAACTTTGCCTGAAACCGAGTCGCGGTCTACATTTCCCGCTAGCCCGCCAGCCGCAATTCTAGACGAATAGCGGACCGTTTTATTCTTTTTAGCGCAGTGTCAGTGGTGTCATCGGTATAAAGGTACTTTTAGGCCTGATTTTATCAACATGCAGATTTTAACAAAGACTTTGACCAATCGGAGCAGCCCTTTCATGAACATGCATCTGTCCAAGTACTCTGAAAATTATTGATATCTCTTGAAGTTGACCTCAAAAAGCTCAAAAATGACATACTTTATATACAATCGAGCATTGTAAACCATCTAGCATCTTTTCCAGTCTGATTGTCCATCCCAAATCGGTGAAAAATTGCATTTTCTTGTTTGATCAAAAGTTTAGCAATTGCTAATTTCAACCAATCAGATTCCAGATTGCATTTCCATTAAATGCTATGATGACAATAAATTCACTCATTATTGCATTATTTGGATAAAACATAAATTTGCTATCGATAATAAAGAGGTAAAAATAGCATTTTGTTACATTTCAAAGGCTACAGCTACTTCCCAAACGTATGTGCATTACTGGTTGCCTATCCATAACCCCAGAACGCCAAAGCTTGCCATTTTGTAATTAAAATTAAGTATAAACCTATTTGATGTACAATGCGCCTGTGAATACTTCTATCAGAAGATCTATAACAAACATGCATCCGGTAAATGAAAGATTGATATTTCATAAAAGTATGTATTTTCATATAATCCATCTGACTGACGGACGTGGGATTTTTAATTATTAAATAAGGTAGGTAGTTGCTGTGATTGATATAGGTACCTACTACTTTTATCACAAATTATCCCAGTTTGCAATTAGTACTTATACAATAATTATAATGCAAACATGGAAAATGTGGCATTAATTTGCAAATCAATCGCTTTGTTCTGATATCCTGCTATGGTTTTGATCCATGAATTTCTAAAATATCTTTGACAAAAGTGTCATCCAGCTTTGACGTGTTGTTTTCAATATTGATAAAATACTATTGGATGATACTTATTAACATAGTCCTCAATACCCAATAGAAAGCTTTTGCTAAATAACATCCAATAGAAAAGCTTCGTTAAATTCTTTGTTAGATATGCATGTTGATAAAATCGGCCCTTAGACGCACAGATCAGTTCTCCGTTCAGTCTCAGTTTCAGTCTAACTGTCAGTTATCTGTATGCGTAAACACAAAAAACAGTAAGAAAAAGGTATCGTATCAGCTGTCAGCTATAATATTGGCGTATAAACAAACCTGTAGCCTCCAGTAGCCAAATTTCGCCCCATTTACTTTTCTTTTATTTTTCGCGTTTTCTTTAGTACTGAGCACAACACGATTGCAACTAGAGTATCTTCGTTCATCACTGAAGTGTGCATGACCTCGACTGACAACTAAATTGATCGTTGAACAACAGTAGCATTTCTAAACTAAACTGACAACAGAACTGAAACTGAGTGGAGAACAGCAGCTTCTTTTCTTGGTGGAACGCCACGACGCGTTCGCTTGACCACCAGAGGGTTCTATATGCTGCTGCATATGGTGGCCAAGCGGATGCGCCGTGGCGTCCCACCAAGAAATCTACTGCTGTTCAGCAGCGATTTCTTTGGTTTGCCGTTATCTTCGGGTACTACATGGCGCACCGGCAGAACCTTTCTGTCGCCTGCTACAACATGCTTCACATGTCTGGTAGACATGACAGAATTGATGGCGCACTGATGATAGCTAATAAGCGTGAAACAGCTGTCTGCGTACTGGTGGATTGACGGAGGTATAGAGAAACCCTCGTATATTCTTCTGTGTTGTTGAAGTTGTTCTTATGTTTACAAATTTCAATGGACTCCCTGTACCTCATCAAACTTTATCTTTTGGTTACCGCTTTCTTGGAGTGCATGCTTAGCTACTGCAGATTTTTCTGTCTGACCTAACCGGCAATTCGATTTGTGTTCCGAAATTCTAGTTTGTACCGATTTCTTCCACAACTACATGGTTTCCGATCCCTGATGCTTTTTGTCTGCCAACCCTAAATGCTGTTGTATTTTTCCAGTTAGATTATATATCGTCCAATACTCTGCAGTAACCTCCCAATTCTGTTTCGCAAATCTTCCCGAAGCGGAGTTTTCACCCTCCCACCCCTGAAACGGCAGCCCCCTGAGGCAAGGAATGATAGGCACTACCCTTGAAAAACCCACTTACTTTTCTTTTTTATCCGTTTTTGTTACAAAAATATCAGGCGTCAAACAAATTATCATTTCATTTGCCTTATGCCTATGATTTTACGGAAAAATTAAGTTTGCATATAAAATCAAAGGTACCACAAGATCTTAAATAAAATGGGGATACCATTTATGTAGGAAAAAATATGGAGTGCTATTTGAAAAAAAAAGTTGGGGTGGGTTTTAGGGGTTGACGTACAAAAAAAAATGCTTTGAATGCATGGCATGATAGACCCTATAGTACCTTCAAAAGTACCACTCAGTTCTTGCTTGAACCGTTTTTCGTTACGAAAATATCACGTGTTAAGGAAATTCTGGGACACCCGGTATATCTACTAAGAAGTATATTTTTTTCTCTTTTGCTCAGAGTGGGGAGGGGGGGTGGGCAGCATTGCGCCATAAGGAGGAACCACCCGTTGTGTCGGGTATCCAATTTTTCCATTTCTCTAGATATGGCGTGGCCGATCGCACGGAACTTAGATATAGGACTTCAGCCGTAGCTTAGGTATTATCTTAACCGCCCCCATATATGATCATCCCCCGATGTATCATGTCCGCTCGCGTCCCTCCCATGGCACTCACTCTCCACATGTGGCCTGGTCTGAAGTACGGAATTTAGATATCAAACGAGCAGGTAATATTGGAACCGCCCCGGTATACGATCATCCCCCGATGGATCGTATCCGTCCGCGTCTCTCCCACGGGACTCCGCAATTACCGTCCCCTTGGCCGATTAGAGGCACATCCATCGGCCGCCGCATGCCGCGTCCCGTTAGATATTACCAATTTCATAGCCCGCTTTGATGTTTCAATTACAAAAAACAATGACTGTGAAATTATGGAGAGAGATACACACGCTCTATCTGCCCTAACTGCCTGCCCGTCCGCTCAGAATATGTTTATCTTGTAATTGATAATCTTCACGGTTGCTTTGGCGTGTGCACCGGGAAATTGTGGTGGATTCCGACCAGATATACATGCATACTATGTCAACCGCGTATGTGCGAAACCAAATTAGAATCGATCACGATCGATAACTGGCGTGTTGACACTACACGGGGCTCCAGGTAGGGCATAGAAACACTGAACGACAAGTTGCATTGTATTGTGTAAATTATTGGTGCTATTTACACACAGAAAAATCTGTCGTTCTGTTAAAGACTTACGCTTGGATTCAATGGGACGTTACACTCAGCATTCCTCAAATACAGCATTTATCATCCAATGGGAAGTGTATAGTTGGTAACGAATTATATCGTATTGTCGATTCAACTACAAGATATCATTGGATTCCAATGAATAATTCAATCGCAGCCTGTCGTTGAATCGAATCTGTGTTTGGTAATTGACTCTAAACTACTTTATTTTCCTTGGACCATCAAATTTTATTGGGAGGACAGCTGATGGATTCGTTTGGATGTTTAATGGTGTGATCTTGTATGAAGTTACAAGGAGCATGATATAAGAATTGGACATAAGCCTGCAGCAGTTGTTGCATTGTTACCTGAAATATAACTGTCTGACTAATCTAAATACCTACATTCAAATGTGGGTGCTAGCCCTTCTGAGTCCCAATTTCTCAGTAGGTCCTCCATTTAATGTGTAACTGGACACATTTAAATCACAGAATTGCTGATGCAATACGCAAAACCACGAGATGACACAACACGGCTAACACCGAAACAACACAACGGAACAACATCGTCCATGTTCACGAGTTCGCGGCAATAATTACACTGAGATCATCCCCCTGTTCTTTATTCTTACCTTCATTGAATCGGGACATTAGTCCCCGCCGGCTACTGATTATAGTTCAGCGAACGACAAGGGCATTGAAACAAAATTAATTTTTATCAGGTGAATTATCACGAACTGCTGTTGCAGTAATAATTTTTGTACATTAAATATGCTTTGCTTAAATGAAACATAGCGTAAATTTCGAAAACAAAAGGATGTTTTGATTGCATTATATGTCAATACTAGTATTAGAAGGATTATACATATGGTTATAACGAATATAAAATTATTTTTAATTTATTGGCGTACCTGTGATTACTTCGAATATAAGGATTAAATTCTTTCAATGACATGGATTTGAAACAACTGTAAATATATTTAAAGTGATGGAAAAACATCCAAATACTAACAATTTAAACGCAACAGTCTTTTTCTGTGTATAACTAAATGTTTGCACAGGTCAAGAATAATGTAAATATCAAAATATATGTAAAAAGATGAGTTGCATTAAAAATATAATTGTACGAGTCACACGTTACAATTAAAAAATAAATAAATAAATTACGAAAGACACAAACAAATACATATCAAGATTAATGAACGGTTAACAGGTACCCAGAACATTTTTTTTTGTTCTGGAGAATATCACGAACATGTCGGATTACCGAAATCATTGCTTAAGAACTCTTCAAGAGAGTTTTTTTAAGCTCAATCTCCCGCAAAGCCTGAAAGCCTGTGGCGCTGTAGAAGCGCTGAAAAAGAATAAGTGTCTGTGCACATTAGATTTAAAAAGCTGCAGGTTGTAACCATCGGACAACAAATTATCCAGTAGCTCATTGCTCGGCGTCAAAGTTCTTCAAAAAAAGGAATGCTCTAAGAGACACGTTTGGGGAGTAGGGACCTCAAACTGGTAAGGGTGAGCTCGCAGAACCTTTCTAGCGTTCCTTGTTCTAACGGCCTTCCGTGTTATTATCTGGAGGATCTTACTCGAACATCGTCCCTTTTCCGTGAATTTGTAAAGCAGGGACAGATCAGCCACCCTTCTTCCAGGCTGTGGAGGTCCTTTGTGAGGTTAGGCGTATCGACTAGTCTAATTGCTCTCTTCTAGATAGTGTCCAGCAGTAGTTGCTCTGGTGTACACAGCTTCCTACAGCGGAACAAAACTCCAAGCTTCTGGGATGCCGTTTTAGCAATACTAACGACGTAGTCATGCCACGACATATTGTTGTTGATATTGACCCCCAAAAGCTTGACAGATTGAGACTCGACTATTTTAAATTGATTTTTCCGCAAACAGTATTTTAGTACTTATGCCTTCTTCAACCAAATCACGGATGTCTATATAATAGAGGAGAATAATAATTTATTGTCATAAGGTTTACATTTAAATAAACATCAACGTCAGAAACACAGACAGGGTGTCATCGGAACTGGGCTGTATTAGCGAATTATAATTTTGGGGGTGTAAATTAGAGCAAATATAGTATATTTTCATATTATTGTGTAACCCAGTGAGTTATTTGTTTTTGGTCACGTAACGTTCGATTCAAAATTTTTAATGGGACACCCTGTATATTTGAGACTTATTCTGTTCCTCCCGATTAAACAATTCCAACAAACTATCGCACTTGGTGTCTAAAGTGATTAATTCAAGAGCTACAGGTACTTAAAGGACTGTACCACTACCGTTATGAAACACTACCAAAGCATAATAATTTAACTGTAGGGGTACATGGGGGGGGGGTTATAATCAATGGTAGTGGTACCAATCTTCAAGTACCTGTAGCTCTTGAATTAATCACTTTAGACCCCAAGTGTGCAATTTGTTGGAATTGTTTTATCGGGAGGAACACAAAAAGTTACAAATATACAGGGCGTCCCATTAAAATTTTTGAATCGGACGTCACGTGGTCAAAAACAAATACGTAACTGGGTGACACAATGACAAGAGAAGATACTATATTTGCTTTAATTTAAACTCCCAAAATTATAATTCTCTACTGCTGCCCGTCGTGGGACAGCCTGTATATGAATTAAAAACTTAAGCATATCAAAATGAAGTAAAATCATATATAACAACTAGCCGTTTGGTTATCAAAGTACTCTTGCAGGCTGTAGAACGCCTTGTCTAGTAAGTATGCTTTTAAAGTTTTTTTGAAGCCAGCAATATGTAAAATGTCTTTTATATGATTTAGTCATCATCATCATAGTCACAATGTCTTAACAGACATGCTGTGAACTCTTAAAATGCATTTACTCATTTTACGAGTTTCTCTTGGGATATCTTTAAGATCTTTAATGCAGTAGTTTCCCATTTGCTTTCTGCATTCTCATGCCGTTGACCAGATGGTACCTACCGGTTCATCCGCCTTTAGGGGCAATTTCTCACCCCAAGGACAAGAAGGTGTCCTGACTCTTCTCAACTCTTCCACCCGAAGCTGTTGGTTGAGAAGAGGTTACTGCTTTTATACCGACAGTAGTTCGGTGTTCCTTTTAGTCGCCTTTTACGACACGCAGGATATACGATGGGAGATATTCTAACCCGCTCCCACACGGGTATATGATTTGGTAAAGCGTTGAAAATTTGTATGCCATTGTAGTACAGGCATTTTTCGTATAGTTTGGCTTTATGGCTTGGTATGCTTAAATCATAAATAACTCACCCTTAGGTTTTTCCTAGGCTCGGCCCCTAGCTAGCTTTCCCCTTTTTATTCACGGATTAATTCTCGTGCCAATGTTCAATCAACTAATGAAGACTTCCTCAGCACCCCGTTGCGATCATAAAAGAAATCTGACACCCGATTAATACAAATGTAACGAAAGAACATTGAACCCTCCTCGCCAAGAAAGGGTGGGTGGCTCTTCCCACCCCCGTTACCGCCACTTACTTCTGGCATTATTTCTAATTTGTCCGCCCTTTTTGGCGCGACTATTCCAGTCGCTGCCCCGCTACTCATATTTTTTCGGTCGGACCATAAATCAATTAGAGCCGTCAGATTTAATGAGGCGTCAAGAGTTCCAGGGAATGTTCGAATTTCCATTCTGGCTGCATCGGACGTTACTGCCGTGTCCTCGGCTGGATTAAAAAAAAAGACGTTCTATGGATTATTTTTCTTTATGGTCAGCCTGCCGCAAAACCGTAACATTTTAGTAGGAAATACAACAAGTTCTATTTCCATACCATTTCTATCGAACAGTGCATCAACCATGATGCAAAATAGTCTTCCATGAACCTTGGAATGTATTGTCTTTTATGGTCAGTCTCCCGCAAGGGCTGAAAGCCTATGGCGCTGTAGAGGCGCTATGAGAGGGTTATTATCTTTGCACGTTAAATTTGAAACGCTGCAGCTTGTAGAAGTCGGGAAACAAATTCCCTAGTAGTTCATTCCACAGCGTCGAAGTTCTCCAAAAAAAGGAATGCTGGAGAAGACTAGTGCTGGGAGTAGAGACCTCGACCTGGTAAGGATGAGCTCGCAGAGCCTCTCTAGTGTTCCTCGTTCAGACGGCCTTTGGTGTTGTTATCTGGAAGAGCTCATTCGAACATCTGCCGTGATAGAATCTGTAAAACAGGGACTGGTTAGCCACCGTTCTTCGATGTACCAGGCTGTGGAGGTTCTTTGTGAGGTTAGGCGTATCCATTAGTCTAATTGCTCTCTTCTGGATAGTCTTCAGAAGTTTGAGAGAGTGCTTTGGAGCGCATACATGGGAGCAGTACTCCAAATAACGGTCGGATCTGTGCCTTGTAGAGCAGCAGTAGTTACTCTGTTGGATACAGCTTCCTACAGCGAAACAAAACTCCAAGATTCTGCCTTCTGGGATCACTAGCAGGTTACTTAGAACAATAAGAGAATATATTGACAAATAACGCAAGTGATGCTATAGTATAGTGATAAAATATGTAGGTATTTAAAAATATTCAAAAGCTACCTTTCAAATTAAAAACGTTTGTTGTAGGTACCTCATGTACTGATAACTGAAGAGGTATACAGAAATCTCGTGTCACGGATAATTTGAGGGTGCTAATTACAAATCCGATCGTGGTTTTCAGTTTGACTCTTCTTTAACGAAAATAAAAATGTTCATCATGCCCCTGAATCTTCAAGTTTACCCAAAATAAAAATTTTAAAATCCTTATTTGGATTTCTATAATGACAAAACCTCGTATTTCGGATAATATGGGGGCGCTATTTACAAATCCGGCCGCTGTTTTGATTCTCCGTCTCATTTAACGGAAATAAACATTTTCTTACTTCGGAATCTTAAAGTTCATCCCAAATAAAAAATTTAAAACCTTTAATTGGCTTTCTATAATGATAAATGCGGCAGCTGTTTTGATTCGCCGTCTTATTAAATGAAAACAAAAATATTCATGCTTCCGAATCTTCAAGTTCACCCAAAACGGAAAAATTAAAATCTTTATTTGACTTTCTATAACGATAAAATCTCGTGTCTCGGATAATTTGAGTACGCTTATTACAAAACCGATTGCAGTTTGGAGTTGCAGTCTCGTTTAACGAAAGTAAAAATGTTCATACCCCTGAGAGCTCAATTTCACCCAAAATAAAAATGCAAAATCTTTATTTGGCTTTCTATAATGACAAAACCTCTCGTTTTGGATAATTTGAGGGCGATACAACAGATCCAGCTAGTCTTTTTGACCTTCAATCTCGTTTAACAAAAGAAAAAAATATTCATACTGTGGTGATCCGGAACGCGCTCCTGGCTGCCAGACGTTAGAACGCACCTTTAGCGGTCACGTGACTGAAGATGGACATTGACGGCAACGACGGATGATTTATAAAAAAAATGTTAGGTCTGAGTATGAGTGTAATTAGTCGATGAAGTTCAGATAAGTAATGTATTTGATTATTACATCACTACACTCATGATTAATAAATACAAAACAAATGTTAAGAAACAAATAATAAAAAAAACCATATCATAACATTTCTGTGTTTTGATTTCATTCTTTCTGAGTTGGTACACATGCATGCTAAAAGAATCTGGTTATACAACATTGGGTTCTAAATTCCACCACTATATAGACGTCTTGATCACTTTGGCTATTTCTAAATTTGGTATCGGTTTTGACAGTGACCTGTTGCTCACTACAATACCTCCGGATCTTCAAATTGACCAGAATAAAAATATACACTTTTTATTTGGCTTTCTACAATGGCAAAGCCTTGTATCCTAGATAACTTGAGGGCGCAAATTGCAAATCCAGTCGCAGTTTTGAGTTTCGGTCTCATTTAACGAAAACAACACCCGTTCACCCTGAAGCTCACATTTTTTGTCCTTATAAATATCATATTCATAACCACCTTTCAACTGAATTGACAAAGATTGGGAACACATTTCGAAACTCTAGCCAACTACTTTTACCTCAAAGTGCTACCTACCAGCTAAATCATAATCCAATACCTCAGACCGACGTTCAAAGCCTTTCATATGATGCATGAGGGAAAGAAAACTGTCACTTCCCATAATATCCTGTCCTGTTTTCTGTCAACAAATAACGACGTCGGTCCCTTTTCAGCCTTTTAGCCATTTCTGTAGCGACGCGACGAAACAATTGAGCGTGATTATGACACGGCCACAAAAGTGAAGTTTGGGAGTTGGAGCGCAGGTGGCCGTGAGCACTAATTGCACACCAGTGTCAACCTAAACTGCTGACAATCGGCCAATGTTGCCAGCATTTCATTTCGAATCTGTGTGTGTTTACATTGTAGCCATGCATATCGAACTATAATAACAATAATAATATAATGACAATTTATTTACCTGTAGACAAATTAGAATTCGTATAGGACTCGTCATTAACTAAACCTAACTGTATGAATAAAGATAAAGATGTACAAAGACAGTATATACAGGGTGTCCCACGACGATTAAGACAAGCAATATATCGGAACTGGGCAGTAGTAACGAATTATAATTCGGGGGGTGTAAATTAGAGCAAGTATAGTATATTTATTGATCATTGTGTCACCCATTGAGGTATTTGTTTTTTGTCACATGACGTCCGATTCAAAATTTTAAATGGGACACCCTGTATATTTGTGACTTTTTGTATTCCTCTCGATAAAAGAATTCCAACAAACTAGCACACTTGGGGTATAAAGTGATTAATTCAGGAGCTACATGTACTTAAAGGACTGTACCACTACCATTATGAAACACTACCAAAGTAATTTAACTGTAGGGGTACATGTTATAATCAATGGTAGTGGTACAATCGTTTAGGTACCTTGAATGAATCACTTTAGACCCTAACTATGCTAGTTTGTTGGAATCGTTTTATCGGGAGGAACATAAAAAGTCACAAATATACGGGGTGTCCCATTAAAATTTTTGAATCGGACGTCACGTGACCAAAAAAACAAATACCTAGTTGGGTGACACAGTAATAAGAAAAGATACTATATTTGCTCTAATTTACACCCCCAAAATTATAATTGGCTACTACTGCCCAGTTCCGATATATTGCCTGTCTTAATCGTCGTGGGACACCCTGTATATATTATGTATACAGGGTGTTAATTAAGAATGTTAACAAACTTTAACCACGAATAGTACTCCGAAAAATAGAAAGAAAATGTCATATGAACATGGGTCCGGGAATGCTTCCCAAGGGAGCTACGCTCCTTTGCATGGGGCACCCTGAGGACGGTTTTCCCTCGATATTCTCGAAACCATTCATAACAAAATTACGAAATTAGGTACGATGGGTGAACTTTTGACGCTGAATCTGACTCTGAATTCAGAATTTCATGATTTTAGTCAGAGGCGTATCATATGGGAGGAGTTAAGGATAAAAATAACCCCATTTTCTAAATGGTAACTTTTTTGACATTTTGATTCTAGAATATCGTATTTCCGATATTTCTACGTAAAAATGGTATCTTGGTATATCTCGATAGGGCTAACCGTTTTCGAGAAAAATGCATTTATTTATTTACAATAGCCTGCATCGATTCAATAATTTGCATTTTTCTCGAAAACGGTTAGCTCTATCGAGATGTACCAAGAGACCATTTTTACGTACAAATCTCTGAAATACTATACTCTGAAATCAAAATGTCAAAAAAAATACCATTTAGTAAATGGGGTTATTTTTACCCTTAACTCCTCCTGTATGATACGCATACGCCTCTGATTAAAATTATGAAATTCTGAATTCAGAATCACATTCAGCATCAAAAGTTTACCCATCGTACCTAATTTTGTAATTTTGTTATGAATGGTTTCGAGAATATCGAGGGAAAACCGTCTTCAGGGTGCCCCATGCAAAGGAGCGTAGCTCCCTTAGGAAACATTTCCGGACCCATGTTCATATGACACTTTCTTTCTATTTTTCGGAGTACTATTCGTGGTTAAAGTTTGTTAACATACTTAATTAACACCCTGTATATGATATATTATTTAGGAAACGTGCCGCTGGAGAGACAAACCAAAATATCGATAACAAGAAGCAAGCGACATCGAGTGTGGTTGCAGCCTCCCTCCCACCAAACACCATTGTACACGTTTATTAAACTTCAGCAAACTTATAAAACTTTCAAGATCCGCGCGGATTTTTGCTTTCGGTGGAAAATTCCTCCGACTGGAGCAAGGCACACTTTATTATTAAATTTCAGAAAAATATTTGAGAAGTTAGATTGAGGCCTGAGTTTGCCTCGGGGCTTGTACCTGATGTGTATCCCGACAACTAAGTGCTTTTATTAAATTTTCAAGAACCCTTTCAGGAGACGACCGTCTTCGGATTTGAAATAACGAATTGCTTATGTATTTTCGGAAAAGTCTCTCCGCACTGCTTTTATTCTTCTATTCCAAGCGTGTGTCTGGTGCTCGTGTGATGATACTGCTATAAAATATGCATACGGTTAGAGAACGAAAAGTTTCACGTTGCAAAAGAATGTAGTCAAATTGTTTGATTGCTTTTTTATGGTCAGCCTCCCGCAAAGACTGTAGAGGCATTGCAAGAGGATAAGTGTCGGTGCACGTTAGATTTGAAACGCTTCAGGTTGTAGCAATCGAGAAACAGGTTCCTTTTTTTTGAAACATCGTTTATTTCTGGAAATAATTATATAACAATAAACTTTAACAATTCTCTAAACAGTACCGAAGGTTCTGGCCTCGAGAGTTATAACATAAACTTATCAACAGTGCTTATTCTTTTTCTTTGACTAGATTGCTACTAGAGTCCTTAATTATATTATATACTACTTAATTAACTACATGCATGCCTAGGTGTTGTTTTAAATTGTACAAGAAGCTATTATAACATATTTTAGATCTAATTTCAACTGGTAACCTATTATAAGCTCTAGACGCGGGTTGCATTGGACAATTCAAAGCTATATTTGTACGACTGTAAACCGGATATATATTGTTTTGTGACCTGGTAAAATGATCATGTATTTCATTTATAAAATTATAGATAGTGTTATTCTTCTGCCTGCTATTAATTATTTTAAATATTAACTTACATTGTTCAAGTTCTAAAATTTTATCCATCTGAGCAACTTTTAGTTCTGTATATAACGTGATTGTATTGGTAAGTTTGCTATAATTGAATAGTATTTTCAAAATCTTATTTTGTAAAGTTTGAGCATTTTGAAATAAAGTTCCTGAACAAGTTCCCCATATTGGAATTAAGTACCTTAAATGTGCAAGAAAAAATGCGTTATAAATGCTATATTTGGTTTTCTTGGTGAAGTAATATCGACATTTTAATATTATGGGCAGCATCGGAGTAACTTTCTTAGTAATATGATTTAAATGTGGTTGCCAATTTAAACTTTCATCCACTATCAACCCCAAATATTTTATTGATGAGACCTTTTCCAACATGATATTATCAATTGCAATCTGAAGTTCATTAACTATGGTATTTTTCCTTTTAAATAAAATATATTTGGTCTTATCAATATTTATTTTCAAATTATTATAAAATAACCATTTCAGGTATTTGTCCAAGTCTTGATTCACTAAAGCCTGGAGTTCAAGTTCATTCCTTGCTGTGTATACTAGTACTGTATCGTCAGCAAATGTAAAGTACCTGGCTTTCAAGTTTGCTATTTTCAAATTCAGCACGTAAAGTGAGTACAACAATGGACCTAGAACCGATCCCTGCGGTACTCCATACGAATTAGTCAATAGTTCACTCACTACCTCATCAAGCTTTACATATTGCCTTCGATCACAGAGATATGAGTTTAGTAACTTATGTACTGTGCCTCTAATGCCAATGTTATTCAGCTTTGTCAGAGCTTATCAATACTGACAACGTCAAAAGCTTTTTTTAAATCAACAAATGATAGCTCATTCTACAGCGTCGAAGTTCTCCAAAAGAAGCAATGTTGGAGGAGACTGGTTCGGGGAGTAGGGACCTCGACCTGGTGAGGATGAGCTCGCAGAGCGTCTCTAGTGTTCCTCGTTTGAACAGCCTCCGGTATTATTATCTGGGAGAGCTCACTCGAACATCTTCCGTGATAGAATCTATAAGAGAGAGGCAGGTCAGCCACCCTTCTTCCATGTTCCAGGCTATGGAGGCCATTTGTGAAGTTAGGCGTATCTGTTAGTAATTACTCTTTTTTGGATAGTGACCGGAAGCTTTAGAAAGTGCTTCGGAGCGCATCCCCATACAAGGGAGCAGTACTCCAGCGATGGTCGGATCTGTGCCTTGTAGAGCAGCAGTAGTTGCTCTGGTGTATACAGCTTCCTACAGCGGAACAAAACTCCAGGTGTTTCGGTTAGGCCCATATTATTCATATGGCATTATCTGAGAGATAGGCTATCTGACACTTATCAGAGACTGGCGAAACCGTCCCTAAGGGTACAGCAGAATCAAATTCCATAGTAGCACCCGCTATTTACAAAAACAATAAAATTTACGGATAATACAACCCTAGGGCTATAGAGGATATAAAAAAAATAAAATACAACTGATCAAAACTTCAATAATATGGTAGGTTGCAAGACCTCCTGTACTTTGTAGAGACGTAGAAGAAATTCATAGTAAAGAAGTAAAGTGAAGAATCGGAAGTATGATACGTTAGGAGTTTTGCATAAACAATTTAAGTTGAATATGGTTTTATTGTTTGTTGTTTGTGTATTGCTCTCTTTTGAGTGCATGACACAAACATTAGCATTTTAATGCTTAACATGGCAAGACCATAACAGGAACATCTGCCTAGGCTGAAGCATGTCTTGCTGCATGTTCATGCCGCGATCCACAAAAAGGTAATATACAGTTATATGTATAGTTGACAAATGAGCATACTATGACAGCTATATACTATGGAAATATGTAATGTAAGATCTTATCTGTATGCGAGCAAAAACACCCTAGGGAAAATAGAATTCTGTGAAGCATACTAAAACTTTAGAAGGCAACATGTTCATGTATTGAATGCACAATATTATATATTGAAAAAGCTGACATAATGTTTAATAATAAATTTTCGTATTTCTTTTTTATAATGAGATATGGTTTGTATTTGCTTTGTTCGGACTGGGCGAAAATTAAAAAGTTTGGGACCATGATAAGTAAATGAATTATTATTATTAAAATATTATAATGTTGGTTTTAAAAATTAGTTGTCATGCTAGTCGTTAGATAAACCAAGCGTAATCATTTTCCACTTTCTTAGTTACAATCTCTTGGGAGAGAGGGAAAGGGCTCGTTTGAGAGGGCAATCAGCCCCGAAAAATTATAACGCGTGCGTCATATAATGTTTGTGTGCTTTCGCACGATAGCGGGTTCCCCTTTTTATTCTGTTTTAGGGATCAGCAGAAATAAGAACTTAAGTCTATTAGGATTTGGGCATGCTTGCCTTTGAACAGGGGCATATATCTCATCATCCGTGTCGGTAACGAATCTCAAGGGATGAATGGTGCCATTGTCTTTATAATTCTCAAAGTAAACAGATAGATTGTGTCTTGATAAGTATTTTAATCGATTTTCGCAGAGATAAAATATCACTGGTAGATGACTGTTGAGATAGAGAGCAATGATTAGGTTGAAGAGCAAGGACAAATATCAGGAGATTATCGTTCTATGATGAGTGTGTGAAGATACTGTCAGGGTAGGCTACCTATTCCAAACTTAAAATTCTGGATAAGTTAAGGGTAGTGATTACAAATCTGGCCAGTATTTTAAGTTACAAGTGATGCAGAATGAAGGTTACGAAGTTCAGTTTTTTTATAACTGCGCAGACCGCACAGGCAGAGCCTAAATACCAGACTACCGCGACTGCTGTGAAAGGATTATATTAGGGGAAGTTTGTTAACGCGAGATTTGAATGGGCCAATACCCGCAGGCCCAATAAATACACCTTCTGGCAGTCCATTCCAAGCCTTGGACACCCTGGGAATAAATGTGCGGTTGTACCGCTCAGTTCTTGATGTATGAAGAACGTCCGTCTTAGGATGAGATGCAGCGGTCGCACGGGTACGTCTGATAGGAGCGGTGAACGGCAGAACGATAGAGGATAGCTCAGAGGAGCAGATTCCGTTGGAATATCAGTAGAAGAGTGAGAGGCCACCAACACCACTCCGGTGAGAAAGTGAATGAAGGTGGCGCGTTAAGGCCGGATCGCCAATTAGTCGAATTGCCCTTCTCTGGACGGCATCTAGTATAGACAGGGTAGTAGGGGCAGCAGCTCCCCAGACATGAGAGCAATACTCCAGGCAAGGTCTTATCTGGGCTTTATATAGCGTGAGTTTAAACTCAAAAAGGCTCACTCAGTGAATACAAAATAAATATGAATCAACAAATTCGTTCTTAGGCATTTATAATTCTACAGCTCTCGTAAAAAATATTTATAAAGGACGTTCTAAAGTTTTTAATGTTGTCTAAAACTAGTCAAACATATTTTGATTAGCCTTCAAAGTGAGACACTGATAGTTACTAATCTTCAGTAGGTTATTTTTAGGTTAGTACGAAGGAGGATGGGGAAAAAACCTTAAAAATCAATTCAAATACTAAATAATAAAATATAAATTATTTGCAAAGTTCTTTCCACATATTCTCATCTTGGACGTACCGTAGTTTTGAAAGTTCTCAAAATGTATACCTATAGTCCCTTTATCTGTAACATCCTTGCATGTATGTCGACTTTTTTGTCCGCTCACAAGGATTAACTTTGTCTTTTTCTTTAGTTTTCAGCGCTAGCAAAATTTTGTTGATCTTTCATGTCCATACATGTGTCAAATTCAATTTTGAAAATGTTACAAATATATCGGTTTGCTTATAATATATGTCCAATTATTTTTATTTCAGGTAAGCGTAATAATGCTAAGCCATCTTCATTCCTGATGCATCAAAATCGTAGGTGAGTAGTCTATTTAGTACGATGTAAGATTTAAGTTTTCAGATGCTTACTTGGACATATTTGAAAATGTGCTAAAATGCTATGACTTTATTGCATATTTAAAACTCCTCTAGATCGAAACTTTATTATTCAATGTACCTTCAAAATAATACGGCGCTCTCACTGTGGAGTTTGTTGGTATAAAAATTTTAAGTATTTTTTTAAACCGGAAGCGATATTGACAAAACCGGATTTTGACGGTTTTCCCTCGATATTCTCGAAACCGTTCATAAAAAAATTACGAAATTAGGTACGATGGGTAAACTTTTGACGCTGAATCTAATTCTGAATTCAGAATTTCATAATTTTAATCAGAGGCGTATCATACGGGAGGAGTTAAGGGTGAAGATAACCCCATTTTCTAAATGGTAATTTTTTTGGACATCTTGATTTTAGAATATGGTATTTCAGAGATTTATACGTAAAAATGGTCTCTTGGTACATCTCTATAGGGCTAACCGTTTTCGAGAAAAATGCAAATTATTGAATACAATAGCCTGCATCGATTCAATAATTTGCATTTTTCTCGAAAACCGTTAGCCCTATCGAGATGTACCAAGAGACCATTTTTACGTGGAAATCTCTGAGATACCATATTCTAAAATCAAAATGTCAAAAGAATTACCATTTAGAAAATGGGGTTATTTTTACCCTTAACTCCTCCCGTATGATACACCTCTGATTAAAATTATGAAATTCAGAATTCAGAATCAGATTCAGTGTCAAAAGTTTACCCATCGTACCTAATTTCGTGATTCTGTTCTGAATGGTTTCGAGAATATCGAGGGAAAACCGTTTTCAGGGTGCCCCATGCAAAGGGGCGTAGCTCACTTAGGAAGCATTTGCGGTCCCATCTTAATATGACATTTTCTTTCTATTTTTCGGAGTACGTGGTTAAAGTTTGTTAACATACTTAATCAACACCCTGTATATTGTTACGCTCTTTAGCATTCATTTTTAGGTCATGGTTGTTGACCACAGTTTATGTCTACGTAGCCTATTTTCGTTTTAAGTGGGGGTTTTCGTTAAGAAAATCGAGTTGACCTTAATGTGATGGTGATGCCAAGATCAAGGTCATCATAAAGGTCATCATCGTATAGCCGGAAAAATTTCGTACGACTTTTGCTTTGACTATTTTCCTTGTGCGACCCCTATTTCCCTAGTTATCCATTTGGTTTGCTACTTTTTGAATACGGTGTATACCGAAAAAGCTTGCAAGACATTCCACGAAGATTTCCCTCATTTTCCAGATTTTCGTTGATAGCGAAACGAGCAAGCCTCTTGCGTCACACCGCTTACAATGAATCCGGTTATTGAAATAATTACCCGAGAGCCACCCACTCGAAAGACTCCACCATATCTCCGGCCAACTAGATATCCAAGAAAAGTTTTTTCATTACCACTTCATTAAAAGTTTCGCCAACTTCTGCTCGACAACATTCTTCAATTAAGTACTCTGGAATTTATTGCCTTCTAGTAATGTTTTTTAATAACGATATTCCAGTGAACTTCTCCTCACCAAGTATTTCAAATTTACGCCTAGCTGGTGAAGATGGACCCACTGCTTGATTAGCTCAGTTGAATTAGGGCAGATAATCGAAAGATTAGCATTTATCAAGCGTCTTTAGACGTACAGATACAAAAAGATTGAATAAAAAATAAATACAAAAGAAAATGCATACTCAGATGCTTATCACGTCATATTTTAGTAAGCTTTGTCATGGCCACACGTGCCTGTTGAATGCGCCGTCGAATCTCATTTTCACAGCTACTCGAATTGTCGATCAAAGAGCCGAGGTACACATAACTTTGAACTACTTCACAACGGCCTACTGACTTTATTTCTCGATGATTATCGTGCTCTCTATATACGATCATAATATTAAGGGTTGGATCGTCAACCAAGGTGGGGATTTATTAACGGAATAATAAGGGTTAATTTAATTCAATTCAATTCAATAGATTTATTGGTTCTATATACCTAAGTCCATTTAGGGCATAGAACGTGTCAAAAGAAAATTTGTATATAGGGCATACACAAAATGAAACAGATATATAAATGTATAAAGTTAACGACGACAAATCGTTCACACAAACAATGATATTTCTAATTAAATCTTATTTCATTATGAAATAAGTACAAAAATCGTAATCATATCACAGAACTATTATATTATTGAAGAAAGCTTTTCAATTTTCTTTTAAAATCTTAATTCAGGGAGTATTCTGACGTTTTGGGGAGTGTTCCAAATTTTTATAACTGAATATTCAACTTCTCTCTGTATATAATTAAACTTTGGCTGTACTGTCTTCAGATTGTTTCTCGATCTAGTGGTGTGATTGTGATTTGATCTTTTATTCTGGAAGATATCTTGATTTTTTCTAATGCCTCTATAATGTACAGACCGAAAACAGTTAGAATTTCATGATCCTCAAAAATTTCCCTATAACTTCATCCTAACAATGCCTCCAAGAGTTCGAGTTTGGAGAATTAATATGCGTTTATAGCATCAACTGAATTCCCTCAAAAAACGATACCTTAGGATATCCTTGATTCTATATATAAAAATAATATGCTATTTTCATATTCAATCCAGTAAATGAGATTTTAAGGCTATTTTAAAAGCATACATAGAACGAATTTCTTTCAAATATAAAGACATCCCAAGAAATATTTCAGCACCCTATTAGCTTCATGGAGGTTTTAAATAGGTTTCAAGGTGACATTTGATAAGAGTTGTGTTTTATGACTGCATTGACTATGGCCAAATGCACTCAGAATCGAATTATCCTACCAACAGGTTATAAGGAGTATCCATAAAACCTATTTCATACGGCCAATAGTCAATTTAGTCTGTCAAGTTTTAATGGAGCTTTATGGTGGTCTCATATAAATTGTGTTAAAGCTATTTTGTCCTTACGACTGTCTTAAGACTTACCGACTTTAAAAAAGCCTTAAGAGAGCCTACTGGTTTTAAACAGTGGAAGGAAAATACTCAATAAAGCCGCCTTAAAACTATATATTTTCCAAGTAAAATAGGCACAATTAAAATCTTCCTTCAAACTTATTGGCTTTAAGGATGCTTATGATAGGATAGACCGATTTTTGTTAGATAGGCATGTGGTGAATGTCTAGATAAAAAAGCTTTCCGGTTTCATGATAGAGCACTGATAAAATGTACATAAAGCCAAATTATCTTTATACGTCATTTTGTCTAGCAACATGTCTACGGGAAAGCAATCTTAAGATAGAATAGTTATTTCATGGCCTCAAGTTATGATGTAGCCTAAAGGATTTAACAAAGCTTTAAGAACAGAATAATGAGTATTTATCGTAGACTTAACACAGACTTGCTCAAGTACTTGTAGTTTTAAGGCTAGCTTCATCGAAAGCCGTAACAGCTCGCTTAAGTGTGGGCCCTTCCGGCTGTGTGGAGGTTATATCATTGCCTTGATGAAGTTCTTGAAGCAAGTTTGCTTTAAAAAGGTATGAAATACTGAGCTGTATCAGCCTCCTGTAGGTTTCGATAAAACTAAAAATGTTTCTTGGGATTCTATTATATCATCTTAGTCCCATAAAGATAGGACTCTTTTCAAAATTAGAAATGGTGTGTGAAGTCACAACTAGATTACTGCAGCCCCTTGTTTCATACAAAGGATTGAAGTTATTTTGATGAAATTTTGACGAATTCATTTTAACCAGTGAGGGCACTGTTAGTATTTTAAGGGACCTAAATGCAATCCTGAACGCATCTCTGTATTTAAGCGACGCTATATATTTTATTGCATTTTTTTGGAATATGAATACCACAGACAATTAACCTATAACTCAACCTAGAGAAAAAAATTGCTTGCATAGTAGTAGTAGTAATTTAGTAGTATTTTAAGTAGAGTTAGGGCAGCAATAAAACAAAAGCTTCTTGTTATTCTTTATCCATACGACGTTTCGACTAATATATAGTCATCGTCAGGTATCAGAATGTCGAAGTTTTAATCGTATAAAGCAACATGGTACGAGTATCGCTAAAGACACTGCCCACAGTGATAAAATTCAACGAAAATGTTTATACAACACATACGTATAATGCATTGTGCTCATCTCCTTTCTATAAACATCCAATTGTCAGTCTCAAATCTGTTAATATGGAATTAAAGACATATTTTAGAAATTGCCCACACTGACCTATATGCATTCGTAGATCTGTGCTGATAGAGCAATTGAAACCTTGTTTAAAATACAAAAATAGCCGTATTCCAAGTAAATCTTTTGAGGGAACTACTGCTGTTTTTGTAGAAACTCGAGTATGGTTATTCTTGTAGAGTTATCAAAACTTTATCCTCATGAGTAGGACTAAGGCGGTTTTTTGGAAACTTATCTTTTACCACGAAATATGAAATTCCGGATTATAGCTGTTTCTGTAAGAAACAGAAAAAACAAAATTTTATATTTCGGGCTTTCTAAAGTGGCTGTACTGATATGACTGAAGTTCGGTGGGCAAAATGCTCTAGATTTCCGACAGAACTGAGAAAGATGGACCCCGTTTAATTAGTTCCTGGTCAGACTGGGAAGTATTCGGTGTGTCCCGTGAACAAAGCCGGCAGATGTTTAAGTTCCCATTAGCAACATGAAATAGTAGGGCAGAAGAGACGACAGTTTGCAAAAGGGTAATTAGGGGTTGGAAGTGTTGGATGTTGGCTCACGGAAATTGCTTTTTGAACCAAACGCATCGGGATTTGTTCTACCCGATGACATTTACGTTGGATAGAGTGAACTTTCAAGTGAAATTGATTCGGTTTAGATACTGACAACGCAGTGGCCAAGCGATTGTTTCACGGCGTCCAGTCCACGGCGAATATCGTTCATTTGAATGGCGTTCATCGGACTTGACTTGACCCCACTTGATTTTTGCTTGTGGGGTACAATGATACAGAAAGTTTACGTCTACGTGCCAAATATACGCGAGGAGCTTATTACCAAAACTATTCAAGTCAGAAATGAAGTACGGAAGGACAAAGCGATGATCAGTCGCTCTACGCAACATGTGTCAGTAAGAGCAAGAGCATGTCTGCAACACCAAGGAGGACATTTCCTACAATGGATATAACATTTGCTTCATCTTTTTTCCAAAATAAATGTAGTGCTCACTAAGTATCTTGTTTTATTGCCTTCTCAACTGCCGCATTAGGCAATAAAGGGTCATCTTCAAACCATCATAGTGTTACAAGTCTTTAGTCCGATTGGTCAAGAAAACACTTGGTACGGTACACTACGCCTAACCTAATTCTTAACAGTCTAATTTATCTACAGTCACTACACTAATTTATATTGATCCTACACTTCACTAATTTATGTCACAGTTCATTTATTTCGCGCGCGCCACTGGAACGTCGCGTATTACTACCGAACACTGACTGCTGCACTGCATTGACTCTTTTCACTCTCATGCGGTGGCACCTTATATTAAGCAGCGCCATCTCTGGAACATTCTCGATAACTCGCGATCTTAATAACACGTATCGAGAAGGAAATTTTCTAGAATTCACGTATATGGCCGGCTGTCCAGGGCCGGACTGGCACAATAGCTTGTAAACTACTTTACTTAGGGCTAAGGTGTATAGCTATATTTTTTGGGAAACACCATGTGCTATCGCTTAGAAATACAAAAGATGTAGGCTAACAGCTTCGATTTCTTGAAAAAACTAAGAAAAAAAACGCAAAAAATTACATAATATAATTATTTTCTCTTAACAATTTTTTTTGCCCTGATCTGAAATGAAATTTGTAAGTTTACGAACTACATGTTCCGCTATCGAATGAGACTTATTTTTTGTTTCTAGTACATACTCATAGGTAGCTATGGCTAAATTAGTACATCGCTCGTGCATCAATCAAACAAAAAACAAAATGGCTGCCAGTTTATTACCGGTGGGATAAAAACTACTTTTGAGGGGTGATTTGTCGATAAAAATTAACGTATTTTATCCCGCTAAAGGCTCCGACACCTATGACCGCACCCATTGTATACAGGGTGTTAATTAAGTATGTTAACAAACTTCAACTCCGAAAAATAGAAAGAAAATGTCATATGAACATGGGTCCGGAAATGCTTCCTAAGGGAGCTACGCCCTTTTGCATGGGGCACCCTGAAGACGGTTTTCCCTCGATATTCTCGAAACCAAAATTACGAAATTAGGTACGATGGGTAAACTTTTGACGCTGAATCTGACTCTGAATTCAGAATTTCATAATTTTAATCAGAGGCGTATCATACGGGAGGAGTTAAGGGCAAAAATAACTCCATTTTCTAAATGAATCGATGCAGGTTATTGTATTTAATAATTTGCATTTTTCTCAAAAACGGTTAGCCCTATCGAGATGTACCAAGACACACCATTTTTACGTAGAAGTCTCTGAAATACCATATTCTAAAATCAAAATGCCAAAAAAATTACCATTTAGTTTGTTAACATACTTAATTAACACCCTGTATAGGACTAAAGGCCGGTTTAAGGTATCAGATAGGTTAGCGTATGGATGTTATGCGTCAGATAAGATGTACGTGAATTCGTAAGTTTAGCCTTCAATTGTTTAAACAATTTATCTAAAAGGTAACCGTTAACTTCCAGATAAATATTTAACTGAAGAAGAGAGAGAACTGAAGAAAAGTCAATAAACTCAATTTTTTTCCAATATTATCAAGACTGGTATACTTAGGGTGACCATCCGTCCGGAAAATCCCGGACATGTCCAGAAATTTGGAGCTAACTTTCGTGTCCGGGCGGAATTACAAAAATCGATAAAATATCCGGAATTTGAGCCGCAATTGGAAATAGTTGACACAACATACAGCGAAATGAAAAAATACAACTGATGGATAGGCAAAAAAATAACAAAAATCAGTAAAATGCACGGAATTTGAACCTCAAACGAAAATAGTTGGCACAGCATACAGCGAAATAAACAAATTAACCCTTAACTGGTATGGCGGGGTCAATTCCAGTCGAAATAATTAATGAAATTACAGAGAAGCAGAACGACCTCGCAACCCCACCGTCTAGCTATTCCCTTAAAACGACAATTAAAGCACCTACATATTGGAGTTGGTGTCGACCTTTCGCCTAGTCAGGAGATCCACGTAGCTTGGGTCATACCTTAAACGTAATTTTGTCTGTGCAACATTTGTGAGAAGTAGTGGCTAATCCAAACAGTGATAAAAGACCTCTGCCTCAACAAGAGTTACAACAGATTGTTGATTAATTTGTTAGTGAAGATGGCATTTCTGATGCCCCCACTATTGGAGTGAGAGCTCTTATTTGTCGAGTTGGTAACAATCCTGAAGAGAACTAGAACCAAGACAAGCGTATTGGAAGAGCCTCTAAGCGTACAAGGTGTTATATTTGCCCACGTAACGAAAATTAACAGTGACTCATGTGTGACAAATGTCATAAAAATATTTTTGTAGAAATCATTGTATAAAAACAAGCATTTGTAGCAGATTGTAAGGACCAAAAATCTGTGTTGCAAAACTTGTTTGTCAGAATTTTTATTTTCCTGAAAAATGTTTGTTTTCTTTTGTTTCTTAACTAATTTTGTATATATAAACAGGGTTTGTTCATTTTTTATACAAAAACACATTTTTAGCTTTTATCATTGAAAAGTTTGTCCTTCAACTACTCTTCAAATGTACCCTGTATTTTTTCCATGCGGATGTCTGGAATGGATTGTTTTTGTTTTTATAGTAGCAATATTAGAACACAATACAGCTTTTTTACAATCATACCTGGCGTTTTCATTTTTTTACACAAAAATTCTATAGGTCTAACCAGACCCCGCCATACGTAGAGTGTATTTTTTTTTCGCCATGCCAGTTAAGGGTTAAGTTGACGGACAGGCAAAAATAAGGCATTACTGTCGTTGAATGGCCCTTCATTCTCTTACAGCAACCCCCCCCCCCTACCCCCTCCCCCCTCCGTAGGCACCAAGCGTCCGGAATTGATCTATGAAGTATATGGTCACCCTAGGTATACTGAAATAACGAAGCCGCATAATTTTTCTGTATGCCAATTCGGCACAGGCGGTGTCGTGGTGTGCCTTTTCGCTACCCCCCCCCCCCCAAGCACCCCCACCAACCCTAATTGGAGCGGAGCGTGGGGGGCGACGACACAGAGCAGCGACATCGCATCGCAGGTGGCTACAATGACAGTCGTTTAGCAGGCCGGTTGCTCTCTTTGCACGGCTAACTACGATTAAATGACTGGCTGCCACCGGCCACCGGGACATTCGAATTCGTTGACCGGGACTCTGCCCTTTAATACACGCACACGCAGACAGACGCACACCACGTGGAACATGGGACAGTTTTCCGGATGAAGAAGGAAGGGTCCAGCGACCGGCTATGAAGCACGAGCATGTCGTTATTTTAGAGGCGGTTTTAATTAAGACAGGTTAGTTTGTCGTTGTTGGAAACTACGTAGCAGATGGCAGAGTTGCTTCTATTCTCTTTGCACCAACATAGACTATATATAGGGTGAGTTTTTAGTACCGAGTCGATAACTCCACTATTGTAAGTATTGTAGAAGATAGCGGAAAGATGTATATAAAAGTTGTAGCCAAGGATATGCTTCTTGCTCAGAAAATATTTTTATTTATTCAGGGTGATCCATAACTACGTGGTGACGCAAACATACATTTCTTTAAATGAGACACCCTATATACTATTCCACATTGAGGTTCTACTAATGATTCCAGATCTTAAAATATAAGAGATTGTAGCAGTATACGGGGTATTCAAAAGTAATGACCATTTTTAGGTATATCCAAATCGCTGCCAAAAGAACGTACTGTATATTGAAAATATATGAGTCAAAAATTATTTTGTTACATGGAAGGATAAAAAACATCCTCTAGTTCTAACAGAGGATGCAAAAAAATCGCCGACCCATACTCATATATAGGGTGAGGTAGAATACAAAAACTAGATCTCTTTTTTTTTCAAATATAATATCAGGTAGGCTATGAAATATTAACACTGACACAGTCCGAACAAAAAGATTCTCCAATGTTTCAAATGCGAGAGTGCCGTAGTTCTAGATATCACTGTTGATAGTTGATGTATTCTGGAGGCAAGTAAGCAATTTTTCAATTCATTTTCTTGTGGAATGAGCTGCCGGGAAATCTGTTTCCCGACGGCTACAACCTGCAGCGTTTCAGATCTAACGTGCACCGACACTTATCCTCTCGTACCGTTTCTACAGTGCCATAGGCTTACAGCCTCTGCGGGAGGCTGACTATAAAAAGAAAACTAGTCAGTTTTTGAAGTTCTCAGACCAAAGACATACATAATATGTTTCCCTATTTCATTAAACGGGCGTTAATGACAAAAAGAGAGACAAACAGTGAAACGTTGGCGTCCGCAAAGATGCTAACGGCACTTGAGGGCCGTAGCAACGTTGTGCTTTCGCTACTCTCGAATCTGCATGCCGGCATCGTTTTGTAATTTCTCGCTTGGCGGCGGCGACGGCGGGACACAAATTAATTTTCATAATTTCCCTGAGAGGTACGTTGGACACACGAACAAAGTTCCGATTTAATTTCGAGTGCCGTGCGTCATTTTCTTTGCCGCCGGAAGCGCTTGCCGCTCGGAATGTCTAATGCTGCTCTGAGTCTCCTAAGGCTCTGTATTATGTAGTAGTAGTAGTAGTAATTTAGTAGTAGTCATTTATTAGTGTTAATACACAAAAGTGTTTACACAGGTCAAAATTAACTTAAGTATAAAAGTCCAACAATTTAAACAATACATATCATACAGAGATTTAGAAAAAGATCAGATCATTTGAAAATTCGAAACTATTAAAGGGAAAATAATAAAATCAGTTAAAGTATGCGTAATAATGCTGCTCCAATAATAAGCCTAAAAATAAAAAACTGTATAAAACTAGGTAAATAACAATTCAAAAATGTATAACAATAATTCACAAGACAGATATCACAACGAGACCAATAGGGGTCACATAAATAGACAGAATTAATGTACAAAAGAAACAGGAAACTCAAGCCATATCACAGAAATTATTAGATAAATATTCATCAATGATAAAGAACGCCTTTTCTGTTAAATAACCTTTGAGTCTTCTATGGAAAGTCTTAAAATCCAGTGATTTGACAGTGCCAGGTAATAGGTTAAAGAATTTTGCGCCATAAAAATTTGTACCATTCCTGGTTCTTTGAAGACGGTAGTGATAGGGACAGATGTTATTTTTATTACGGGTTTCATATGAGTGTGTCAAGTAATTATTGAGATTTTTCTTAATGAACAACAGACGGGTTAAAATATATGCGCTAGGTAAAGTCAGTATTTTTAATTTACTGAACTCTGTTTTACATGAGTCTCTATATTTCAACCCAGACATGTACCGAATGCAACGCGTTTGCATGGCAAAAACCTTTTGCATGTGGGGAGAGTGCCTCCAGACCAGAATTGCATAGGTCATTTTGGAATGGAAGTAGGCATGGTAGCTTGTAACTAATACATTATCAGACACTTTGTCTTTTAGATTACGAATGACGTAGACAACTCTGGACAAGGCATTTACAACATAATCGGCATGTACTTCCCAAGTCAGAGTACTATCGATATGTATCCCCAAGAATTTTACGGATTTGGCTGATTCCGTATCATAATGGCGAAGGCTGAGAATGAGGGACTGGGTTTTTTCAACATTAAGTGATAGCCTGTTAGCTGCAAACCACTCCCCTATTACAGTTTTGCATAACGCGCTTTCATCCATTAGAATATCTAAATTTTCATTAAAATTTATGATAATGGTATCATCAGCGTATAAAAACAAACTACTATTATATACAGAAGACAGGCTATTTGGAATATCGTTGATATATAATAAAAATAGAATCGGTCCCAAAACGGATCCCTGAGGAACTCCGTGAACGACTGATTTAGTATCAGAAGTACGGCCATTATAATTTGCGAGTTGCTCTCTATTCGATAAATAAGATTCTAACAATTTTATGCTGGTGGGCCCAATCTGGTAAGCTGCTAATTTTTCCAATAAAATACAGTGCTGAACACAGTCGAAAGCTTTGGATAAGTCATAGACGTCCGACTTGATATATAAATGATTTTCGAAGGCTTCATTAACTGTTTCTATTATCTATTATGATGTGTCAGCTCTTTTCTGAGCTGTGCAGCTTAAATAATAATAGTCGTCTTTATTCAACTTGTATTAGGTTAGGTTAGGTTGAAAGTGAGTGGGGCAGCGCTGCCTCGTTCCACTGTGACTCAGTTGTGTCTATTGTGGCTCACATCTTTTTAGGATTCACTGTATAGTCCACACCTCTTTGCGAAGGCGATCAACGTGAAGCGTGAAACTTCCTTGAAAACGCCTTCGACTGCAGTAGCCCTGGTGTATCCCGCCAGTGCAGGAGTTCTTTCCTCTATGCCCAGTCTAAGATCGTCTTTTTAGCGGTGCTTTTTGCAATTCCCGCAAATGGTTCTGGTCCCACGAACACAGATTCAGTTCCTCCTCTTGCGAGCGCGTCGGCCAATACATTGCCTTCCACTCCGCAGTGACTCGGAACCCAAATCAAGGATACCCTGTTTCCCGTTCCGAGTTTGTTGAGGAGGTGCATGCAGTTCCATACCAGTGTTGAATCAACCCGACTGGAGCACAGTGCTTTCAATGCAGCCTGGCTGTCTGAAAAGATTTTTATAGATCTGCTTGTCAGGCGCCTTTTCTTGTATTAAGGTATACAGGAAGTGTAGCAGACAGTGGCAAAGTTGACCAACATGCTACTCTTATAGTTAACCACTCCTGCATCACTTCAGGTTGTTCAGTAGTACATTAAATTGTTAAGATATGAAAATAAAGACATTTAACACATTCACACATACATGAGTCCTTCAAGGCAGAAAAAAAAACAAAATCTTACAAGAAATTAGTGCATAAACAAATTATTAAAGGTTATCATAGGTTAATCAATATTTTTACTGCTTTTCTGAATTGTACAAAGACTCGGGATTATATGAAAAAGACCTCTGAAATAAAGCTGTAGAATGAACAGGAATAGTTAAAGCATAACTAAACCTTTTATGTCTGTCGTTTGTCTTTCCTAAAAATTAGCTTTTCCCTTAGATAAATGGGCTTGTCTGTAGATATTAGCTTATGGATAAGGTAATGATATTTGATGACATTTTTAACATTCATCCAATGGAGTCCAACTAGTGGTTTGCATGTATAGTGTCTTGACAATATTTGAGCTGGATAAAATTCTGTTGAAACGAAAAGGAAAATGATAATTATTCGATATTTTTCATAATGTATTTTCTTTCTAAAGTATCATACCTTTTGAACTATGTATGATGGTAATAAATTAGTGAACATGATTTTTAACGTAGATTCTTCATTGTTTGGATAAAAACGTGAGATTTTGGGTAGTTTTTAGAAATTCCTTGAAATTGAAAAATCTCAAAAACTATCGATTTTTGTCCATACATACATTAAGCGAATCTTAGCTCTACTGTCATGCCCCAACAGGAATACGTCGAATTACATTAAATCCTGCATACACATAAATAAATTTTCAAAATCACACATTTCCTTTAATCGAAACATACATATTCCTCCTCCAGCAAACCTCAACCCCAAATCTGTTCCAGCCAGCTAAGAAGCCTCCCAAATCCGCTAACCAGGCCGGCAATAAGTAAAGACGTCACCAATCCTCCCATTACATGTCTCTACTCCTCCTTGAAATTAGGCAGGGAGAGTCCTTTCCGGCACGACGGCCTCCCATTTGCATTTCCCCCCTTACCCCAATACTCTCCACCCCCGTCAAGACGCGCCCTTTGATTTACTCTTTGACCATAGGAGGCTGGGAAACGGTTACGGCAGTGGTGTGCGCAACTTGGATGCTTAGGGGTAGGTGCCCTTTTCTATCATTGTCTGGATATTTAAGAACGACAAATCATCAAATCATTGAGAATAGGAAGTTTCGATAGGTTTAAATACCTGACAACCCCCCCCCCCCCCATGTGTACGCCACTGTACAGGACCAATTTTAGGTTTAAATAGGTTTAAAAATAAATACAAAATACTTCGCTTAGCATTGATCTAATCTTCCTATCACAACTTTGAGAATAATCTTTTTATAAGATATCACAGATATAAACCACCTATCATCAACTTTATTATAAATTAAGTAAATATATGAGTATAAAGCAACAGTATGTGAACAACATCGTGACAGGTGACAAGACTTTGAAAAACTCTCATAATGATATTGAACACGCCATAAAGTGTAGCTTTATCATTATTTACATGCACCAGTGGTATCAATGTAACCATTACTACGTTTTCGAATTGAATACGATGCCATATCCGACATTTCCTGTGTTTACATGTTTAGTTTTCAGATCGATTTGAATCATTTCGTGAAGTGGCGAGCAAGCTGTCAAAACTATCCTAACCTATAAATCTCACATAACCTACAACCTAGCCTAGTCTTCGTTGAGTACCCGACCAAGAATAACAAAACCGACGTACCCGAACTTTAGAACCATCGTGTATTCACGATTTTGTTTTCTTTGTGGTTTTCGTGTTTAGAAAAGATATTACAGATTCAGAGAGACCGTACGCGCAGTCGCCGATTCGGTTTCAATACCGCTGCCTGTTTACATGGATTTCAGTCCGATACGATCCACATTCGATCCCAGAAAAGAGCGGTATCGACCTTGAAACTCAATTCACTTTCGATCCAAATTTTGCAGTGTTTACATGCAGTATTCAGTACCAAAATCGAATTCAGTTCGAATTCAATTCCACATGTAAACGTAGTACATATCTACTTGTAATAAGACTCGGTAACTTCACCTTGATAACCGCCTTACCCACAATGATGCTTGTATACCTACTTAATACAAATACACATATTTAAACTAGAGTATACTCATCTCTACTATACCGTATTATAGGTTAAATATATACTACTCGTAAGTAAAATGCGAACACCTAGAAAAAAACGGATATTTGCATTGAACATTTTGCTTGACAGTGCCATCTCTAGTACACATGTAGAACTTTTTGTTCATTCAGACGCTATTTACCTACATAACACCTCTAAAAAAACTCGAGTTGTGTAAAAAAAAAGCATAGCTCTTTGTCGATTCAAAAACGATGCAAATGTGGCGAGAGACCAGTTGGTTGTGTAAATATGCCCCTTAGAAGACGACAGCCCCAGTTTACGCTGTCAAACCCCTTTTAACGGGGTCGAATTGTAGACCAACGAGAACGTGGTGCTTCTTTCAGAGCAATTGCTGTAACCATGGGGCGTAGCGTGGCTACAGTTGTAGTAGCATGGCGCGCATGGATCGCAGAAGGGCGAATGCAGCGAGTTAGAGGTTCTGGAGCACATAAACAAACTACAGACCGGCAAGATCGTCATCAGAATGCGATTCACTCGAGCTGTTGCTGACGCTTGGTATGCAGCTATAGAGAGGCACATTCGAATCCGCACGGTGTACCACAGATTAAGTGAAATAGGCTTAGGATCATATCGTCTGCATCTAGTGCTTTCACTCACTGCAAATCATTGTCGGCAACGGTTGGATTGGTGCCAAGAACACTAACAATGGCATGCTGAGTGGCATCAGACGGCCTTCTCCGACGAGTCCAGGTTTTGTTTGGGGGCAATTGACGGACGCCAACGAGTATGACGACAACGGGGTGAACGACGTGATCTCCAGTTTGCTGTTAAGCGCCATGTACACCGTCCTATTGGTTTGATGGTTTGGGGTGCCATTGGATTCAACAGCAAGTCACCTTTACTTGTGATTCATGGCACAATGACTACGCAACGTTATGTGAATAAGATGTTAGAACCAATTGCCGTTCCATATGTCCGATGCCTCAAAGAGGGTTCCTTCCAGCAAGATAACACACGTCCTCATATTGCAAGGGTATTGCTGAGGTTCCTACAGAAAGCTGAGGTTAGGGTACTCCCCTGGCCTCCACGATCACCCGATTCATCGCCAATTGAAAAAGTATGGGATTGGATGGGTCAATACATTGGCGATTTACCCAATCCTCTGACCACGCTGGACGAAGTAGAACATGCTGTGAGGGCAGTTTGGGAGGCTGTATCTCTTGAGTTTATCAACAACCAGATTACGAGCATGCCGCGTAGGCTAGAGGAGTGCATTCGTCAACATGGAGGACCCATCCATTATTGATTTGATCTGTTATATTTTTTCAAAATAGCATTATCAGTTTGAAATTAACACTGGTTTTCTTTGAGAGTGATCTGAGAGTGACAACAACGTTCCTCTCTGGCTTCAATTCCCGAGCCAGATGAAGATTCCCTGGGATACTAGAGTGTATTTAACTTTCTAATCCAGACTTTATAAAGCTTCTGCTTTCTATTTTTTTGTAACCACCTTCCATTGTAGGTTTGACTAGCTATCCTGCTCTTTGTAAACAAAAAAACCCCACAGCAAGCCAGTCCAATCTCCATTACTACCACCTTCACCCTGATAAGAAAAAGAACCAAAGAAGGCGGGTACTTCTTCCATTTCCGTCTTGGTTTATCTCGTATTTTGAATGGGAAAGCTTTTTGCCAGTCCCGAAAGCCCACAATTTTAGCAAAAACGATTCTAGCTCAATTTTGGATCCCAGTATGGATTTGTGGTCGTATTGGGTCACTAATAACTCTATATCAAGTGCAGGTGTCATCTTAATGTGCCATCTCCAGTTAACTGCAGTCTTAGTTTCTCTCTCACTGAGACCGCCAAAAACTACCTCTCTCTAACTTCAGTTCCTCAGCCTGGTGAAGATATCCTGAGATACCGGGTAACCTGAGAAACTGTAGTTAACTTTCTTATCCAGATTTTATAAGCTTCTGCTTTCTATTTTCTTGTAATAAGCTTACAAATTTAATCAGATCTAGAAAATTGTCATATTATCAAGATAAAATCATGAACCATACCAACAATACACAAAAGCTATGGAAATGTGTGAATAACGTTATAGGTGTAAACAACTCTGGTAAAGACATTGGTAAAATTATGTCTCAAAGTGGAAACATGTTGAACAATAACTTAGATATTAGTAATGAATTTAACCGATACTTTTGTTTTATTGGTAAACATCTAGCAGAAAAAATTAAATCAAGTATCCGATACCTAGACACCCAAACAATCAGACTTTCAAACTCCATTGTAGTACAAGAAATCACTGAACAAGAAGTAATTAATTCAATAATACTGCTGGAAAATGGAAAAACACCTTGAATAGACAATTTAACTGCTGAAACACTCAAAATCGTAGCACATATTATTTTGAAACCATTCACTAGAATAATTGACTGTTGTCTGGAAAAGGGTATTTTTCCATCTATACTCAAAAGTGCGACAGTGATGCCTATACATAACACTGGTGATGAATATGATTTATCCAATTATAGACCTATCTCACTTATCTCCTGTTTGGCAAAGGTATTTGAAAATACAATAAAGAACAAATTAACAGAATTCTTAGAGAAATATAACATACTTTCTGATAAACAGTTCGCTTTCAAAAAAAAATAAATCTACTGAAGATGCGGTGACATATGCAATGGGAGAACTATGCAAAAATGTGGGCAGAAATATTCCAACATTATGTGTCTTTGTGGACCTAGCAAAAGCATTTGATACAATTGATCATATAATACTCATGAAAACTTTGCAAAATTATGGTATACGGGGTCAAATCTAACATCTAATTAAAAGTTACTTAAGTAATAGAACACAAACTTTGTCATAAATAAATGTTCTAGTTCTCCATTGCCTATAACATGCGGTGTTCCTCAAGGAACGGTACTGGGACCATTATTCTTCAACATATATATAAATGACCTATTTGCGGTTGATGTGAGTGGAGATGTGGTGTTTGATGTGGTGGAGTTTTGCAGACGATACAGCTGTTATATTTTCTGCTGAAAGTTGGGAAATATTAAAATCAAAGGCTGAAAATGGTTTTAAAAAAAATGTTTAACTGGTTCAGTAATCGACTTTTAACAGTCAGTTTCAACAAGACTCACTTTATTCCATTCGCGTCGTACGCAAACGGCTTACCGAAATACACCAACTTACAAATCAGTTGTAGACAGGTAGCTCCTATACCAATGTTCACCAGTATCAAGTACTTAGGAATATATCTAGATTGCCATATCAAATGGAAGGAGCATACAGAATATGTTGTCAAAAAGATACGTTACGCTATAAGCAAATTTAAACTCCTTTCCACTATACTTATCTATGAACAGATGATTATTGTATACAAAGCACTTGTTGATAGTCATATTCGATATTGTATTGTGGTGTGGGGCGCAGCATGTAAAAATAATATAAAACCAATAGAAATTGTACAAAAACGTTAATAAAAATTTTATATAAAGTGAAATGTACATATCCTAGTGACTTGTTATTTTCTAAAACAAAAATTCTAGATATCCGCCAAACACTTTTCATGTCATTAGGTATTTACCAATATAAAAATAAATCAAACTTGACAAAGCACGAACATAAATATGACATAAGATATGCATCTAACGTTGTACCAAAAGCAAGGAAAAACACTTTATTAGGATGTCATACATTTCTTGCTCCAAGACTACACAATGAGATACCAGAAAGCATAAAATGTCTAGTGCCTCTAAATTCATTCAAGTGTGGTTTAAAACAATGGATAGTGAATAATAATCGTATTAAAATTCACCAAATTGTTGACATGTGTAATACCTATTATTACTAATATCTATAGAATCCATAATATTTAAACATAAATATTCCTGAATTAACCCTTATTTGCTGCTTCTATTTTATAATAATTACTTCGTACCCAAGCATAAGTATTTAACTTTTTTGGGGCACTTTTGTTGTTTATTGTATTTTATTTATATTTACAATAAACGCTATACATACCTTCCATTGTACGTTCGACTAGCTATCCCGCTGTTTGTAAACAGAAAAACCCCACAGCAAGCCAGTCCAATCTCCATTACTGCCACCTTCACCCTGATAAGAAAAGAAACCAAAGAGGTCGGGTACTTCTTTCATTTCCGTCTTGGCTTATCTGGAAAACCTTTTCGCCAGTCGCTCCTCCTTTGAGATGTGTGCGACGGTGGCTATCGTGAGGCCAATCTCGGCCATTTTGGGCTAATGGTAACGAGCCAGCAAACAGTCTCCGGCCTCAGACTCGTCTGACATTCTGTTTCATCTGCTTACACCCGCTGAACTGCACAATCGCTACACAAAGACGGCCTGCACAACGGACGACTTCGAATAACGTTAGAATCTCGTAAATTTCTAATGAATTTCCACCCTTGCTACAGTGAAATTAGGCACGTTTGGTAGAATAGTACTAGCAGCTCTATTAAACGTCTTAGAACAACACAGTGCAGCATATGGTCTTTGTATTAATTACAAGACAAAGTTTATTATCGTAGATAGATAGCATGACAATCATCGAGAAATAAAGTCAATAGGCCGTTGTGAGGTAGTTCAAAGTTTTGTGTACCTCGGTTCTCTGATCGACAATTCGGGTGGCTGTGAAAACGAGATTCGACGGCGCATTCAACAGGCACGTGTGGCCATGACAAAGCTTACTAAAATATGGCATGACCATAACATCACTAAAACTACGTAAATGTCGCGGGTTCAGTCTCTTGTGTTCCAGATATTTATGTATGCTGAGAGTCCCTCATACCGCACTTGGTACAAATGTTTCCATACTGAATGAGCTCAGTAATTCAAACAGACCCCCTCCATTGTGTCGACAAGAATGCTTACATTCTTCGGACATATTCATAGAAGCGATCGTATGGAGAAACTTGTAGTTCAGGGTCACACCCCGTGGCCATTCTCCTACGCGTTGGGTGGATACGACGAAACAGTTACTGGATATGAGTATAAAGAGCGCCACTGAACCGACAGTAAATCGGGAACGATGGCGAGCTACAGTGTTCAAAACTGTTGATAATATTCATGTCGGCAATACTCGCAACAGTAAATAATAGGTACAAGGGATAAGTCCATCGTGCAAACAAACAAAAAACGATACACTGTTGAAAAATAATAGATATAAAACTAGTGCATAGGTACTCATTAAGGGTCTAGGGTATAGCGCGCGAAATTGAGAATCCAAGAAAAGACGTATTCCCGTGTTAGCAAGTTGGCGTGGCCACCTCTTCCCTTTCTCGAGTATGTGTGTCTAAGATGAGGGTAGATAAGTCCAAAAATTCAAAAGTAAGGTCAAAAGGTCAAAAAGTCAGGTCCATAGGTCACTATAAAAATGAATTTCGCATTTCCAAGCTCCTGAAGTTACCTTTAAACTTACAGTAATGACTCAAAGAGAAAATTGAAGAAGAATGCTTGCGCTTGTGCAACTATTTAGCCTTTTTTGATATCGTGTTCGGTTGTTAAATTACAGGCATCTATAAAATGTATGATTTTGCATTGCGAGTTTTTTTGCACATTAAAAAACTTTTTTGAGAAAATCGAAAATAGTTGTCATTCATTAAGGTCTTAACTATCGCCTTCTGAAATATTATATATGTCGTTTGAAAATAGAGTGTGTTATGCGAGAAATTGTGAGTCCGTGTTTTACATGGCAAATATTTATGTATAAATGTGTGTATCCAGGCCCCTTAAGCATTTGGGGGGCATTACAGGAAGATGATCACCTACAAACGGGGTATCCCTAAATTCCTCCAATTTATAAGAACAGTGCTCTAAGATAGATTTATTCAGAGCCATTTTAAAGCGGTTTTTGTCAAGGTTCACAACACCAGGTAGATAATTATATAAGTCCACTTTCAGCCAATTTTTACTTCCCACACCAATAAGTGGTGGTTTGGTTTTTGATGTACCGGTCAGTATGAGTTGGCTTTCTATACATATAAATTGTGCCCTAATGTAGCTCCACTTCTTGTTAGAAGAACATCAAGGAAGGGAGTTTCTGATTTTCTTCTACCTCTATAGTGAACTGGATGTTTTCATGAACGCTGTTTAGGTGTGTCAGAAATTCTTCTAGCTTCTTCATTCCGTGACTTCAAATGACAAAAATATTATCGCCTTCGCATTTGAGCCATTTTTTGGGCTTATTTTGAGCTCTTCTTTACGCTGCCTGTTGAGTTTTCTCCATTGCAAAGTTCGTTACTACTGGGCTCAGAGTTCTTCCCATGACTACACTTTCAATTTGTTCGTACATGTTGTTGTCAAAACGTGCCTGAAAAGATTTGTTATGTCATCTGGAAATACGTTCTTGATGTGTTCAATTGCACAACATATGGCTACCCAAATTTCAACACAATCCATGTAGCGATTACTGATATTACGAGACTAAAAAAACGCCAATAAATAGACAGACAGACGGAAACGAATGACGTGGATTTTCGTTATTTAGATATCATAAAACGCCTAAAAAGCATGTTATCTCAAAATCGAAAATTTTCGTCATCGCAATACTGCCCTGTCCCCAATCGGTATGGGAAGTAAAACGATAAAATATCAAAAACAACTATTTGGACTATAATTATTTAAGCTAGTACACCTGTACTATAATAACTACTGTAAGAACGACAAGGCTGTAATTGTGGTAATTATCTTTGAACCGTATTTTGCCTTTTGGTTTCGACGCGCTCAGTTGAACGAGGCTCTACTCCCATTTTGATGTAAATTACTTAATTTGCTTCAGCAACTGAGGAAAAACGGGAGGCGTTAGGTATTTCTCGAAACGGCACCTTTGGGGGGCTTTGTAAATCAAGAAATCTCACTGCCAGGCTATTCTATACATCTACCATTTACAAGAGCTGCTTCCGGGAATTTGTATTCGTAACTTTTTGCTAAAAAAAGTTGTTTTATCTCAATTAAAGCACTGCATTTATGATAAACTATGGCACCATAATCCTTGTCTAAATCACGTATTTTTAATTACGTTTTACCTTATTATATCTTTTTTGATAGCTACAGAAACGATACGAATGTCTTCTTGAGGAATAAGGTCTCGTTCCTCTAAAAGAGAATGTTGCAGTTCATTTAAGGATAAAGAAATAGGAACACGACTTCGTACTCTTCGACCAAGCATGTCCTAGACATGTTCAAGTGGACTCGCATCGCTGGCCACTCCAAGACATCAATGTTTCTGGCATTATTATGCGTCAGAATAACAATTTCCAATAAAATCAACATAATGAATAACCAAATCTTACTAAACTTCATCAATGTACCTGACAGCAGTTAAAGACCCTCTTGGGATGATGTACAACTCTGTGCGTGCCTCCAGAGAAATTCCAGCACACACCATAAGTGATCCCCCTTGGTGGGCTACCCTAGGACTAAAGGTACATTCTATAAAACGTTCTTGTAGTTTTCGCCATAACCTTGTACGACCATCTGGAGACCGCAGGCTAAAGCTGGTCTCATCAGTAAACAAAATCCGCCCCCATTCATTTTCACTCCAGTGTTCATGATTTCTCGCGCTACACGATGACGTCTGAGAAGCTCCAGACACGTAGCGGGTCTATGACTACCAAGATTGGCTTCACCAAGTCTTCGTCTAACGGTCCGTTCGCTTACATTTTGGTATTTAGGACGTGATGAAGTCGATTTCTGATTTCTATAGCTGTAGCATGACGATCTCGTAGACTTTGTAAGATGATATAGGTATATAGAGCGATCATCATGAGCGTTAGTCCTTCGTTGGGGGCCAGTGCCAAGTCGTCTAGTGTAACATCCAGTTTCCAAAAAACGTGTATAAATACGGTGCACAGTGCTTTTAACGGGATAATAAATTGAGCAACATATCCGCTCATTTCTTCCGTCTTGAATCAACGCAACCATGACAGGCGTGGTTTGGGGACCAACAGCACGCTTTTTAGCTCAAATAAACGCAGCAAAACTTGCAAACGACTTGCTAGATATAGCAAAACTTTGACAAACGTCTGTCAAATTCATTAAAAAGAATAAAAATACTCATGGTCTACTATGCAGTTTTGAGTAATACAATTTTCATTTTAGTACATTTTTCATTAAATCCAGTTTTATTTTTCAACAAATGGTTGATTGTTGTTAGAAATGAATTAAAAAATGATGTTTTACTTGTGGGTGAATATTTAGGACAATGAAGCATTACAAAAATTATATAAGTGCTCCGTTTTTCGTGCCGGTGAGTCTATGTGTTGCATTGATGATCCCTTTGATCTGCGAAACGTCTAAATTTACACTTCTCACACATTTGTCGTTGTGGGAACAGTAGAAAAAAATGACGAGTGCAGTCAGAGGAAGCTGTCCTTTACTGAGTTTACCGGCATCCTGTCAGGGTTTTATAGGAGCAATTAAAGAGCAGGGCAAATTGGCGACAGCTTTCGTCGCACCAACTGTGGCAACCAGACCACCTAAAGAGAATGTTGACTTTATGCTGAGATATGAAAGAGGATGCTGAGATTTGTGTACGAGATTCGCATCAGATCATTTTGTATAATCATTATCTGCTAGGATGCCAAGCGTACGTTGAACTCTGTTGTCAATATGCTGTAATTTGTCTAATAGATCTGACAGTAAGGGTCTTTTTGGGGATATATTGAGCAACATCATTTTATACATGAGTCGTCAAGGGTGTACGGAATTTTGAAAAACCCAATAAAATACATTGGTACAATATTTTTTTGAAAGGCGTAAAAATACAGGTGTTCTAAGACGTTGATAGATGTAAAATTTAAAAAAATATTCCTAAGTTGTTTACTACAGAACAGTGTTCAAGTGGCAGTACAACTTGAAAAATATTGCAAGAACCCTAGCGCAACAAAAAATGTCGTGAAAGTCTAACAGCAGATATGAAATTGAAGATTTTTTTGGTGAAAATGCCTGGATATGGAGATTCCAAAAGTAAGCCACCGGTATATAATTTTGGAAGTAATTCTTAAAATTTTGCGTCCTTCATTTCTATTGTACTTTTATTTCCCACATCGATAGGTGATTTTGAGGTAATACGCTTTTTGGGAGTTTTATAAAGTCTAAGTCATAAAATAATAAAATTTCCGATGGTCTGCCTGTCGATCTGTCCGTCTCTGTTGGCGTTTTTCTAGCCTCGTAATCTCAGCAACCGCTGCATGGATTGTGATGAAATTTGGGCAGCGATGTGCTGCGAAATTGTAGTAGGTAATGCTGCTATATTTTTTTAAATAGATGCAAACTTAAACTTCGTTTTTAGGCAGTTTGGGTGTTGCTGATTATTTCCTACTATTTTTGGGTGACACAAACTAAGACTAAGAATTTTCTGATGTATGCATGCGAGTATTGTATCAGATTGTTCTGTATTGTATAACCTGAAGTTGATCGTAATGAAATTTCGACAAAGTATTACTACCTTGGCGAGGGTGGAAAACGCGTATAGTTTTTAGAAATCGTGTCAGTGGCGACCTAGCAATGAAGTAATAGTAAAAATACAAAGATATAAAAACAGCTCGAACTTCGTTTTTAGGCATTTTAGGGGTTTTTGCTGATCTTTTCCCACTTTTTTCTGTGTGAGTGTAAAATTGGCGTGGCTAAGGGGTGAAGGACTGTAAAACTGAAACATTTTTTGTACTTATAGGATGTTCATTGACCTGGGGAAGGCAGACCTAACGGCACAGCACACTTTTCTTTCTGTCGGGTGGGCGATGATTTGGTTGGAAGGGGATCTCGAACTTATAGCTTCATGCTATGGGAAAATAATAAAATTATATTACCGTTGTGTGTGGGAAATACTGAGTCAATCATCTTGACTCCATTTTTTGTGAAACGATATTATTCTATGGTTTCCGCGATATGTTGCTGTAAGCGACACAGTCTGAACATGGTTTCCGTCCGCTATTAATAACTCCAAAAATATAGCTTAATATTCCGTGGCACCGTAAGGGGGGAAGGGGGGGGGGGTTAATTTATTGGCCGTGAACGACGCCGATGCAACTCCGCCGGTCCTTGTGTGTCGATAAGCTGGGTAACTGCATCGGCGACTCTTTAATAATCGTTTTCAATGGAAGCGGTACAAATTTCACGTCGTAAATGCACCCCGTTTCGTCGCACGTGCCGCACGGAGTGGCGGTCCGCCATTATGTTTGTCGCTGCGGGAGCCACGCTTATACAGAGTGGACGTAGATGTCCTATCACAAGACAGTCGTCTCGATACTACTCAAAAATTAGCATAGCTTAAAATAAAATAAAGAAACAAGTTTAATAGTATAAATGATTTATTATTATTATTTATTATTTATTTTGTAATGCAAAACAAAATAGCGCCACCTCGAGGGCTATGCCTTGTGTGAGGTATACACTCAATTTATCCAACGTATCACCTTATCTGCAGCTAGTTTGGTTAACCTTTCTGTCTGTTTTGTGTTATTTCGTTCGTCCTTCTTCGTAGACCATAATCCTGGACCATAACTGAAACTGCAGCCGTATAGGGGGCTATAATTTCTCATATTTACCAATATGTAAACATTTTGTATGTACTTGAAATTTTGACGTGATATGACAAACGTTATGACAGTTTAATAATTGACTTTGTCTTTTCAAATTGTTACACACACACAAAAAGGAGTATTTAGCTTGATGATAAGTTCTTATAAGCAAATCAGTTTAGAACCGAGCTCACGACATGCTTTGAATACAACAGCTTGTATTTCCTCCGAGATACAGCAATGCAATCTGAGCAAAAACTTCGTCTTTTGCTCCCCTGTATGGAGCTGTATACACCAGAGCAACTGCTGCTGCTCTACAAGGCACAGATCCGACCAATCGCTGGAGTATTGCTCCCATGTGTGGGGATGCGCTCCGAAGCAAAGCACTCTCTAAAGCTTCCGGACACTATCCAGAAGAGAGCCATTAGACTAATCGATACGCCTAGCCTCAGAAAGGACCTCCACAGCCTGGATCATCGAAGACCTGCTCCTGTTTTACAGATTTTATCACGGAAGATGTTCGAGTGAGCTCTTCCAGATAATAACACCGACAGCCGTCCGAACGAGGAACACTAGAGGGGCTCTACGAGCTCATCCTTACCAGGTCGAGATCCCTACCCCCCGAACCAGTCTCCTCCAGCATTCCTTCTTTTGGAGAACTTCGACGCTGTGGAATGAGCTGCCGGTAAGTTGTTTCCTGACGGCTACAACCTGGAGCGTTTCAAATCCAGTGTACACCGACACTTAACCTCTCGCAGCGCCTCTACAGCTCCATAGGCTTTCAGCCTTTGCTGGAGGTTGACCACAAAAAAAGCAATGTTGTCACGCGCCCTCCTAATAAACCTACTACGGGTTCGCAAAGTCTATTAAGATCAGTGTATGCATAAGCTGTGAATGAGTGTCTCTAATCCTCCATTTAGAGCCCAATTGTAGTAACAGGGTTGGCGGATACAAGTCTCCTGCTCTTTCAGTTTGTTGAATATAGTCAAATTTAGTTCTGGGCTTAATAAAATGAGTCTACCCACTTACTGGTATGCACTAGCGACGCAGTTCGTCCCGGGACTTTAGATTGGTGGAAGATGCAGAGAAAGATCTTATGGTATCTCGTACACATCTTGTTGTCTTATCATTATCATTGTTGCGCGCCGACTCTCTCCTTTCTTCTCTCCTTTTCTTCCATGGACGAGTTGAGGAGTAGATGTCGCCACATACCGGAAAAGGTTTATCCACAATGGCGTGCTAGTGGATAGTATGACGGCCTGCATTTTCACGGTGCGCGAAGTGGGTATGACAGTTATCAAGCCCAAAAACGGCAAAAACCCAACAAAGGTATAATATGTCTTAATTGTGGAACACCCTGTATGTATTAAAAGTGCACAATATGCATTTGTATTGCGTCAGGTCCGATGCAAACAGCTGTCGTCGGCGTCGGTTCAGTATTTAGGGATATTATTGTGAATGCACCCCAAAAATACCCCGAGGATTAATCACCTACAATTTCATTAGAGTGTAGTTTAGTTGAATCGTGACATGAGAGAGAGAGAGAGAGAGAGAGCCGTTTTAATAATGCCGCCTTTCAGTTGTTCTCTGATAAGGATCTTGTTAAGTGTGTTGGCAATTCGTGTACTTACCAAGGAAAGTGAATTTTAAATTTAACTTCACAATACTTACATCGGATGGGACTTCACTATACTTTACAAACACACTGATGATTTAATTTAATGAATTATCCAAAGCATCCTATATACTAAAAACAGTTAGAGAATTCTGTGGAGAGAACACCATCAAGAGCTGCTGTTTTGCATTGTTCCATAGTATGTTGAGCTACGGCATCCCTTTTTAGGGTGACTGTAGAAATTAGAAGGAACATTGAACTTTGGAGTAGTTTGAACTGAAGGCATAATCTTGAATGTAATGATACTACCTGCTACTTCACAGACCTCAATAAAGCTGCACCTTTATTCTACTTGTTTGCACCAACAAATTCAAGTAGGTTATTGCACCACTGAATGCATATGTTCCTACACACTGCAACTCCTTTTCAACAGTTTATGTTAACTCTGATGAAACTACTTCTTATTACTTCTCTAGAAAGGTAAATGTTGTGATTCACAGTTACTCCAGAGCACTTTCTTCAACATAGTTTTAGACATAAAACTTAGATACTTAATAGACTGATAGACGCCCAGTTAAACTGTTCTTAGATAACTATTACGGGATGCATCAAATCATCCCCATCTTACTGGCTACCAAGAATATAACAAAATCAAAACAAATCCCTCATTGCCAATCCACGAAGGTATACCTCCTCTCCTAGAGCAGATTAAGGTCCAGAAAACCACCAATTACAACAGCTTTCCAAATTGGGTCTGCTGGTTTTAACCCTGCTGTTAAATGGGCAGAAGTTTGAGGGACCCAAACACCAGAAGAAGTGAACAGTAATCTAACTGTTGGTCAAAAACCCCCTGGTTTTGAGCTCCACCGAAAGGAATGGTCGACCCTAAACAAAATTTACACGACGCATGGAGTGTGCGCTGATTTGTTGTTTAAATGGAGCAAGCGTGAATCCCCACGATTGGAACGCCAAACTGTCATCAGGTGTAGTGCAAAAATGTGGCCTTAGAGCATATCCAGGCAACAACAAGGACTTCCTCCAAGCCAATCCATCAGCTGCAGAATGGATTTCTAGGCTCGATATTAATTTATAACCTAGTTACTATTGATATCGCAATTTTTGTCATTTTGTGTTGTTTATCTTAACAGTTTTACTATTTTATGACTTTTTCACATATATACTACATCCATACGCTAAATGAATAGACATAAAAATATCTAGTAACAACTTGTGACCATTGAACTAGAAATTTGCGCCATCCATACCCTAGCTTACGCAACCCCTCCTAGATTTTCCGAATCGCCATTCGTTTTTAATCCCTTAGTCATCGCCCTATGAAACATCATCTATTGCCATACAAAAAAAATCATGCTCGACCTCCTTCCTTCCGCCATTCCGACGTAATGGCTGCGTTTCGCTGATAAATAGAGTGTCTTATCTACGGCGGCACAAAATAACTGAAAATTATGGCCCGTGCTCCCTTAACACATTTAAAAACGTATCATCAACCCTCTAACGTTTCGTCTAATGCACCCGACATTCTCCAACCCCCGTCGTGATGCGTCATACTCGTCACGGACAATGGGACTGCCATAGACGGCAAAGTGGAAAACTAGACATATTTTTGACTGGCACTTATTTTCGTTCAGTTCTGTTCAGTGAGTGGGATATGTCTCAATCGACCGATATTATACCCGTTTTGCATCGAAATTTTCTCAGCGAATTTATTCATTGATCAATCCATGGTCGTCTTCAAGGTCAAACTGATTGTGTTTTCCATCTGTGCATAAAACCATGGATTTTGTGACAGCATGAAGTGCTGCCAACACTATTGCTGTCATATGATTAGCCATGACCGACTCTACTCACTAGGCCGGAGCATTGAAATATGGCAACACTGAATCGGGGGCCGAGCTTTTATTTGTTGTTAAGTCATTAGTGTAATCTTCCAGAGCAAAAAAGAAGATTGGAAGGTGATTTTTAATGTGTTTCTAATTATTTACCTGCACAAACGAAACTATAAAGATAAAACATGCCTGCAAAGTGTGTAGTACCAGGTTGCACTAGCAATTGTGCTTCCAATAAAGGACATAAACAGAAGTGGGTGAACGGTATTCCTCTTAAGGGCTGGTTATATTTATAAGAATAAAGACAATAATTTACAAACATTTCTGGACCTCCCAAATATCACAGAAAAAGACAGTTAATAGAACTCATCTGGGTATGCATCTGGGCATACCTACGAAAAGATTTGATAATGAAAGGGAATCAAAACCAGCAAGAATGGCTCCAAAGTGACCTAATAGTGAATTTTTCTAGCTCAAGTGAAAATTTACAAAGTAAATTGAGTGTTCATTTAAGTGGAAGTGGAAGTGGCAGCAGGAAACAGGTTGCGTTTATTTTTATTTTGTAGTGTTTGACTACGATGAACCAGACATCAAATGTAAGTGGTATTAGTAGTAGTAGTTCTAAAAAGTATTTTTCTTAATTTATCAACCTAGATGAACTCTTAATACATATAAAATGTAATAATTATTATTCTGAAACTATAATTTACAATAACCGGACCTCTATTTGACAGCTAAGCCACGTTGCCACATCTAAGGCTCCGGCCTAGTGTAGAGTCGGCCATGGATTAGCGGTTTTCGCAAGATCTATTTAACTCTTATTTGTTTGTGGCCCTTTGACAGTAAAACTGTCAATTTGATTGCGAGTTTTTTATTTATAAAATGTTTAATAATATACAGAGATGGGTATGCAACATACATGATACGCATCAGTGAAGAAATCCAAGAAGAAATCCGTTGACTTATTTGACGTCAAATTCCTGTTTTACACATGTAAATTTGAACCAGGAACTGAATCCACTAATTAAAACCATGGATTTATTGTTGATATAAAACAGGTATTTCTCCGAGCTTTCCATTGTCCATAAGCACAGCTACCTTTTTTATGGTCAGCCTATCGCAAAAGCTGTTAGCCTATGGCGCTGTAGAAGCGGTGAGAGAGTATAAGTGTCTGTGTATGTTAGATTTGAAACGCTGCAGGTTGTGGCAGTTGGGAAGCAAATTCCCTGGCAGCTCATTCCACGGCGAAAGAGATGAAAGAAGACACTGATGGTAAATTTAGTTCTTCTTCGGACCATAACTTAGAATTTTGTCCATTACAAAACTATTTTTTGGAGGAGAGAATGTGGGGAAACATTAGCCTTCTTTTAATCTCGGTAAGAAGAGACCAGAATATTCGCTTCTCTCTTTTGTTCACCGTAATACTTTTCTAACATTGAAAATTCCCATCGACATGAAAACTGAATTTAAGAAAACAATTCTCTCGGAATCCTGGCCGCTTAAAGGTGTTGGATTCTAGATAAATTGTATCAAAACTGGTACGAATCTTTTTCAAAACGGACAGCTTACTGGCTGCATGGTTGGGTATCAAGCAGCTAAATGACAAAACTGACTATAGTATTGGGAGAAAGATCATGGATCTGGCACAGGAAATGGTCCAGTAGGTACAGAAATAAGCTTCGATTAATGAGTGAAAACCAGAATCCAGCCCAAACAAACAACTCTACTGTGATCTCTCCTAAGAAAACAATTTCTAAGTTGGCATTTTATTATGGTCAGCCTCCCGTAAAGGCTGAAACCTTATGGCGCTCTAGAAGCGCTGCGAGAGATAAGTGTCGGTGCACATTAGATTTGAAACGCTGCAGGTTGTAGCCTTCGCGAAATAAATTCCCCGACATTGCACAGTGTCGAAGTTCTCCAAATGAAGGAAGCTCGAGGAGACTAGTTCGGGGAGTAGGAGCCTCGACCTGGTAAGGATGAGCTAGCAGAGCCTCTCTAGTGTTCCTCGTTCGGACGGTCTTCGGTGTCATTATCTAAGATGAACAGCCTTCTATTACAACAAACAGAGATAGGTCGTTCAAAAAGACATTCAGCCACTAGCGCAGGCTAGGTGGTAGTCCATAAACAGCAAGCTTGACCAGAAGTCCCTCATGCCACACTCTATCGATGGCTCTCGATATGTTTTCTGAGTTGGCACTAGAACTTTAAGAAATTTATAGATTTTGGAACTTTTGGGAGCTTTGGCAATTTTGGGAATCTTGAACACTTTGAGGAAAATTTGATATATTGAAAATTTTGGGAATATTCAAACTTCAGAGACGTTCAAAACCTTAAGAGAACATTGCAAGATTTGGAAAGCGTGGAAGCTTTGAAAATTTTTAAGTTCGGACACTTTATAAACTTCAGCAATCAGGGATGTTTTGAGAACCCAAACCTTTAGTTGACCATACACTCAGTGCATCTATACGTTTCAACTTCTTTGGGCGTGGTGTACTGGTGAAGGCCACCCTACATCCAACTCGTCATAATTCTCGGATGAATGCATCATCCTGAGGCGTCTAGGACAGCAAGATTTCTTCGAAATAGGCCAATTCCTCATTCGTTCCAAGACTGTCGCAGCTTTTACGTTTATTGTGGATACACTCGTACATAAAATTCCCGCAAACAAAACAAAACCTGATCGCCGTACGAGGGGTATTTTTCGAAATTACGCTCGTTGCTAGACGTAGCCGTCGGGGTGTATTTCAATTTTACGGCCGTATTTACATAGGACGCAGGATACACAATCTTTCTCCTACCGCAAGAATATATATAAGATTTTCCTACAAGCATCTATATGAAAACTGTAAATAGCGCACACTACTATTCCTTACTGAATAGCTGATCCCACAAACTGCATGATATTATGGCCAAAAACCACTTTAATAACGACAAAAATGTCAAAAGTGAAACGCTGAAACTAGGCATCACATTATTCAATAAGCCTATGATTATATAGATGGTAATATTTAACTTATGTCAAAGCATTTCTTCTTACTTACGAGTATAAACGTTTTTACCCTAGATATTGGCATAGTATAACTACAAGTTATGATTGAAAACTGATAATAATGTTCTTAAAGTAAGTGCTACTTGTCCAGCCTTCTTCTTCAAGTGTCGTCTCCGAGTCGAAGGTTGGTCGAAAAATTGGTTGGAAGTGCATCCGCACCACTCTGTCATATTCCGTACCCATGAAATTTTCCTTCTAACTATACTACGTTGTCCATGAATTTTGCCTTGAACAATCAACTGCAGAAGTTCGTATCTCTTCCCTCTCATAATATGGCCTAGATATTTTAATTTTCGTTTTTTTAATTATATCTACGATCTCCTTTCTTCTCTGCCAATGCATATCTAGAAATCAGCATTTATTACTTTATCCATCCACGATATTCTGAGGATCCTTCAGAACACCCTTATCAGAGATGCGACATTCACAGTCCAAGCTTCCCGTAGAGGAGAGTAGAAAAAACGTAACAGTTAACTAGACGATGTTCTAGTGTCACACTTAGATCTTTGTTGCGAAAGATTTTGTTCATCTCAATGAAGTTCGCTCTTGCTTCACCATTACTCCAAGATAAGTATATTGTTGCACTCTTTCTATATTCCTGCCGTCTATAGAGTAACGTTTGCTGGCTTGTTTTTTGAGATTACCATAAATTTGTTTATAAGGCCAGTGCTATAGCATAAATATGAAATGAATATGAGTATATCCGCAAAACACGATGATTATTGTGCTCTCTATCTACAATCATAACCTTGGTCTTGTTGTAGTTAATACCAAGACCATATGCTGCACTGTGTTGTTCTAAAATGTTTAATAGAGCTACTAGTTCTTCCTGAGAAGCGGCAGTAAGGATTGTATCGTCAGCAAATAAGTTGGATATTTTGTTTCCGCCAATAGTTACACCATCATTCCAGATGTCCAATACCTCTCTCATCACAAATTCAGAGTAAATGTTAGGTACTGATATATCCTTGAAGAAATATTATTACTATTAGAGTAGCACATAACTACATTAGATTATCCTGTTCCACATGACTGCTTTCAATATCCAATAGAATTTCAACGCGGACACTCAGTGATCGTGACCGCCAAAGTATTCTTCTCCAATTTCCCGTAGTTATGGAACACCAGACCGAAATTCAATATCTTGGGGTTATTTTCAATAACAGCTTGTTACCGTGAGGTCGGCGTTATAATCATGAATATAATTTGTGGCGTGCAACTCCACAATTTGCTCCTGATATTCATTACAAGGTATAGTCCAGGCAGTATATCAGAAAATGGGCAAAATAGAACATAGAATAAATAGGACGCCTTAATGTATTGCAAAAATAAAGCATTGCTGAAGTGAATCTCATCAAGAAATGTCATGTGTAGATGTCATATAAGACACGATTTCTGTATAAGACGGTACCTATAATGTTTGTTCTTTGGTTACTTGAAAAATTCTATGCGGAATGAGCTTTTTCTTGATATGTGAACATAATAGTTACACAAAATTAAGGCGCCTTGAAAATGAGCCTATTTAACAAATATAGAAATATTTTTGTGATAAGGTATTCTGATACCCATATCACCACATATTTTCTGACGTGGTTAATAACTATTTATAAAAAGAACATATTTTTTCATGTTTTATTTGTTATTAAAAGGACTGATATAGCATATTTTTTGAAGAAAAAAGAATTAATACACGATTAAATATAAATTAAAGATGTCTGCTTTTAGACTTTGGACCCATGTTATTCGTAATGCTATTGAAGTAGACGAGAGTATAGGCAAAGTTTCCCTATTTTAGACAATAAAATTATTTTGAGGTAAAGTCCATATTAAGGCGAAACTACGACCTGTTGTAGAGTTAGATTCGTACATCATAATTAAGTGATTATTCTGTATAGGGTGCGTCTAAGTCAAACCCTAGACAGCCAATTTGTTGTTAATGAGAAAATGAAACATTTTGTCTATTTTTATGCATTCGTTGCATAAAATAAAACTGTTTAAAGCAAAAAGTACATACGAGTAATCTATAAAAGCCTTTTCAAATAGCCAGGCTGTCCTGAAGGCACTGAGCTCCAAACGGGTTGATTCAAGGCTGGAATGGAACTGTGTACATCTCTCGAATGGACTTGGAACAAGAAACAAAGTAACTTTGATTTGGGTTCCAGGTCATAGCGGAGCGAAAAGCAATGTATTCACAGGAGCAGAACCTCTTACGGGCATCGCTAAACGCAGTGCCTGAAAAATCATCTCAGAATGGGCAGTGAGGAAAGTACCCCTGTACTGGAGAGATACATGACCACTGCTCTTGAATACTTTCATTCCATGCCCATCTAGTCAGGGCTTTGCCTTTGCAACTGTTTAAGGATAAAAATATCTTTTTGAGTAGTCCAGACCCAGGTTCGTGATGTAGACGTCATAAACAATCAAGTTACGTCGTGTTCTGATCTTCTTATTATCTTCAGGTTTCAGGTACTTTGCCTTTTACATTACCCATCTTTTTTTCTGAGGGAGAGCTAATTACCAACCTGCATGAGGTTATTGAGGTATGGCGAAATTATTGCGAAAATCTGTACCATGAGGATGGCCTTCACGCCCTCTCATTGGATTTTGAACACGAACCGGATATTCTTTTGTCTGATGTGGAATATGCCCTCAACAAGCTAAAAAATAACAAAGCTACAGGCACTGATGCTATTTCTGCTGAAAAGTTGAAATGCTTGGGTGACGACGGCATCGCCCTTTTACATAATATTTGTAAGAGTGTCTGGTCGTCCGGTGTTTGGCCAGATGAATGGTGTACATCAATTTTTGTTCCACTTCATAAAAAGGGATCTCCAACAAATCCAGACAATTATCGCCTACTTTCGTTAATCTCTCATGCAAGTAAGGTTCTACTGTATATTTTACAATCTCGTTTGGAGGGTTTTATTGACTGGTAAATTTCTCAGACGCATGCAGGTTTCGTGAAAGGACGCGGTACGCGTGAACAGATCTTAAACTTAAGACAAATTATTGAAAAAGCCAGAGAGCATTATTTTCCTGTTTTTATCTGCTTTGTGGACTATTCTAAGGCGTTTGATAACGTAAAGTGGCCTAAACTGTGGGAAATCCTGATCTCTATGGGAGTTCCCTATCACGTAGTGTTTCTCATATAGCAACTCTATGAGTCTAATTCGGCTCGCGTAAGAATTGATGGTAACCTGTCTAGTCAAACTGCAACCAGAAAAGGAGTTCGTCAGGGATGTGTATTATCTCCGATGTTGTTTAACATTTACTCTGAATTTGTGATGAGACAGGTATTAGACAAGTGGAATGGCGGTGTAACTATTGGCGGAAGCAAAATATTCAACTTAAGATTTGCTGACGATACAACCCTTATTGCAGCTTCTCAGGAAGAACTAGTAGCTCTATTAAACATCTTAGAACAACGTAGTGCAGAGTATGGTCTTGGTATCAGTTCAAAGTTTTATATACCTCGGTTCTTTGATCGATAATTCGGGTAGCTGTGAAAATGAGATTCGACGGCGCATTCAACAGGCACGTGTGGCCATGACAAAGCTTACTAAAATATGGCGTGACCGTAACATCACTAAAGCTACAAAAATGTCGCTGGTTCAGTCTCTTGTGTTCTCCATATTTTTGTATGCCTCGGAAACTTGGACTGTTAGAAAGGCAGATCGAGTTCGCATAGACGCTTTTGAAATGTGGACATGGAGGAGAATGCTGAGAGTTCCTTATACCGCCCATCGAACTAACGTCTCCATACTGGATGAGGTCGGTAATCCAAAGAGACTATCCTCCATTGTGTCGACGAAAATGCTTACATTCTTCGGACATATACACAGAAGCGATAATATGGAGAAACTTGTAGTTCAGGGTCATGCCCCGAGTGGGCGGCGCCGTGGCCGTCCCCCTACACGCTGGGTGGATATGACGAAACAGTTGCCGGATATGAGGGTCAAGGGCGCCACTAAACTGACAACAAATCGCGAACGATGGCGAGCTATAGTGCTCAAAACTATTGATAATATTCGTGTCGGCAATACTCTAGCTCCGACTTGATGCATTTTACGAGTTCACAACATGTCTGTTAAGACATTGTGACTATGATGATGATGATCTTTTTTTTGGCCTTCCGATATCTCTTCTTCCAGAGCATTGATAAAATCTGGCTCTGCCTGGAATCCTACTACCGTGCATTTGTTGAACATGTTCTTTCCATTTAGTGTTATTCCACTCTTATATCTGTGTTTCTTAATCCGTCTAATTTTGTGCAACCTTTCGCACTTCTTAGAAATTTCATTTTTGCCGTCGTGTTCTGATCTGGCAATATAAATAATTTTACGTAGCTTCCAAAACGACCGTGCTAAAGATGCAAATAGGTTTTGGAAGATTGCCTTCGGGGTGTTTTCGGCGAACTCGTAGGACACTACTACTACTACTTGCCGGCGACTACATGTAATCTTCGTGTTTCGGATTAATTTATTGCCGGCAGTTTGTGCACCATGTGAGGCTGCGGACGCTATTAGAATAGCGTGCAATAGCATGCTGGCGGGGCGTAAACGCTAGATTGATATTTTTTTGGTCTAGCTGAGAAGCGGAGACAATCTGGAAGTTCGCTCAGCTTGTTTTGTGGTATTCCGAGAGAAATTACAAGTTTGATGCGTAGAAGGAGTAATTCATTGGACTTGTGGCAGTCTTGAGACTGTTATGCAGTGTAACAATAAAAGCGCTGATTGGTGATGTGCCACCAACCAGCATATTGCCCATAGCAACCAACAGCTCAATTGGTTTGCATGAAACAAGGGCCTGTGGGTGCGTGGGTGAGTCTGGTTAGCCGCCAAGAAATGAAAACAGGCCAATAATGGTTCTATAAAGATTTATTTCATATGTATGAATGTAGTACATATGTATATGTTATCTAATTTTTTCAAAAACAAGAACCTAGCTTCGGGGGGGACGTCCAGGGAGTAGTTCTCGTGGTGCCCTTCCGAAGAGAAGGTGGTGCTCCGAAGAAGGTGTTACATCCGCACCCCAAAGAAGAATGGTTATCCGGAGAAGTGCTGGTGGCACCCCAAAGAAGGGTGTGCCCCGGAGAAGTGGTAGTGTTCCCATGGTGGAATCCCAAAGAAGGCTGGCCTTCTTCAAAAGGAGCTTTGGTGGTGCCCCTCCAGAGAAGTGTGGTGCCCCTTCAAAGAAGTACGGTGCCCCTTCAAAGAAGGTGGTGCCCCTCCAAAGAAGTGTTCATGGAGCCTCAAAGAAGTGTGGACCTCCTCCAAAGAAGGGTGGTTTCCCGTGAATGAGTGATTGCTGATATTAGCACCTTGCAGAGAACTTCACAGGACTTCACGATGATCTGTTTCTGAAGTATGGATCTTCATGCGTTCTTACATTTTGATAAATTGCGTTCATATACTTCAGAAACAAATCTATGACTTAGCATGGGCATATTAAAAAGCCAAAAAGCAGACAACTTTCATATGTTCACATGGTAAAAGTTAAAAAAAAAAAAGAATATAGATATATACAAGAGCGAACAGATAGAATAAATAGTTAAAAAAAATCATAAATGCTTTATATTTACAGTCCTACCGGATCTTTTCAGATATATGGTGATAAATAAAAATATATATATATAGAATAAATTCGAAAATCTACAACTTTTCCCTCACCCCTCGTAAAACGAAATTACACAAATGTCCAACAGATCTTTTCATTGCGTTCTTAATTAGCAAATCGGACTGCTAGGTATTTTTACGTAAGGAATGTTATGAAAGAAATGTGAAACATTAAATACACACAAGATGAGGCATTTTAACACAAAAATATATGGCTAGAAACAAAGAATGATGCTCAGCGACCCTTTTGGTAGATAATTAATAAATATACAGTGCATGATTGACTTGATATTTAAGGATTAAAATGTTCACCATCATATGTTCCTGGAAAAAAGTTTACAAATCGGAAAAATCACATTCCTACACATAGCTGTAAAATAAAAGCAGAAGCAATAAAAATATGCGATACCATAGCAATCAAATCATCATGATTTTGCATTGGGAATATAAATTCCTTACCTCGGTTACAACATATTTTGCACACACACAAAAGATTGTCTTAGAGAGACATAACGATAAGTACTAACTGTCAAAGATTGAAAAGGGCTTAGTGAAGCATCTTCACCTTATTTATAGAGGTAGTGAGAGAGAGAGGGCATACTCCCCACTCATTAGCTATGTGCAAATTGTGTAATATGTAATAATATTTCCAGCTGAAAGAAATAGAGATGGGAAAACGTGGAGGTGAACAGTGGCGGAATTGAACAATTATAAAAACGTTACTAGTATAATTAGAAAATAGTTGCTAAAAATGGAAGTCATAAAGTATTTGTGTATGGTAACCAAGTAAATAATATAAAAATAATTTTGAAAACGGGTGAACCGTTACAGCTCTACACAGTTTTCTGAAGAAAATGTTGGCTCAATTTCTTAAATAAGAATTTGAATGAAAATTAGTTTTATAGAACATCTTGCTTGTACTGCGTTTACACAATTTATTGTTCAAGAAACAGTGCATGGTTTGGTTAAACAAAAAATGTCTCTTGCGTCTTTTGTCCAAAATAAGTCATTTCGCAGCAAGTTCATTTATTACGATGTATCTCTGTAGTTATTCGTAAAATAATTTGCAGATCAAATTTTATAGGAGCAAATTAGACAAACGATTTTTTCAAGCTTCAGCCGTACATAATAATTCTTCTGAAGTAAGTTAATTGATAATCATACCATGTATTGTGCATATCCTTTGAGGCGGACATCCACCCTGATAGCAAGCAGGGGGTTGTTTCTTTTACTGTGACTACGTCCCATTGTCATACGAGATTACTGGCATGCGCCTGACGTAGAGGGACAGATCTTCACCGATAATTTCGCTTTTTCAATGTCTGAATGTGGGCGTGAAATAAGGAGAAACGCTTTTGCATTTGAAGGGGCATCGTTTGGGGTTTTTAATTTGAGAGCACTGACTGCCTCGTTTTTAGGCGTAGCCGCAATAATATGGCGAAATAAGACTTATGAATCTGAGGGGGGATTTATAAAACACTCGAGCGGTTTTTGTACCGTTCTGAATGGCAGCGAAACAAAAGAAACCGAATCAGTAGCCTACTGTGGTGAAGTCAAAACGTTATTTTTTTGTGGTCAGCCTCGCGCAACGGATGAAAGCCTATGGCGCTATATAAGCGCTGCGAGAGGATAAGTATCGGGGTACGTTAAATCTGAAACGCTGCAGGTTGTAGCCATTGGGAAACAAATTTCCCGGCAACTCATTCCACAGTGTCGAAGTTCTTCAAAAGCAGGAATGCTGGAGGAGACTGGTTCGTGGAGTAGGGTCCTCGACCTGGTAAGGATGAGCTCGTAGAGTCTCTCTAGTATTCTTCGTTCGAACGGCCTTCGGTGTTATTATCTGGGAGAGCTCACTCGAACATATATATATCAGCGAGTTTTTTACAGCTAAACTGGCCGTTTCTCGCATCCTATTCGCCACAGTTTTTTATCTCGCCATGCATCCTCTTCCATTCCTCTTTTTCCCTGGCTTCTTTAACTCCTTCGTTCCAATCCTTCCTGGGTCTTCCTCTTTTCCTTCTTCTTTCAGTTGGAGTCCAAATCCATGCCTTTTGGGGCCACCTGTTTGCCTGCATTCTTCGCAAATGACCGTACCATAATAGTCTTTTCTCCTCTATGTTTTCCACAATTGCCTTTTGCATTTTGGTTGCCCTTCTTATGTCATCATTTCTTACATCTTCCGTGTAAAACAGGGACAGATCCGCCATCCTTTTTCGATATTCCAGACTGTGGAGGTTAGGTCTATCGACTACTCTAATTGCTCTGTCCTGGATAGTGTCATGTACTCGGAATGGCCTCGGACTATATGGTTCCCCAAGCGCATATAGAGCGATCCTGTAACGTCCTTTTCCCAGGCAGGGACGAATTAAGGAGGGACGATTTCATATCACCCTCTGATCTTGCGCTATTTACTGACGGCTCCAAGTCTGAACTGGGGGCAGGAGCGAGAGTAGTGGGTACCAATCCAAGGGTTGAAATTTCAGTCAACCTTGGGGGGTATACCACAGTCTTCCAAGCAGAAATGATTGCCATAGAGCTGGGAGTCAGGGAACTAATCAAAAGGCCCCTGACAAACAAATCTATAAAAATCCTTTCAGACAGCCAGGCTGCATTGAAAGCACTGTGCTCCAGTCGGGTTGACTCAAGACTGGTATGGAACTGCATGCACCTCCTCAACAAACTCGGAACAGGAAACAGGGTAACCTTGATTTGGGTTCCGGGTCATAGCGGAGTGGAAGGCAATGTATTGGCCGACGCGCTAGCAAAAGGAGGAACTGAGTCTGTGTTTATAGGACCAGAACCATTCGCGGGCATTGCAAAAAGCGCCGCTAAAAAGACCATCTCGGACTGGGCAGTGAGAAAAGCACTCCTGAACTGGCGAGATACACCAGGGCTACTGCACTCGAAGACGTTTATAAGATATCCCCCCGAGGATCATGGAATGTAATAGGTACGACCTCCGCGTATTCTGGTCGGTCTGCTGACAAGACATGGTCGTCCAAGGTACCATATGCGGAAGCTGGGTCTTGAATAAACTTCAGACTGTCGCTTCTGCTACGTGGAGGACGAAACAGCGGAGCATATCCTTTGCTCCTGTCCAGTACTGGATAATGCTAGGTTCCAGACATTCGGACTTGCCCAACTGGAACCTCATGACTTCAAGGAAGTTTCACCCTTCACGTTGATCGCCTTCGCGAAGAGGTGCCGACTGTACGGTGAACTCTAAAAAGTTGTGAGCCACAATAGACGCAGATAATAGAGGCAGCTCTGCCCCACTCACTTTCAACCTAACCTAATCTAACCTAGTGTCCAGAAGCTTTAGAGAGTGCTTCAGAGCGCATCCCTACACATAGTAGCAATACTCCAACGATGGTCGGATCCGTGTTTTGTAGAGCAGCAGTAGTTGCTCTGGTGTATACAGCTTGCTACAGCGAAACAAAATTCTAAGCTTCTGGACTGTCGTTTCAGCAATAATTGACGACGTGGTCGTGCCAGGACATGTTATTCTTGATGTTGATCCCCAAAAGCTTGACGGAAGGTGATTCGACTATTGAGTAACCCTCCATTTCCACAGTTGGTAAGCCAAGGTGGGACTTCTTCGTCAGTGTTGTTGCCTGAGTTTTCTGTACTCCAGGGATGATAGTGGCTTGCCTGGTCATATGTACGATATTAAAGCACTGTCATCTACGAAGCTGAAGATTGGATTGGATGTAAATTCCAGTAGTTCGTTGATGTACAGCTGAAACAGTGTAGGGGATAGGACAGTACCCTCAGATCCTTGAGGAACACCGGCGTTTATTGAGAATACGTCTGATGAACAGAAGAAGACATTCAGTCACTGGCGCAAACCAGGTGGCAGTCCATAAGCAGTAAGCTTGACCAGAAGTCTATCATGCCAGACTCTCAAGTAGAATAAATTATGAGAGAAAAAGTAAAGAAAGGAGGACTGTGACTAACTGTAGTTGGATATACTTTAGGAAAAAATGTATAGTCAAGTTGTTCCAGAGGTTTTATGATATGTCATATCAACGTATACTTTTCCACAAAAACACGGTTTTTTGTTAACACCTTCTGAAGCTAATTTAACGAATCTGTAATCTTGAAGCAACTTGGATACGATTGAAAATCTAGCGAACATGCACGTAAGATAAGAAGGCAAATTTTGGTGTATTACTGGCAGCATGGCAGATGGACTTCGAAGAAAAGTTCTCATGAATTCTGATAGACTGTTTTGCCCTATTATATGCCGTAATTTTACTAGGTGTCAAAGTCCCGTTGCAGACAATACGTCTGTCTTGTGAACCCCATCCTCGATTTTCCATTTTCCAATAATTTTCCCCGCATGGCCCGTCTGGTGCAGGCCAGGTGGTGTAGTCCATAAGCAGCAAGCTTGATCAGAAGTCGCTCATGCCACACTCTCAAGTAGAATAAAAGTTATAAGATAAGAGAATAAGTACAGAAAGGAAGACTGTGACCAACTGTGGTTCGATATACTTTAGGGAAAAATCTGATTGAATTGTTTCAGAGCTTTTTATGGTCTGTCATATCAACATAATATGCTCTTCCTTAAAATACGCTTTTTTGCAGACACCTTCTGAAGCTAGAGGAATGTGATTCGTAACGTATCAGTAGTATTGAAGGAACTTAGGCTAGTGAGGATGTTGTATTGCCTATGAATTCCTATGTATATCGTCTGTCACATTGTGGATATAAGGTCAGAGTACACATTTGGATGTAGATTACAGTAAGCGTGGGAGATTGTTTATCGTCCTCTGAACATCACGATTTGAGTAGGTGCTTTATAGAAAGACTGCTTCTACATGGATCGTGCTTTGCTGCTTCGACATAATTTTCTTAGGTGTCAAAGTCCCGCTGCGAACAATATGTCTGTTTTATGAACCTGCGTTGTTTTAGTATTCCCCATCCTCGATTTTCCATTTTCCAATAATTTTCCCCGCACGGCCCGTCTGACAAGCAGGATGACATCAGACTGGCGAGCGGCATCAATCGACAGCAAACCTAGGCGGCGGGATAGCAGTCATTTGTTCGAGATTTTCATTTGTAAGGGCGGCTGCGGCACAATGAACGCTGGCCCAGGCAGCAGGCCGTGAAACATTCGAACATCGGATCGCGCGGCTCTATTGTCACGGGTCCTGGGGATCCCCCCGCCACCTTTGTCTCCGGCCTCGGGATATATTGTTCTGGTAATGCTTCGGCCATGTCAAATTGCTCGTGCTGATTTCTTGAATAAGTGCCGGTTCACACGACAGGAAGTGACTTGATAGTTATGGCTTATAGAGAAATGAAAGTGAGGATCAGATAAAATATCGTTGAACGCTTCGGGTTGGAGCTTCAGGAGGTGGATTGACGGAGATATAGCGCAACCCTCGTATATAGACTCTCCTATGCAGTTGGCATAGAAGCGCGACTATCTGGTTAGCTGAAGCGAATGCGCCTTTGCGTTCCGCCAAGAAGTTTGCTGCTTTTTAGCTGAGACTTTCTTTAGTTTGCCGCATAGAGAAAACAAAACACAGAAGAGAAGTTTTATCCTTATAAAAATTAGAAACACTATTCGATACTAGCGACACTAAGGACGTCTGGCAGAACTAATGTGGTTTCCGCGGGCTTTTTGAATACTGGTTTATTTGAGATGTTGTTTATTTAGTTCGTGCCACAATTTCTTAGAGGTAAGTGAGGTTAGGATAGTCGTCAGATATGTCAAATATGCTTTTTTGTTGCATTTTTTTTAGTTTGAGCTATTAACTTACGAATAACACATATATTTGTCAACGATAACTACTCTAACATCACATCTCTACGAAATCGTGGCACAGACTTCATGATTTATTGCTGATATATCAGGAACGAATTTAACTAAAATGCAATTTATTTACAGCTTATTTTTTGGCTTATTTTATAGTGGTAGTGATACTGGTGATTCCTCTTTTTTGGAGCATTTTATACTATTAGGTGGGATGTTAAAGAATGGTGGAATAAAAAGGGTAAAATGAAGTACAAATCTCTTTTAAATAAGTTTTAACTTTCAAGTTTGGTACATGAAATTAATGTGTGATAAGAATCTTACTTTACCGGGTACAAATCAGGAAATGTTAGACACTGAGCACTATATTCCTGTATCACATACATCAAAAGTAAACAAGTGTAGAATGTACTCTTATTCCATATCTGCCTTGGTGCTTTCACGGTCGTATTGAGTATTGACTCTGCACATTTTAGCTATTAAAATGGTTTGAAAATCGTAAAATGGTAAAACGTTTCCATTTCGCACAAACAATTGCACTTGCACAGTTCTCAATTTGAGGTTATATTGGACAACACAACACAAAACTTGGACAATGGACAGCACAGAACCACTGTGAGAGAACATACATAAAGTTCGGATTCAATGTCCTATGTCAGATCATATGTCATCACAAGTTCGAAGGATCGCCACCAAGCGCAATGCGCGTCTGGCATACGCAAAAACTATGTGTCAAGGTCATAGTATGCATAAAATCATCTCAGCGTTTTATGTTATCTCTGGTTTGCCGTTACCTACGCATACCAGATGGGGCACAGGCAGATCTTTTCTGTCGCCTGCTCTCACATGCCTTACACGTTTGGTAGACATGAAAATTCTGATGCTCTCTATCTCCGTCAATCGACCTATGGCGCATTGATGACCGCTAGTAAACGTGAAACAGCTGTCTGCGTACTGATGGATTGACGGAGATATAGAGCAACCCTTGCATATCGATACATGCATGTAAACGCAAATTGGCTCAATGAGTGATTCTAATTTTTCTCAATCTATTGAAAGTGAAGGACTCTCGGGGTGTCTTGAAAAATGATCGTCTTCTCTTAGTTTGACGTACACACTAACTGTATTTCCCAACAAAAAAGTAAAAAGCGAGTTTAATCTCCACCTCCATAATCTTCTACTGTACATCAAACGCAGCGTGTGCAACAGCAAACGACAAAAAGGGCATAATTGACCCTTGAAGTTCTTTTGTACGGTGTACCCGTATAACTGGGAGCCAAACAACAGGGCAGTAATTAAAACCCAACTGATGTTTTCTGTTTGTTTGTTTACATTTGACACACCAGTTAATCTGTAACAAAAGTTACCCTGTCGACACAGTTAGATACAGCTTTGTTTGGCTCTAGAAAATATACAGGGTGTTCATTCAACGAATACACACTACGAATTTCACGAAAACCGCTGATTAAACGGAAAAAGCACAGCCACCTCAAATAATCTTAACCTGCCTCCCAGGGTCATCCCCTTAAAAAATCTAAATGACAAGGAGCTTGTTTCAAAGGTATATCGGAGTACTTGCTGTGTAACCTGGAAATGATTTTAATGAAATTTCGACACAGTATTATTACCGTGGCGAGGTTGGAAAACGTGTATGGTTTTTAGATATCAAAGAAAGTCTACACCAATTGAACAAGAGGGGTAAAAATATAAAGTTTCTGTGGGTACCATCACATGCCGGCATACCTGGCAACGAAAAGGCGGACAGAGCAGCAACATCAGCAGTAGCATCAAACCAAAGAACAGTAGCTTGTACACCCTATGCAGACTTAAAGCAATTGATAAAAGATCATATAACCAATCTGTGGCAAGAAGAATGGAGCAGTAGTCCTAGCAAATTACATGAAATTCTCCCGAATGTTACCACAAAGTTAACTCTCCCTGTAAATAGAAGAGAACAAATTGTTATGTCACGACTACGAGTAGGATACACTCTAGCTACATATAAGCATATATTCGAACAAACTGAAGGTCCAGTCTGTCCAGCATGTAACGAGCGGGTAACAGTGACCCACATCCTTATGGACTGCACGTTTTATTTGAACGAGAGAATATCCAACCACCTGTCCAGCGACATCAAAGAAGTACTTCTGCTACAACCCAAAAATGTGGTGAAATTTATTAAGGACATTAATTTATTTTTTAAAATTTAATCAGTATAAATACCTATGTATGAATTGTACCGTCTTCACCGCTAATAATCCTGCGTGGTTGATGCGGTTTCTTGTTTAAATAAAAAAAAAAGAAAAACTGCTTAAACTTCGTTTTAAGGCCATTTGGGGGTTTCTGGTCATTTCGTTTTGTCTAGTTGAAGCTTGTGGAATAAAAAATGTGTCGCCCCAGTTCCTACATAGAGAGATGCATAAAACTATTAATGAGAGTTTTTGTGTTAGATGGTTTTCTGCGGGCGGGCGATGATTTGGTTGCAAGAGAATGTCAGACTATGGCTTCGTTCAAATCATGCTCCAACTCTAGCAGAGAAATGGCTGAGTACCAATAATTTGCTACTAAACGAAGACAAATCCCAAAGGCTGGTAGTTCCTAAAAACTCGAAATTAGCTCAGGGTAAGTCACCGAGAGTAATAGTTTTGATCAGAAAAAACCATTATTTTGTTAGTTTCAACTTTCTAAAATTCTGTTATTTTGCTCTGTTTTATTCTAGGATCATATATGCGATCGCCTTATGGGGTCAAAGTACTGCGTCTATTTCTGTTTTTAGGTTACAGAAAAAGATGATTAGGATCTTATGTGGTGCCTACTATCGTGCTCATTGTAAGCCCCTATTTCAAAGTCACAAAATAATGCCTATACCTTGTTTATATAAATATTGTAACATACTGTATATTATGGTATTCGTGTATTGTATATTAGTTGTCATGCATGATGTAAAGTCAAAGTGTTAGGTTAGATCTTTGAAGCGTAAACGTCATTGAATCGTCTAGAGTTTTCGGGAATGACGGATGGATTCTAGAATGTCATCGAATTCTCTAGATGGTTCGATGAAGCGTATTTAAGGCGCCACGGGTAACGTGGTAGTTCAGTTGAGTTGAGTTGTAGCTGAGATAAGGTTAAGAGATATTGTATTGAATTGTGAAGTAAAACGGTGAAAGTTACGTCCAGTTTGATTCCCTGGGTTAAGAAAAAGAGGCCGTCGTGACAATGTTTACTATACTTTCTTAGAATTTCATCATAAAACAATTGAACTGCTTTCAACTGTAAAATCAAGTATGAATTCACTAACTTACAATTATTTATACAATAGGTTACTAGGATCATTAAAGAAACTATCCAATAAAAGATTCCGAACCTCTAAAAAGAGATTTTTAGTATCACAACGTTTTTATTCAACTCAAGAATACCTAGAAAAGGTAATTTTGCAAAAAATACGAACTAGTGCTGTTCTGTCTTTTATTTTTTTGTTGTTATCTGTCTTTTGTAGGTCATGTGTACGAACCTTTTTTTTCATTATTTTATTGTTCTACTCTCTTTATTTTTTTGTGGTTGTTATAATGTACATTTTACAATTAATGGTCAAAAAATGCTCTACTCAATCAACTTGACTCCATTTTACTTCCCACACCGATAGGTGAGGGGACTATTGTGATCGCGAAAATTTTCGATTTTGAGATAATACGCTTTTTGGGCGTTTTATGATGTCTACATAACGAAGAAAATCCACGTCACTCATTTCCGTCGGTCTGTCTGTCGGTCTGTCTGTCTGTCTGTCGTGTTTTTCTACCCTCGTAATCTCAGTAACCGCTGCATGGATTGTGATGAAATTTGGGCAGCGTTATGCTGTGGGGTCGTAGTAGGTAATGTTTCTATAATTTTGGAAATCGTTATACGGGGGGCGGAGTAATTAGCAAAAAACGAAAAATTTCAAATATGCCTCGAACTTCGTTTTTAGGCCTTTTTTTATGGGTTCCTGATCATTTTCTATTGTTTCTTGGGTGGGGGTGAATTTGGGGTGGTTGGGGGGTGGGGGGTTGTAATACTGAAAAATTTGTTGTATTCATAATGAGCTATCTAATGACCTGTTAATGAAAGACCTAGTGGCATAATACAATTTTTTAGGTACATCCAAACATTGCCTTGCTTATAATAGAAACCAAGGGACAGAATAATTTGTGATGTATACATCCGAGTGTTGTTTTAGATCGTTCTTTATTGCGTAAAGCCAAAATTATCGAATGGATTTTAATGAAATTTTGACACGGTATTACTGCCACGGTGAGGATTGAAAACGCGTATGTTTTGGAAAAATCGTGTAAGTGGCGGCGCAGCAATAATAAAAAAACTAAAAATGTAAAAATAGCTCAAACTTTGTTTTTAGGCGTTTTAGGGGTTTCTGATCATTTTTTTCTTTTTGGGTGGGGGTGAAATTGGGGTGGTTAGGGGGGGGGGTTGTAAAACTCAAACATTTATTCCATTTATAATAGTGTCCATTGGCCTGTGAAAGCAAGACCTAGCGGTATAATAGACGTTTGTTAGGTCCATCCGAACATTGCCTTGGCTATTACAGAAATCAAGGGATTTGGTAGTGGTAGGGGTAGGTATTGATTTAGATCGTTCTGAATTTAGTAACATGGAAATTATGGAATTACTTTTAATGAAATTTAGACACAGTATTATTACCGCGGCAAGGATGGAAAATGCGTATGGTTTCCAAAAGTCGTGTCAGTGGCGGCGCAGCAATAATAAAAAACTAAAAATATAAAAATAGCTCAAACTTCGCTTTTAAAGCAACTTGGGGGTTCCTGGTTGTTTCGTTTCGTCCAGTTGAAGCTGAATTGTGTCGTTTTAGTTCATACGGAGAGATTTAGGAAACTATTTACTAGTTTTTGTGTTGGATGTTTTTTGACGACAGGCAACTGTAATGTGTGGGAAGTACTGAGTCAATCAGCTTGACTCCATTGTTTCCATAGTAAGGAACAGTTACTCGTGACCGCAGCTTTAGCACACGCAAAAGAATGGTACAGATCAAATCCAACAGCGGCATTCGCAACAGCGTCGAACGACACAATGCCAAGAGAGACACGCAAAAAGTTCAGAACGGGGATTTCGCGCAACGCGATGACGAATATGACAGATATTTACAACGATGGCGGCGACATAAATTGACGCGGCGATAAAGTTTTACAAGTAGCGCCGTTGTTGTAGCGTAAAGAGACCATAAATCATTATTATCTTTAGTGGAAGAGATTTTAATGGCTCGATATTATTCCGAATTAGGCGGCCGACACCGTGGATTGTTGTGTTGAGGAAATATTATATGGAGGAATTCTCTGAGGCAGCAGATAATCCATCGTTATATGGTGGTCGACAGCCTGCTTAGACGGGGATTATTAGATTAAATCGATGCACGATGCGCTGGCCAGCGTTCACATGTTTTAATAATGGTTTTGTGATGTTCGAGATGTTACTTTGATGTAGTTGCTTTATATAGCTTGTAAGTAGAGCTGCCAGGTATGATAACGTTGTCCGATATAATAAAAAAAAAATGTATAGCAAAGTGAATTGAAATGAAACACTATAGGTATAGGTATATTTAAAGAGATATATTTGTGATAGACAGCCCTAAAACTCATTTAATGTATAGTTTCAGGACGCTAATTACTAATGCGGTCATTGTTTTGGGTTTCAGCTTCAGGTAGCGAGCATCAAAAATTTTCAGCCTCTCAGATCTTCAAGCTCTACCCTAAAAATCTAAAATCGTTATCTGGTCTCCTATCAAGACTAAAACCCATGTTGCGTCTAGTCTGAGGACGCTTATTATAAATCCGGCCCTTGTTTTGAGTTTCAGCTTCAGGTAACGAGCATCAAAAATTTTCATTCTCTTAGATCTTCAAGTTCTATCCTAAAAATATAAAATTGTTATCTGGTCTCCTATCAAGACGAAAACCCGTGTCACGTCTAGTTTGAGGACGCTAACTATGAATCCGGCCCCTGTTTTGAGTTTTAGCTTCAGCCAACAAACATCAAAATTTTTCAGTCTCTTAGATCTTCAAGCTCCTCACCCCAAAAATCTAAAATCGTTATCTGGTCTCCTGTCAAGACGAAAGGTCGTATCACGTATAGTTTGAGGACGCTTATTATAAATCCAGCCATTGTTTTGATTTCAGCTTCAGACAGCGAATATCAAAAATTTTCAGTTTCTCAGATCTTCAAGTTCCACCCTAAAAATCTAAAATCGTTATCTGGTCTCCTATCAAGACTAAAACCCATGTTGCGTCTAGTCTGAGGACGCTTATTATAAATCCGGCCCTTGTTTTGAGTTTCAGCTTCAGGTAACGAGCATCAAAAATTTTCATTCTCTTAGATCTTCAAGTTCTATCCTAAAAATATAAAATTGTTATCTGGTCTCCTATCAAGACGAAAACCCGTGTCACGTCTAGTTTGAGGACGCTAACTATGAATCCGGCCCCTGTTTTGAGTTTTAGCTTCAGCCAACGAACATCAAAATTTTTCAGTCTCTTAGATCTTCAAGCTCCTCACCCCAAAAATCTAAAATCGTTATCTGGTCTCCTATCAAGACGAAAGGTCGTATCACGTATAGTTTGAGGACGCTTATTATAAATCCAGCCATTGTTTTGAATTTCAGCTTCAGACAGCGAATATCAAAAATTTTCAGTTTCTCAGATCTCCAAGTTCCACCCTAAAAATCTAAAATCGTTATCTGGTCTCCTATCAAGACGAAAACTCGTATCACGTATAGTTTGAGGGTGCTTATTGCAAATCGAGCTATTGTTTTGAATTTCAGCTTCAGGCAACGAACATCAACAATTTCCAGTCTCTCAGATCTCCAAGTTCCACCCTAAAAATCTAAAATCGTTATCTGGTCTCCTATCAAGACGAAAACTCGTATCACGTATAGTTTGAGGGTGCTTATTGCAAATCGAGCTATTGTTTTGAATTTCAGCTTCAGGCAACGAACATCAACAATTTCCAGTCTCTCAGATTTTCAAGTTCCTCACCCTGAAAATCTAAAATCGTTATTTCATCTCCTATCAAGACGAAAACTCGTAACACGTATAGTTTGAGGGTGCTTATTGCAAATCGAGCTATTGTTTTGAATTTCAGCTTCAGGCAACGAACATCAACAATTTCCAGTCTCTCAGATTTTCAAGTTCCTCACCCTGAAAATCTAAAATCGTTATTTCATCTCCTATCAAGACGAAAACTCGTAACACGTATAGTTTGAGGGTGCTTATTGCAAATCCAGCCATTGTTTTGAATTTCAGCTTCAGGCAACGCGTATCCAAAATTTCCAGACTCTCAGATCTTCAAGTTCTACCCTAAAAATCTAAAATCCTTATCTGGCTCCCAATCAGCACGAAAACTCGTGTCCTGGATAACTTGAAGGTGCTTATTACAAATCCAGCCGTTGTTTTGAATTTCAGCTTCAGGCAACAAATATCAAAAACTTTCAGCCTCTCAGATCTTCAGGTTCCACCCTAAAAATCTAAAATCCTTATTTGGCTCCCAATCAGGACGAAAACTCGTGTTCTGGATAATTTGAAGGTGCTTATTACAAATCCAGCCGTTGTTTTGAATTTCAGCTTCAGGCAACAAATATCAAAAACTTTCAGACTCTCAGATCTTCAGGTTCCACCCTAAAAATCTAAAATCCTTATCTGGCTCCCAATCAGCACGAAAACTCGTGTCCTGGATAACTTGAAGGTGCTTATTACAAATCCAGCCGTTGTTTTGAATTTCAGCTTCAGGCAACAAATATCAAAAACTTTCAGGCTCTCAGATCTTCAGGTTCCACCCTAAAAATCTAAAATCCTTATTTGGCTCCCAATCAGGACGAAAACTCGTGTTCTGGATAATTTGAGGGCGCTAATTACAAATCCTGCCGTCATTTTGAATTTCAGCTTCAGGCAACGAATATCGAAAACTTCCAGGCTCTCAGATCTTCAATTTCCACACTAAAAATCTAAAATTCTTATCTGGCTCCCAATCAGAACGAAAACTCGTGTTCTGGATAATTTGATGGCGCTAATTACAAATCCGACCGTTATTTTGAATTTCAGCTTCAGGCAACGAATATCAAAAATTTTCAGACTCTCAGATCTTCAAGTTCTACCCTAAAAATCTAAAATCCTTATCTGGCTCCCAATCAGGGTGAAAACTCGTGTCCTGGATAACTTTAAGATACTTATAACAAATCCGGCCGTTGTTAGAAATTTCAGCTTCAGGCAACGAATATCAAAAATTTTCAGTCTCCCAGATCTTAACTTCCACCCTAAAAATCTAAAATCCTTATCTGGCTCCCAATCAGGACGAAAACTCGTGTCCTGGATAACTTGAAGGTGCTTACAACAAATCCGGCCGTTATTTTGAATTTCAGCTTCAGGCAACGAATATCAAAAATTTTCAGGCTCTCAGATCTTCAACTTCCACCCTAAAAATCTAAAATTCTTATCTGGCTCCCACTCAGGACGAAAACTCGTGTCCTGGATAACTTGAAGGTGCTTACAACAAATCCGGCCGTTATTTTGAATTTCAGCTTCAGGCAACGAATATCAAAAATTTCCAGTCTCTCAGATCTTCAAGTTCCACCCTAAGCATCTAAAATCCTTATCTTGCTCCCAATCAGGACGAAAACTCGTGTTCTGGATAATTTGAGGGCGCTAATTACAAATCCGGCCATTATTTTAAATTTCAGCTTCAGGCAACAAATATCAAAAATTTCCAGGCTCTAGATCTTCAAGTTCCACCCTAAAAATCTAAAATCTTTATCTGGCTCCCAATCAGGGTGAAAACTCGTGTCCTGGATAACTTTAACGTGCTCATCACAAATCGGGCCGTTGTTTTGAATTTCAGCTTCAGGCAACGAATAACAAAAGTTTTCAGGCTCTCAGATCTTCAACTTCCACCCTAAAAATCTAAAATTCTTATCTGGCTCCCAATCAGGACGAAAACTCGTGTCCTGGATAACTTGAAGGTGCTTACAACAAATCCGGCCGTTATTTTGAATTTCAGCTTCAGGCAACGAATATCAAAAATTTCCAGTCTCTCAGATCTTCAAGTTCCACCCTAAAAATCTAAAATCGTTATCTGGTCTCCGAACAGGACGAAAACCCGTGTCATGTCTAGTTTGAGGGCGTTAATTATAGATCCGGTCCTTGATTTGAGTTTCAGCTTCAGGTAACGAACATCAAAAATTTCCAGTCTCTCAGATCTTCAAGCTCTACCCTAAAAATCTAAAATCGTTATCTGGTCCCCTATCAAGACGAAAACTCGTGTCATGTCTAGTTTGAGGGCGCTAATTATAGATCCGGTCCTTGATTTGAGTTTCAGCTTCAAGTAACGAACATCAAAAGTTTCCAGTCTCTCAGATTTTCAACCTCTACCCTAAAAATCTAAAATCGTTATCTGGTCTCCTATCAGGACGAAAACTTGTGTCACGTCTAGTTTGAGGGCCCTTATTACAAATCCGGCCGCTGTTTTGAGTTTCAGCTTCAAGTGACAAACATCAAACATTTTTAAACTCAGGGATCTTCAAGTTCCACCCTAAAAATCAAAAATCGTTATCTGGTCTCCTATCAAGGTAAAAACTCGGGACATGTATAGTCAGAGGGCGCTAATTTACAAATCCGGCCGTTGTTTTGAATTTCAGCTTCAAGCCGCGAACATCAAATATTTTCAGTGTCTTAGAAGCTGCTTGTTTGGTATGCTGCGGTAACACTACGCTTCAAGACATTATTTATAGACGTTTACGGGTATAGTGACAGCTGTCATATATGCATCCGAGTTTTATATCAGCGAACAATAAAAATTCCCACATCAACATTTCGCGCGAAGGTCTACGTATGAGTAATGCGCCCGTTAAAATTCTAAAGATATACCCCTTACGCTTTCGGTCTGCAGAAGCTCGTAATAATTTTTCCGACAACTCATTTTACTGCGGCTACGGTCCACGTTTAATGCGGGGCTATAAAAAATTTTCGTCGACATGTCCGGTGTCGTATTTTTATTAGGATGCTTCCTTTCGACGGGATACGGGCCAAACAAGACGTCACTAATCAATTGTTATTGTCATCGGTCATAAGGAAGAAAGGTCTTTGAACGGTGAATGTCCATGTTATTATCTGCTGTCATTCGTTCATTTAAGAGTCGAGTATTTTATATTATGTATTCTGTATTCCGTATTCGGTATTCTGTATTCCGTATTCGGTATTCAGTATTCCGTATTCAGTATTCGGTACTCGGTATTCCGTATACCGTATTCCGTATTCGGTATTCTGTATTCCGTATTCGGTACTCGGTATTCTGTATTCCGTATTCGGTACACAGTATTCGGTATTCCGTATTCGGTATTCTGTATTCCGTATTCGGTACTCGGTATTCGGTATTCTGTATTCCGTATTCGGTATTCGGTATTCTGTATTCCGTATTCGGTACACAGTATTCGGTATTCCGTATTCTGTATTCCGTATTCGGTACTCGGTATTCGGTATTCTGTATTCCGTATTCGGTACTCAGTATTCGGTATTCCGTATTCGGTATTCTGCATTCTACCAAATAACTATGTAATTTGTATTTTTTGGCAAACCTGAAGGTCTGAGCGCGCAACACAGTGGGGCTTTTTAGTGAGCGTGCAAGGGCGTGCAGGTGCCGCATGCAGGCTCACCTGCTCAACTGAGTTTTCGACCGCCTACCAGCGTCGGAAGCCCGCTTGAACGCCTTTATAGTAACAGAAATTTAGTTTGCTACCTGGTTTCGTCTGTGCCGGTCGAAGATGTGTAGCGATAAAGAGTTACTTATAGCTTCAGTGTTTGCGAAAACCCCTATTTGGGATAAAAGACACAAGCTGCACTATAATCGCACTGCGATAGAAAAATGTTGGAAGGAATGAGCATTTAATGATGTTATAATTAACTTATACCTGGCGGGCTAGCCCAAAGGATCTGTCCGACATGGGAATTCCCACCGAACCCAGGTCGTTCCTCATGCGTTGCCAAATGCAGGAGTCTCCTTATGTAGCGCGTCCAATGTCAATGTTGTTCCCAATGCCCACAAAGCATATTATCTCAAAATCGATAATTTTCGCGATCCCAATACTCCCCTCACCTATCGGTGTGTATCAGAAGTAAAAGCTATTCTAATATTAATGTTTAACTAAATAACAATGTACCCGACCAATGTTATTACGAGACCCAAATATATAACGTTAGGCAATTGTATTTACTACGTACTATCACTTAGTATCAGAGATATATTCAAATGAGCATAACGAGTTTATACACAACCACAACACTAGATGTAGGCTAGGTACCACAATAATTCCCAAACCAAACAAATCAGTCATGCGGCGGTCATATCTCAATTTAGCGCCAAAATGATACAACACTTCTCCCTTTTGATACCAAAAACTTGTTTACAAAGCGATTCAAACAGTCCTATACCAGAGTGGATAGCTTCCTTAATAAGACGCACACAAGAATTCGTTGAACATGTACAGTATCAGTCACATATTCATCTGATTGACAAATTTCAACTAAATGGTTCTAATGTATATGATGTGAGTCTACATAATTATGTATGTACTAATAGTTCATTTGACAACTTCCCACCACGGATTTATCACAAACCGCTGATTAAACGAAAAAACGCCAAGACACGTCAAAATATTTGTCCAGAGGGATAACTTTTTAACCAAAAACTATTTCACCCCCTATTGTACCCTCTAGCCCCTCAGGGGAATCATTTCCAGTGTTTTTGCAACTGTCCCTCATCGTTTTGCCAATAATTGGCAACATTTTGAACCCTTATTGCATGTTTCCTATACCGTGTCTAGATGCGGCTGGCCAATCTTTGTACTCTTTTTCTTGTCTGTTTTCACTGTACCATGCACTGGTGTGTTTGACTACGTGCGGAACCGGCGCCGGCCTGCTTCTACCTGCCGAGGGGACTCGACGTTGGCCAACGCACTCCAACGCTCTTCAACGCTCCTATAAGCCGCTACTGTGAATGCCTACTGAGGCTCTGAACATTTTAAAAGTTCGTTGCCTGAAGCTGAAATTGAAAACAACAGTCGGATTTGTAATTAGTGCTATTAAACTGTGACGTGACACGCGTTTGTGCCTTGACAGGAGACCAGACAAGGATTTTAGATTTTGAGGGTGGAACTTGAAGATCTGAGAGACTGAAAATTTTTGATGATCGATGTCTGACGCTGAAACTCGAAACAATGGCTGGATTTGCAATAAGCATTCTCAAATTATACGTGACACGAATTTTCGTCTTAACACGAGACCAGATAATTAATTTGTTGTTCTTGGGTTTTTAGGCCGGCGTCGTTCAGCGTTAAAGCTTTTGAGTTGAAGCCCTACTATATCTTTCAAGCAATTCATCGGTAACGCCAAAGTTACACCCATTGACGTGTATCCTCTCGGTTTGTAGAGCATCTAAGCTCGCCACTGAAAAATCTTTTGAGCGCCCCTAGAAGAATTCCTCTTTGTGTCGAAACAGCAGGTAATTTATGAATATGCGTTAGTCCAGCAAGTGCATCGCATCTGTATGTCTGTATGTCGCATAAAGTGCAAATCGTGAACACGAGCGCTGCGGTCGTGTCCATGTTATGCATTAAATTAATTGCAGGTGTACGTAACATCATTTTCGCGGAAGTACATCAACTGATGTCCTGTGCCTGCCTGCCTTGCCTGCCTGTGATACGTGTACCTACATCCGTCCACTTCAGATAGAAAAACGAATTCCTCCATTTGCATATATTATTATACAGCACACCAGTCTGCCCATATAGTCCAATGAAACTAGCTATAATAATCGCAACGACTAGTCTAAGGCATCCTCGCGTACTATATAACATTTTTTTCATCTTGCATACACCTCAACATATGCGATCGAACACATCCGTATAGCTTTACCGCAGAATACAAGAACTACAACTTCAAACTAGGAGTAGAATATACGAACTTTCATCAAGCTGACCCTACCACATACATCAAATTTAAACAGCAGATAGAAGAAAAATGGGATCAATGTGAACACATATACACAGACGGTTCAAAAACGACAAACGGTGTAGGATGCGCTTTCTACCATGAAAATAAAAAATATCAAGAATTATACAAACTTCCTCCAGATTGTTCAATATATACAGCTGAGTTGACAGCCATTCAAAAAGCACTAGAATATTCTCTCAGTAATACTGAGCTTAGAGACGTTATAATCTTCAGCGACAGCAAGAGTGCAGCAATGAGATTAGAGCATTTAAGAATTTCACCGACTTTCAACCATATCATCTCAAACATAATGAAATTGATTTACAGATACAACAATTTGGATAAAAATGTAAAAATTGTATGGATTGAAGGACATACAGGTATACCTCAAAACGACACAGTCGACATACTAGCAAAGATGGCGACTACAGATGGAATATTGATGAGGGATTTCAAAATTCCCTACAGAGACTTGAACAGTAAAATAAACAAGAACCTGAAAGAAAAGTGGAGTGAACACTACCATAGAAATCCATCCGGAACGATATACAAACAGATCCAGCAGAACATAAGAACAGAACCCTGGTTTAAGAGAGAATGGTATAGACCACTTGTGCGAACACTTTGCAGAGTGAGGTGGGGTCATTGCTTAAGCCCTCAACACAAAACTAGAATAGGGCTAGACGATGACCCTCACTGCACATGTGGAGAAATTGGTACTGCTCAGCACTGTATATTAGAATGTCAATTGATCAGTAATGAGGTTACAGAGCTGTATCACAGATTATCAAACTATATTCCGTTACCTGCTAATATGATCTCTATACTAGCTAGTGAAAACAACTGTGCATACAAACTATTATATAACTTTTGCACACAAAAACTAAAAATAACACTGTAACTTTCAACTATAACTAATATAAAACAATGTTCGTATTATTAAGAAAAAATAGATGTCTATCCAAAATAGAACTGGCCAGTTGATCTCAGATCAGAGCTAATAACATAAATAAAAAAAAACATCCGTATAGCGTAGCTAGAATGTGTTTCAGTACATAGGCTTTAAGAAGATGGACTCATATGAAGCCAGAAGAGTCAAACAATCTAGTGAATTGAGATGAAGGCCCTATACCAGTGGTTCCCAACCTGTGCGCCGCGGCGCCCTGGTGCGCCGTAGAAAGTAAAGAGGGGCGCCGTGAGTCGATCCTCTAAGTCTAAAGCACACATATTTGTGGGTGCCTAAAAAGCAACAATACCTATTCTGACGCTCGCCACACTTTAAAACTACTGGAGAAGATTACACCGTTCAGGAAGAAACTATAAGTTTGGATAAAAGAGGCGAATGAAGGCGGCGGTCAAATCTTGACACAATTGTATAAATATGCGGGATCCAATGAACTGGTTGTCTCACAAGACCTGATGGCCCTTTTCACGGAACACTTATGGAAGCTCACTGAATGGTTTTCGAAATACTTTGCAGATGATGATGTCGAAAAATTTGCGTGGATCCAAGATCCCTTTCATACGCAAGCTCCGCCAGTATTCTTCAAATCCGATTTAATGGAGTTTTGGTTATCGATTCGAAATGAGTATCCAAACCTAATTTCAAAAGCTTTAAGAATTTTTATTCCGTTCGCAACGTCATATTTATATGAAGCTGGATTTTCAGCCGTAGCTGTAATCAAGAACAAATATCGTTCAAGGATCAACGCGGTGTCGAATTTTATTCCCGTTTTGAAAAACTATGCGGAGTTAACCAAGCCCAATCGTCACATTCATTTGACTGTCGTATTTTATTTTCGTTTTTCTTGAGTCTTTCTCTTTGTTTTCCGTTTCAATTCTGAATTCTTATAAATACAATAAAATAATAAACTTCATCTGCTATTGAGGAAGTTCTTATTTTTGTGTCTACTAATAATGTAGATACCTATTTGTTTCGACAGTATCTATTTAAAGTAGCTGTCTAAGGTAGGGAGCCGTGACAAAATGCCAAACTTGAAAGTGCGCCGCGGGTTGAAAAAGATAGGAAACCCCTGCCCTATAGCAAACATTTTAGTATTTGCTTTAGTTTCTCTGGTTATCTGAAAGTTGGTGATAAATCGGGTGATCGTAAAGGCCAGGGGACTATCCTGACCTCCGCGTCCTGTAGGAACCTCATCGTCCTGCGTGGTCGGAGGATTGGGTAAATCGTCCATATATCGCCCCATCCAATCCTATCCTTTTTCAATTGGCGATAGATCGGGTGATCCTAGAGGCCAGGGGACTACCCTGACCTCGGCTTCTTGTAGGAATCTCATCGATACCCTTGCAATATGAGAACGTGCATTATCTTGCTGGAAGAAACCCTCTTCGAGGCCTCGGACATATGGGACGGCAATTGGTTCTAACACCTCATTCAGATAACATTGCGCAGTCATTGTGCCACAAATCGCAAGTAAAGGAGACTTGCTGTTGAATGTAATGGCACTCCAAACCATCAAACCAATAGAACGGTGTACATGGCGCTCAACAGCAAACTGTAGATCACGTCGTTCACCCCGTCGTTGTCTTACGCGTTGGCGTCCGTCATGTGCCCCCAGACAAAACCTGGACTCGTCGGAGTAGGCCGTCTGATGCCACTCAGCATGCTATTGTCGGTGTTCTTGGCACCAATCTAACAGTTGGCGACCATGAATTTCAGTGAGTGGAGTCTACTTCTACTGTGCTATATCCAGTCGTAACTTTTTCAAAGCCGGCTTGCCGTCATCCCCAACAAGCGCGAGTGTATTTTAACTGCTCGCCTCTTCATTAGCAACCCCCATTGTAGTAATCAAATTAAGTCTAAAATTCTCTGACGAGTACTTGAATATATGTTAATCAAATTACTATCCTACGACTCTCGGTATTTGATGCTCTCTTTTATTAAGCGCTCCATCTTTGATCCGTCACTCGCATGCTTCAATTGCTTCATTTGCATCAGTATTGAAACTGGTGACGTGTTTTCTAGGGGTAGAACAAAAAAAAGGTCTCATGTATTTTCAAATTACGCAAGAGAAAAAAAATGAGTCAAATCGATTGACTCAATACTTCGCAGACATAACGGTGATACCATTTTATTCTTTCCCATAGCACGAAGCTATAGTCTGAGATCTTGCAACCAAATTATCGCTCGCCCGCCCTCAAAAAAGAAATCCAACACAAAAACTCTCGCAAATAGTTTCTTGCATCTCTGTAGGAACTAGAACCATACAGTTTTTATTCTGCAAGCTTCAATCGAATGAAACGTAACGATCACGAACCCCCAAATTGCTTAAAAACGAAGCTTCAGCTATTTTTATGTTCTTGGTTTTTCTATGATTCATTCGCCGCCACTGGCATACGCATTTTCTATCCTCGCCATGGTAATAACACTGTGTCGAATTACCATTAAAATCAACTCCAGGTTACACAATATAGAACAATATAAATCAATACTCGTATGTATGCATCAGAAAATTCTAAATCCCTTGGTTTTTCTCTAACGCCTACGTTTTTCGTTTTAATCATTATCTACTTGCATTTTACAGTCACAGGCCCCGTTTACCAATCATTGGTGGTCACGTGACTGACATAGGAGTTAACCAGTAGCTATTGGATCCACAGAGTTAACATCTCTAGAGGGAGCCTAATTTGAATATTGGCCAGCCAACATCTATAGCGCTATTGCCACTCTTCTTCGTCCGCTTCCAGTTTCTTCAAAATCTGGCAGTTTCCGCAGTTTGAACACAAAGTATTTAACTAGGTATTTAACTATACGTTCCAATATACTTGCTATGTAACTGATTTACGTGAAGATAATTTGTATTGATTTAATGAAATCTCAAAAATGGTAAATTTCATAGCGGAATGTCGCAGTAACTTCTAATATGTCGTAAATCTGACAACCTACAATCGGCGTGCCCTTAAGCGGTCATGTAGCTGTCATTGTAGTTGTGGTTATTGCGTGTGTCGAGATTTTAGTGATTTTAGTGTATATTTGACTGACTTTGTGACTATTTGTGGTGTGAATTAAATTATTTATGAACAATATTGTCATAATTGCATGATGAGACAACATAAAAAGTACATAGTTTGCTGTAATAGCGACGAATCGGTGAACACTTCTTATCATAGGTGAGTACAGGTTTTGTTATAGTTTTCAGTAGCGTAATATATGGGAATAACTGGGAACAAAAGTAACTTCACTCCAGTTTGAGGAATAATAATGGTTGTTTAATGTATGCTTTGTGCACGCATTGCATTCATGTCAATCAATATGAATTTTCCAAATTCCATTTTTTAAACTATTTGAGGACGTGAAATGCAAAAATGTATGCCGCATTTACTTACAGAAAATCTATCTATGAGAATTTTACAGAACAGGATGTTACCTAATGCAATTATTATATTTTATTCCTGAAGTAAAAACACGATGCAGCCATTCCAACAGGCTACCTTTCAGAACACTGTTAGATATGTTTTGAAAAACACTTCATGATAATAATAAATCATCAACTGTTACAATGAAATTATAATAAGTGTAACTCTCTAGGTATAGCTAAATACGAATACAACTTATTAGTATCAGCTTGTAACGTCACAGTAATAGTTGAATCTATTAATGAACATCCAATTTTAATATAAAGTCGCACGCCACTTGTAATGCTCTCAAGCTGTCAAAATTTCCATTACATGTTGGCTGGTCAGCGACCTGTGCATTTTGTTGTTTACACTCCCTCTATAGATGTTAACTCTGTGATTGGATCGCTATGCTTCATAAAGAAAGCCAGTGGTTAAGATCATTAATTTGTTTTCAAGTTGGCGGTACGGATGGATCTCAGAGCACCACCATAATTATGTTCTGTGAATACAATCTACATAACCTTTTGATAAATAAATCTAACCTTTGTATTCATATTTACAGACAACAATCAAAATCCATCGACGTCTTAGACGTCAATGTCAAAATGCATGTTTTTATAACCTTCAGACCAGCTCGTGTGTCATCGGTTGACCACCGCAAACGTCAGAGATAACCCATACTTTAACCTTGGGTTAACTTAACTACTGTATAAGCAGAGCTTTTGACGTAAGCTGCAGATTATGAAACCCAAACTGTTCACTAATCACTAGTTTTCTTTTAACGTCAATTGCAGAACTGGACCTTAGACTTTTTATTTTTTGCAAATAACTATTATAAATATTCTCGTTAAATAACCAATGGCATTTTTCAGCGCACAAACAAAGAAAGTCAATGTAGCATGTAGCGCCGACTTCAATCAAAATTCCATCGAATGTTCAACTGTTTCTTACTCCCGACAAAAGTCACGTTGATTAGCATTTTCATTAACATGGCTTAAAGCCGCGTATAGCTACCCATTCACGGAGAATGTTTGTATAACCTCAACGTAAGCGTTAATAATGGTCATTTGTATTGTTTAGCAATATGTCATGCATTCATTCTTTCAGAGCAAGTCTCTTGAATAGCGTGTACCTACTTTCAGAGGATATACTAAGTATCTGGTAAAATGGTACTCTTGTAGTAGTAGAAAATATATTGTGTAAGGCTTTCGTGGCCATCGTCCAATGAATTTGTGGTTCCTGGGTTTTTAGGCCGGCGTCGTTTAGCGTCAAAGCTTGACGTTACCCCACCACGAGTGGATGGCATCTTCAGAAGCTATTTCACTTCGGCGACTTACAAAATACTGACGGCTGGTGGATCTGCACCTGTATTTATACCTGCTAATGGTGACGTGGCCCAACCAGGTAGCGTTGGTAGCCCCGCCCCTTCGCGATATGGTAGTGTCTTCAAGTCCTTTAGGATGGATACCCATGTCCGCTTGACTTTCTGTGTTTCTTCTTTCCTATTGAAATTATTATGATGTTTTTGTATTTCGATGGCTTTTCTGTGAAGTCTGGCATGGTACGAAGACGTTGCGGCAAGAACCTGAGTTTCTTCAAACTTGATCCTGTGACTTCCCTCCTTAATCGCATGTCGGCTACCGCTGATTTGTCCGTATGGCCTAGTCGACAGCTAGCCTTATGTTCTGCAATTATTGTGTTTATAGATCGCTTCGCTGTTCCTATGTATACACTCCCACATGTGCATGGTATGCGATAAACCCCCGGTGTTGTGAGTGGGTCTCTTTTATCCTTCACCGTTCTCAAATATTCCTGAAAACATCCGCAAAACTGTGGATTGAGCTTTTTGTGTTATAGAATAGAGCATTCATGTGACGCATAAACAACGTCGGTGCCAATACCGATCCTTGCGGTACCCCAACGTTGATTAAACAGAATTCCTTTACTGCACTTTTCATATTCATATCTGCCCTATTTTCTATGTTACGTAGTATAGTTAAAGGTAGTATTAGCAGCCGAATAAAATTAGAAAATAAATGCCCATTACCCATGACATCGGCAGTACACGCATTCAAAAAAAAAAGCCAAGAGAAATGTGGGTAGTCATGTTTACAGTTGCTGGTTTTATATGCATATCACGAATCCATTAAATGCAGTGATGTACCAATTTGTCGGGATGGAATATTATGGTAATGTCGATGCATAATATGCATATATAGTTTAATGGAGGACGAATTACGAATTCGTATGCTTTATTTTTTTAAATGAGAGCACTGCAGTCAATACCCGTGTTCACCTGATAGAAATTAATTTTTATGCGTCAATTTTAAGTTAAGTCTGATGAAAGCGCATCTTTTTAATATGTAAAGGTTGTTAGTTAATGATAGGCTGTAATTCCAAAGGCATATTTCTGATCCAAATTTTAGCAAAAAGGTTCATATAAACATGTGTCTTACGGGGTCTGGTTTTCAAGATGCAAAGAGTCAAAAGTTGGAGAAAAATTGATTTTTTGACACGCTGTATCTTGAAAACCAAACTCTTGTCTGATCTATGTGAACTTTTCTACTTGAATTTGTCCGCCCTGTATGTTTATAAAAAAGTCTCGAAGGGTCGACTCACTTTAAATCTATACATTTAGTAGCAATATATTCTTTAGCCAATACCGCAACTTGAAAAGCAGTTTATCGGTAATATTTCTTCGCTAGCTAAACTTTAAAACCCATAATGCTGTAAAATAAAAGAGGGAGGTGTTCCCTCATCCAATATGATTTGGCTACACATATCAATCGGTTTAAATCCTGAAAAGTACCCTAAAGCCATGAACGGCTGTACATAAAATTTTAGCAGGTAATAAAAATGTTTTTGCGAGTTTCTTGCCACATCTTTAGAAAGAAAACAATAATAAAATCTGGAAACACTTTTCTTTGAAAAACATAGTTCAGAGTTTTGCCTACCGTATATCCAACTACACTAGAGCGCAGTACTCGCACGAATTAAGAATGAAATCGAAGAACTTTGCATAACTAAAGTTTAAAATAGGAGTAACCATTGATGTTTTACCTAATGGGTGGAAGTTTCACACCATTTTTGAGTATAGTGGTAATTTTCCAAAACCATCAGAGTAGCCCGACAAGAGATCCTTAGGAAGATGTACAGATGATGATGATGAAAAGAAAAAAAAATTGTATTTTGTAAGGCTTTTGCGGCTATCGTCCAATGAATTTGTGGTTCTTGGATTTTTAGGCCGGCGTCGTTTAGCATTGAGGCTAGACGTTCCGTCACCACGACTGGATGGCATCTTCGGCCACTTCCGAAATACTGACGGCTGGTGGATCTGAACCTGCGTTTATACCTGTTAACGGTGACGTGGCCCAACCAGGTAGCGTTGGTAGTCTCGCTTCCTAGCGGTATGACAGTGTCTTCAGGTCTTTTATGATGAGTACCCATGGCTGGTTGACTTTCCGTGTTTCTTCTTTTCTATTGAAATGATTGTGGTGTTTTTGTATTTCGATGACGTCTCCATGGAGTCTGGCATGGTATCAAGTCGCTGCGGCAAGAACCTGTGTCTCTTCAACTTGATCTTGTGGCCTCCTTCCTTAATCACATGTTCGGCTACCGCTGGTTTGACTGTATAACTGTGTAAATAGTCAGCAGCTAGCTTTATGTTCTGCAAACCTTGCATCTCTCTCTCTCTTCAGTCGTAGTTCGCTCCCGAACGTCGTGGCTCATACATGGTTATGGTGTGTCAGTGATCGCCATGTTTCTCGGTCTTCCACGGCACGCATTACTTGTGGGACCGACATGTGCGTAAGGTCCCTTATTTGGTCTATGAACCTTATAGGGAATCTGCCCCTCGTTCTTTTGCCGTCCACCTTCCCTTGGACCATGAGCTTCTCCATCCCGTCCCTGCGCATAACGTGTCCGAAAAATTTGAGCATCCCACGTTGTATGGTTGGTAAAAGCCGGTCATGATCTTTGATTTTGAGCTCCCTGAGGATGGAGATGTTCGTTCTGTCTGCTGTCCAGGGTGTTCTTAGTATCCTCCGATAACACGCCATTTCAAACGCCTCTATTCTTCTACGACAGGAGGCGTTTAGAGTCCAGGATTCTGACCCATAAGTTGCTATGGGGAAAACCAGCGCTTTCATTAGTCTGGTTTTCGTTACTTTGTGGATGTTGTGGTCCTTCCATATTCTCCCCAGTCTACTCAACGCCTCCTTCGCCATTCCGCATCTACGCTTTATTTCGGGTTCAAAACCTCCTCTGTTTTGTATACGTGCGCCTAGATAGATAACGTGATCGCTCGTTTCAATATCGTTGATTAGCCGTAAAGGTGGTAATGTCTTGGCTCTGTCCACTATCATGAGGCAGCATTTTGCATGCAAAGGAAGAAATCACATTACATACTTTACCGTATACAATTCGTTTTTTTGGAATCAACCAGCCCTTGTATGTACACCCATGCTCTGCCCTTCCAGCTTTTCAATAAACTCCAATACGCCTAATATCGCCCCGTACAATGGGAATATTATACAAAAACTCGTCATAAAGCGGCGATCGGAGCGTATAGCCTAGCAGCGGGGTCAAAATGCCGAGAAATTATTCATTGAATTGAAAATTAGGAGCGTTGCGTTTTGTTCTTTTCCATCGGGCTCGTCGACGGATCGAAAGTATTTAAAATTGAGTATCGCGGTATCGGAGAATGGCGGATGGCGCGATTGTGGGATTCTCGATATTGATGCGCAGCTGGCGGTGGCTTTGTGACGACCATTTGCATTCATAGATTGTTATTGATGGGGCAAAAAACAAAAATTTTGTTTCATATTTTTTGAGGATTCTTTTTAGCGGCGACTGCAAATTGCAGCGATGGTCAAGTATTCTTAATCCGGGATATGAAAATTGCAGCGGCTGGTTATTTTTCCATTTCAGGTAAACATGGAAATTGCAGCGGACGACCCTCTGTTAGGGATAGGAGTTTTTATAACAGCCATCTCTCATTGTTTATTTTTGAGAGTCTTTGATAAATACTCAAACAGACATATTCATTAAAATAAATAGTGTCAGAATAAAACACGCTCCAAATGCAACAGCTAAAAAGAAGCAAGATTTTTTGAATCTTAGAATAGGTTTATTACTCAATGAAAATAGGATCAGTGGATTAGAATATATAAAAAGTGTATGTGATTTTTATGGTGAGAACCTTAGTTAGTAATTATGGTTTTTTATGTATATATTGATCTAAGACGATTTACGAACATGTTTGTACATAATGTTATGTATTATTAACAATTAACAATTTAGAAAAGTATGATTATCTTTCAATGTCAATAGTTTTTGTTTATTATTAACTGCTCTAACAAAAGGATTTATTAGTTTCAGTCTAAACAAAACCGCGCATTGGGTATATTATCACCTTCCGAAAATTGCAAAAAAGTATCAAAATTATCACAATAATTGTTGATATTGTCGAAATTGCCTAAAATAATGGAAATATGTATCAAGAAATTAACTTTTCTAGTTAAGTTCTAGTTAGTTAAGTAGAGAATTCTCTATAACAATACTATACTATACTATACTATATTACGTAAATATTGCAACCTCGGAAGGCCAGGCCTTGTATGAGTGCGAATAAAATTTTGGGTTTGTAATTTAAAAAAGGCATTGTGATGTCATATAGTTTTCAAGATCACTAACAGAAGCAGGTACGTAAATGACACTAAATTGTTCCTTTAGATAAACATTAATTTGACCTGTCACATAATATTATTTTTATATAATATTTTGCTATACAAATCCAAATTAATTTTTAGAATACCTCCAAACAGGTAGACTACGCCGAAAAGGGACCCTCGCTGCAATTTACAACATCTTTTATGGTCACCTTTTAGAGATTTATAGGATTATACCCTAACCGCGGCTGCAATTTGTATCCGCCCCTTTTTAGAACAGTCTTGCGTTTTAGGGAATCCTTACATTTTGACTGGAATATCGAATAGTGGATTTGACAACCCTTCCGCTAGAGCATCGTAATCAGTGGCGTGCTAACGTCACCCCACATTTTTTTTCAGGGGGCCCCCTCTACATAAAAAAATCTATATCTATATCTATACTGGGTGAAAACGAAACTATACTGTCTACGGTGATATTTCAAATCGGTTTATAGATAGAAAAAATTGGTGTGATCCCAACTTTATAGTCTAATTTTTTTCTTTCGAGTTTTTGAAGAATAAGAATGAGGAAGTTTCCATTTTTTCAAATTTTAGTTAGTCAGATAGTCCTAAAGAGAACGGCGAAAAAATTTTGTAATTATCTCCATTAATAGAAAAGTTATAGTCCTTCAAAGTTTGAATTGCCGTATCCTCCGCGCGAAGCCGCTGTGACGTCACACGTCACACGACACAACGCAAGCCTGTGTATGCCCTGTCGAGAATGCTGCTCCCGCAAGCCACCGCGCCGCCGCCGGCCTCCTTGTTCATGTTGTTATTCCTTGTTTTCAGTAGGGTAGGCGACGCCGACGGTAACAACACGATACACTGCAGTTTATTGGTACTCGTATTATTAGAATATGTCTAGCAGACCAAGAAAAACCACCATAAAAACACCAAACAAATATTTCAATGGACATTGTATTATGAATACAAAAAATTGAGTTTTGTTTTTAGTAATACTGTGCGAAAATTTAATTGAAATCAATCCTACAGTTTCATAGTTACCCCATACAGAATGATCAGAAGCAATATTCTCGCATGTATACATCAGAAAATTCTAAGTCGACGATTCGAAATAGCCAAGGTAATGTTTGGATGCACCTAAAAAAGTGTATTATGACGCTAGGCCTTTCTTTCACAGGTTAGCGGACGGCCTGTTATGAATACAATAATTTTTCAGTTTTAAAACCCCCACCCCCCAACCACCCCAATATCACCCCCATCTAAAAAAATAGAAAACGATCAGGAACATCTAAAATGCCTAAAAAAAAGTTTGAGGAATATTTAAAATTTTTGGTTTTATGCTAATTACTCCACCGCCCATGCACCGATTTTCAAACTTAAAGAACATTACCTACTACTACCCACAGCATATTGCTGCCAAATTTCATAACAATCCATGCAGCGGTTACTGAGATTACGTGGCTAGAAAAACGCGTACAGACAGACCGACGGAAATGAGTGTGGATTTTCGTTATGTAGACATCATAAAACACCCAAAAAGCGTATTATCTTAAAATCGAAAATTTTCACGATCACAGTACTCCCCTCACCTATCGGTGTGGGAAGTAAAAGTCCATAATCATGTCATCTACTTTAGGAAGATTACTAGAATCACCACGATCGTAACCTTCTTCCATACTTCAAAAATACACTGGCGTCTGCCCGTTACAACAAACACCTTCGCCGTTCCACTAAAGTCTAAATGTCGCATACTGTACAGCGCAGCGTATGCATAGCGGAGTCTCGACCAAACTGTGGCTGCCGCGAACAATTAATAACATGTGACGTCATACAGATTTTCACCTCCGCGGTCGCTTTACGCAAATATAAAATTGAATAACTCCGCCGTTTTTTGGAATATTCAGATAATTTTTTCGACGTTCTTCAAGTGAAGAAATAGACTATCAGATAATAATGAATTTTCCAAATTTTATTTTTTTGGAAACTTCTCCATTCATAGACCTTACGTTCAATATATGTACATTGATTAACGGCATAGATACGCGTCGCGTCAGTGTAACGTTGCCAATTGTTCTAGGCGTTTTTGGATTCTACGTTCGACCACACGTTGAGGTGTTGTCAAATATTGCCATAAAATCTATTTAATTTGATTATGAAAAATTATGAGGCGTATTGCATACACATCTTCCACCGCTATAAAATTAGGTATAAGTATTATAGTTATTACTACGTAAAAAGCTTGCTCGAGGTAGACGAGGCTGAGCGGGGCCTCCCACAGCACCGCGGGCCCTGCGGGCCCTTTTGGCACGCCACTGATCGTGATCGTGAGACTATTAAATTATCATGGTCAGCTGGTCAGTTTCCCAAAATCCGGCGATGACGATCTCTGCGTCGTGCCAAGCTAGTCAAGCATGCGTCCAGGCTTTTGCCCCATTTTATGTGTTTCGGAAATTGGAAGGGCAACGAAAAAGGGGCCGCTGATCCTGTGAATAACGACCCTAAAAGCGGCGTGCATTTGCACATTACGCCAAAAAGGGAGATTTTGATCTAGTGAAGGTTGCTTCTAATGAAATATCTTGTATAGGCCCTTGGAGAGGCGTGAGACCCTTTAACCGTGATCTGTAACCGTTATGTGGAACGATTCACAAAATATTTAGTAATACAATCAAAAAGCAAAAAAGATTCACAAAATGTTTCAACGAAAAACACCTAAAATCAATGTTTGAAGCAGTTCTCAGAATTAGCAGATGACAGAAAGTTCTGCTGGTGCGCCATCTGGTACCCGAAGGTAACGGCAACCAAAGAGAATCGCTGCTAACAGCAGCAAATTTTTTGCTTTTTGCATCTGCTAACACATGTTTCACATGTTTGGTTAACATGAAAGACCTGATAATCTCTATTTCTGTCAATCGACCTATGGCGCACTGATGATCGCAAATAAGCGTGAAACAGATGTCTGCGTACTGGTGGATTGACGGAGGTATAGAACAACCCTCGTAGTTCTCAGAATGTTTTAATTTCTACACCAAAAGGTGATGGGAGTATTGTGATTGCGAAAATTTTCATTTTTGAGATCGGTCTCTCGGTCTATCAGTTGGCATTTTTCTAGTCTTCTCAGGAAGATCTAGTAGCTCTGTTAAACACCTTAGAACAGCACAGTGCATCATATGGTCTTGGTATTAACGACAACAAGACCAAGGTTATGATCTTAGTTCCAGAGCATGATAATCATCGAGAAATAAAGTCAATAGGCCGTTGTGAAGTAGTCCAAAGCTTTGTGTACCTCAGTTCGGGTAGCTGCGAAAATGAGACTCGACGGCGCATTCAACAGGTACGTGTGGCCATGACAAAGCTTACTAAAATATGACGTGACCATAACATCACTAAAGCTACCAAAATGTCGCTGGTTCAGTCTCTTGTCTTCTCCATATTTTTGTATGCCTCGGAAACTTGGACTGTTAAAAAGGCAGATCGAGCTCGCATAGATGCTTTTGAAATGTGAACGTGAAGGAGAATACTGAAGGTCTCTTATTATACCGCCCATCGAACTAACGTTTCCATACTAGATGAGCTCGGTAATCCAAAGAGACTATCCTCCATTGTGTCGACGAGAATGCTTACATTCTTCGGATACATTCACAGAAGCGATAATATGGATAAACTTGTAGTTCAAGGTCGTATCCCGAGTGGGCGGCGCCGTGGCTACGACGAAATGGTTGCTGGATATGAGTATCAAGAGCGCCACTGAACTGACAGTAAATCGCGAACTATGGCGAGCTACAGTTCTCAAAACTATTGATAATATTTGTATCAGCAATACTCTAGCTCCGACCACCGTACATTAACAAAGACAAGTAGGGTCACTCGCCGTGCCGACTTTGATGTGAGTCTCACAAAAGTCACAAATGTGAGCCGCCTCGATGTGAGAGGGGTTCCCTTCATGCGCACTCGTCTACTTACGGGGAATCCGACTGTGCGATATTCTCGACGTCAACGGTCGACGTTCACTTTACTTATACGGTGGTCAATAGAAATGAATTCTATAGTATAGATCATCATCATAGTCACAATGTCTTAACAGACATGTTGTGAACTCGTAAAATGCATTAAGTCGGAGCTAGAGTATTGCCGACGAATATTATCAATAGTTTTGAGCACTGTTGCTCGCCATCGTTCGCGATTTGTTGTCAGTTTAGTGGCGCTCTTGACACTCATATCTAGCAACTGTTTCGTCGTATCCACCCAGCGTGTAGGGGGACGGCCACGGCGCCGCCCACTCGGGGCATGAACCTGAACTACAAGTTTCTCCATATTATCGCTTCTGTGAATATTTCCGAAGAAGGTAAGCATTTTCGTCGACACAATGGAGGATAGTCTCTTTGGATTACCGATCTCATCCAGTATGGAGACGTTAGTTCGATGGGCGGTATAAGGAACCCTCAGCATAGTATAGATAGAATATAATTTATTATTCAATAAACCATTCAACACAATAACTGCAGATGCGGCTACTGGGGTGGCAAATAGCTCAAGGAGTATTATAGATCATGTTTTGTCAGATAGATGTAGTAATTTGAAATGTACGATTCAAGTTGTAAGTAACAGTAAGAGTCTGATCATTCATAATTTGTTGTCAATAACCTTAAGTGTAAACATAAGTACTTGCGAAAAAAGGTAGAAAAGAAGTAAGCAGAATAGATCATAAAAAAATTCATCTCAAAATTTGAAAAGAATATTCAAACTGTAGAAGTTCAATCATTTCAGGAACTAATTGACTTAATCACTTCTTGTAAAAAAGATTCGGAATTCAAAAAGACGTATAATGATACGTGAAAATAACAACTGGATAAATCAAGAAATTCTCGAAATGATTGAAGACCGAGTCAAAATTTAAAAACAAAAGTTAAAGAACCGGGCAACACGAATTTGGAAAATGAATTTAAAAATCTGAAGAATCAAGTAAATAATAAAATTAAAGCATTAAAAACATTACTTATTTAGGCACCCCGGTAGATCCGACTGATCCGTGCACCGTATCGCATGTTAGGCGGTGTTAGGTGGATGACCCTGTAAACCACAGCTGTTAGCGTTCGGCTACTGCTGGAGATCAGCGGGTGCCAGAATCTGCCAGTGATCTGCCAGCTTGGTACAGGTATTAACAACATTGCGTCTTCAAACTTGACACATATGCTTTATAGATTATGTACTTTCTAATACAGTGACTTTTTTGTATAACTGACCCTCCACTGTACAAGCTAAGAGGCGGGACTAACACAGAGATCTACATACGGTTTTGGCTCGTGAGCAGCGTAGGAAAAACGGACACCCCCGTTGATTTATCGCATGTAACCCTTTATCGCAAAAACGAGGATCACGACGTGTTTACCAACTCCGAAAAAATAAAGTAACTAAAGCGGTTGTTAGCCTGATAAGCTGGGGTCACGATTTGCACTTGAAATTGTGGGATTTTTTGTCGGAGCAGACAGAAAGGCGGCCGTGACCTGTCTTTTTTTTCGGGGGGTCCAGTGACGTAATGTAGGAAGACAGATTCAGCAGCTTGAGCGAGCTTTAATTTAGTCGGTGTGAGCCTCTCATTCCGCTTTAGTTAGTCATTTACGTTGAAATGTGCTACACTGAAAGGTCGCTTAAAGAAAATACTTCCACACTTTGCTCGAAAAAGGAAAAAAAAAATGATTGCGGAAAGGAGTCTGCCTCGAGCGATAGACGTTTTTTAAGCGATCTTGAATGCAAAAATCACCGATCTCTAGCTAACAAATTCTTCACTTGTAACTTTTTAAATCCAATTACGATGATTGACCACTAAATTGGAAATAATAAAAACGCTGATGAGTTAATACTTTTTGTCAAGCGATAGGGAATTCAAAAATTGTCGATTTTACTTCCCACATATCGTATTTCGAATAATTTCAAGGTGCTGATTACAAACCCAGTCGCAGTTTTTAGTATCCGTCTCGTTTGATGAAAATAAAAAATTTCAGATCTCTCGGGCGAGCGGGTGTACCCAAAAAAATCGAAAATCTTTATTTGACTTCCTATTGAGATGAAACCTCGCATTTCAGATAATTTCAAGGTACTGATTACAAATCCAGTCGCAGTTTCGAGCCTCAGTCTCGTGTGACGAAAATAAAAAATTTCAGATCTCTCGGGTGCACCTAAAAAAATCGAAAATCTTTATTAGGCTTTCTATTGAGATGAAACCTCGCATTTCGGATAATTTCAAGGTGCTGATTACAAATCCAGTCGCAGTTTTGAGTCTCAGTCTCGTTTGACTAAAATAAAAAATTTCAGATCTCTCGGGCGGGCGGGTGCACCTAAAAAAAACGAAAACCTTTATTTGACTTTCTATTGAGATGAAACCTCGCATTTTAGATAATTTTGAGGTGCTGATTACAAATCCAGTCGCAGTTTTAAGTTTCAGTCTCGTTTGACGAAAATAAAAGATTTCAGATCTCTCGGGCGGGCGGGTGCACCTAAAAAAATCGAAAATCTTTATTTGCCTTTCTATTGAGATGAAACCTCGCATTTTAGATAATTTTGAGGTGCTGATTACAAATCCAGTCGCAGTTTCGAGTTTTAGTCTCGTTTGACGAAAATAAAAAATTTCAGATCTCTCGGGCGGGCGGGTGCACCTAAAAAAATCGAAAATCTTTATTTGACTTTCTATTGAGATGAAACCTCGGATTTCGGATAATTTGGAGGTACTGATCACAAATCCAGTCGCAGTTTTGAGTGGCAGTCTCGTTTGACGAAAATAAAAAATTTCAGGTCTCTCGGGCGGGCGGGTGCACCTAAAAAAATCGAAAATCTTTATTTGGCTTTCAATTGAGATGAAACCTCGGATTTCAGATAATTTCAAGGTGCTGATTACAAATCCAGTCGCAGTTTTAAGTTTCAGTCTCGTTTGACGAAAATAAAAGATTTCAGATCTCTCGGGCGGGCGGGTGCACCTAAAAAAATCGAAAATCTTTATTTGGCTTTCTATTGAGATAAAACCTCGCATTTTAGATAATTTCAAGGTGCTTATTACAAATCCAGTCGCAGTTTTGAGTTTTAGTCCCGTTTGACGAAAATAAAAAATTTCAGGTCTCTCGGGCGGGCGGGTGCACTTAAAAAAATCGAAAATCTTTATTTGCCTTTCTATTGAGATGAAACCTCGCATTTTAGATAATTTCAAGGTGCTTATTACAAATCCAGTCGCAGTTTTGAGTTTTAGTCCCGTTTGACGAAAATAAAAAATTTCAGGTCTCTCGGGCGGGCGGGTGCACCTAAAAAAATCGAAAATCTTTATTTGCCTTTCTATTGAGATGAAACCTCGCATTGTAGATAATTTCAAGGTGCTGATTACAAATCCAGTCGCAGTTTTGAGTTTTAGTCCCGTTTGACGAAAATAAAAAATTTCAGATCTCTCGGGCGGGCGGGTGCATCTAAAAAAATCGAAAATCTTTATTTGGCTTTCTATTGAGATAAAACCTCGCATTTTAGATAATTTCAAGGTGCTTATTACAAATCCAGTCGCAGTTTTGAGTTTTAGTCCCGTTTGACGAAAATAAAAAATTTCAGGTCTCTCGGGCGGGCGGGTGCACCTAAAAAAATCGAAAATCTTTATTTGCCTTTCTATTGAGATGAAACCTCGCATTGTAGATAATTTCAAGGTGCTGATTACAAATCCAGTCGCAGTTTTGAGTTTTAGTCCCGTTTGACGAAAATAAAAAATTTCAGATCTCTCGGGCGGGCGGGTGCACCTAAAAAAATCGAAAATCTTTATTTGGCTTTCTATTGAGATAAAACCTCGCATTTTAGATAATTTCAAGGTGCTGATTACAAATCCAGTCGCAGTTTTGAGTGTCAGTCCCGTTTGACGAAAATAAAAAATTTCAGATCTCTCGTGTACCTAAAAAAATCGAAAATCTTTATTTGGTTTTCTTTTGAGATGAAACCCCGTATTTCGGATACTTTGAAGGTGCTGATTACAAATCCAGTCGCAGTATTGAGCCCCAGTCTCGTTTGACGAGAATAAAAAAATTTCAGATCTCTTGGGCGGGTGGGTGTGCCTGAAAAAATCGAAAATCTTTATTTGGCTTCCTATTGTGATGATACCTACCTCGCATGTCGGATAATTTCATGTTGCTTGTGGTCCGTCCGATGCCGATTTATGTGGTAGCGTACCATAACAGTTGTCTTCTCATGGTCAGTTAAATATTCTTTGTACTTCTTGAGTGTTCGGTATAACTTCGATTCTGCTAGTCAGATTATCGCCTGTCAAGTGATGTAGATCTTTCGAGCCACCATGATCGAAACCTTGGCTAGGCGATGCAGATTTTCAAACGGTTCCGACCGACGCGACGGTTGACATCGAACAAACCCGATCGTGACCCGGTGCCGGCGCGCCACACTTTTATATTTGAGCGGCTGACATGTGAATGTGAGCGTACGTTGTGCATTTTATGCGGAATGAAGCTGTTCAGAACTGCACCGACATGCACATTGCACATGCCTTTGGCCTGCCGGCCAGCCAGGTACCGTTGTCGACATATCCGCGGATACTTCGACGGATAATGACTGAAAGATTGCTATCCGCGCGATCTGATACGACTCGGTTTAGAAGGAACGAGATTTAGCGAATTTGATATGCTTCTTCTACTCTGTTATCGCTTTGAAAGTAGGTTTTGTTGCAGATCCATTTGTGGCTAACATAAAAACTAAATTTGTGTGAACTGTAGTGAATGAATGAATAAGGACCAAAGGCTATCCAGCACGGAATGTGGCTGGTGCATAGGCCACACAATGGGCCCTTTTGCGCCTCTATCCGCGCTAGTTCCTAAGACCTGCCCTTTTGGCAAAGGCAGGTACAGTCTTAGGTCCTATCCTTTTTATCTCTATTGGTTCCAAGGTTCTTGAGCCCAGCATAGTCTGCCAGGGTTTCACAGCGACACAAGATGTGTGCTGAGGATTCTTCCTCTTCACCACACCACGTGCACGTTGGTACGTTGACCATCCTCATCACGAACAAGTGACGCCTGAAGGTGTTGTACCCGTTAATAGGCCTACTAGCAATCTCAAGTTACTCCTATCCAGAGAGAGACAAAATCGTCCTATTCTCTCTGCTGGCCCTGCTAATAGTTCCCGAGCTTGACGAAGATGACTTGAGATGTTTTTCCATCTCAGAGAGTGTTGATTCTGGATCCACTCTCCAGTTATTTTCCTGATCAAGTTTGCAGATAGTCCTAAGGCTGTTTCCGGGCCCACAAAACTGTTGCCGGATCCCATCCTAGCCAGATGATCCGCCACTTCGTTACCCTTTACCCCAGCATGCCCAGGTACCCACATCAGGGATACCTTGTGTTTAGCTGAGATGTCGTCAAGAGCCTTCCTGCACTCCAGGACCAGTCCCGACGTCATTTTCCAAGCACTCAGTGCTTTGATGGCTGCTTGACTGTCAGAGCAGATAGTAATCCGCCTCCTAGACCCGTCAATTTCCCGAATACGATTTACACAAGCAAATATCGCATAGGGAACTGTAGTGCCGGAATGAATATTTCAGCTTATTAGGAAGGTTATACAATATCAAAGGAGTTCTTTAACGTGAAATCAGATCATGACAATGATAATAATTGCAACCAGCGTGGGGCTCCTTTGAATTGCAAATTTAGGAAGCTTTTTCTAATGTTATATGACTCATATAACGTTGGTATTGGCGACGTATTGATTACTAGTGAGGGTGTGTTATAGTCAATAATACCAACGGAAGTACATTGTTTTTATGTATTTTACGTTTACATGGTGGAATTGTCTATATTGCCCAAATGTAATAATCAAAGGTATGTAATACTGCACAGCACAAGTACTACATAGTCTAGCCACTCACCAAACCAACTTTTTCAACCCCGATGCGTGTTTCACTAACTATGTTAGCATCTTCAGGCAAATACTAATTATTGCTTTTTATATACTAGCACGTAACCGTAAAATATTCAAAAAACTATATCGAATTGCGAGATATTTGCAATCGAATCTCTATCCCCACTCATTACATTGTTTGATCCCTTTACTCATTCTACTCTAGCTGAACACGTGTTCTCAACCTTTTAGAGACATTTGGAGTTACAAATTCAGAATATTTTAGTTGAAAGTAGAGCAGGACCTTGTTGAAGGCCCCGTGTGCAAAGCCCATATGTGACTAACATAAAGACTCAGTCTGTGTGAACGAAATGTAAAGATGAAATTATTAATTTAGAAAAAGGTACTTTAGAGACTACTAGAATCACAAAAGTTTTGTTATTTTATCCTCATTTTCATTGTTTTCATTTATCAGTGTGTGTCTAAGTTTTCGGTTAAAAATTTAAGTTTCGTTACATTTACGTGAACACGTTCATCATGCATTTTGTTTGTTTTTCATTTTTTTGAAGTCTTATGTTAACGAAATATATCTGAGTAATGAATTAACTGAATGAAATTGTCTAGTTATATAAGTTACCTTTAAAATTTTGGAAAAACGACTTTTTTGGTCATTCAGACCCCAGTGTGATAATTGTATCATAAAAAATAAGTGTATATATTACAGGGTACCGTTGTCGGCATATCAGCGGATATTCCAACGGATAATGAGTGAAAGATTGCTATCAGATACGGCTTGGTTTAGAAGGAACGGCGAGATTTAGCGAATTTGATATGCTTGTTCTTCTCTGTTATCGCTTTGAAAGTAGTCTTTTTTTTCTAGCTCCAGGTCGGGTGAATGTTTAATTTATGACTGCAGAAATGCAGAAAGTCAATGGCAACATGGACAAATGAACTGGCTGAGACTCTCTTAGAACACGCCGAACAGGTGACATCAGCTTCTGGGGATGCCGACCACTCGTGTTGGCGAAACGTCACGCAGCGAAGTGCTCCGACGCCAAGGCGGCCGAACAGTTCAAGAACCAAAATTTCATCGGATCCTGACCGCAAAAGTCTTACACGAAACATGAACAAATTCAGACTTAGAAATATAAAACATACTAAGAACCTTTTTTCAATATGGGGCAAGAATGAATCAAAGGAAGCTGCGTGTTTATGCATGTTGAGACGGTTTTAGACGTGCATAGGAGTCGCTCCATCAAGTCGATTTTTTTACGGTGAAAGCCTATGGCGCTGTAGAAGCGCTGCGAGAGGATAAGTGTCGGTTCACGTTATATTTGAAACGCTGCAGGTTATAGCCGTCGGGAAACAATTCCCCCGGCAGCTGATTCCACAGCGTCGAAGCTCTCCAAAAGAAGGAATGCTGGAGGAGACTGGTTCGGGGAGTAAGGACCTCGACCTGGTAAGGATGAGCTCGCAGAGCTTCTGTAGTGTTCCTGTTTCGGACGGCCTTTGGTGTTATTATCTGGGAGAGCTCACTCGAACATCTTCCGTGACAGAATCTGTAAAAGAGGGATAGGTCAGCCACCCTCCTTCGATGTTCCAGGCTGTGGAGGTCCTTTGTGAGGTTAGGCGTATCGATTAGTCTAATTGCTCTCTTCTGGATAGTGTCCAGAAGCTTTAGAGTGTGTTTCGGAGCGCATTCCCACACATGTGGGCAATATTCCAGCGATGGTCAGATCTGTGCTTTGTGGAGCAGCAGTAGTTGCTCTGGTGTATACAACTTCCTGCAGCGGAACAAAATTCCAAGCTTCTGGGATGCCGTTTTAGCAATACTGACGACGTGGTCATCCCAGGACATGTTATTGTTGACTTTGCTTCTTACGACTTTGAACTGTTTACCCATGCGAAAATGAAGCTAAACGGGAGGCGGACCTTCTTCAGACTTGGGTCCAAGAGTGTGCCTTTATTCTTAGTGACAGAAGCGACTCTAGTAGTAGTAGTATAGTAGTAGTAATGGTAGTGATGGGGAGGCGGAGCCAGGCAAGTAGGCAGGGCCGTATATAAGGGGGAGTTTAACCCCCCCCCATGAGTATTCCCATGAATGAAATAACTACTAAAATTATACAAAATAATAATGATCAAGGATGCTTTCTCCAAGCTTAGTGATTTATTCTACTACTAACAAATCCCTTGGCGCTCACAACACATTAGCAAAGATATAATCTATACAGATTTTAAGCAAATTAAGACATTACATATTCTGTTATACATGAACCCCCCAAAATCACCATGAACTCCCTCCATGGTCATCGCCTAGCTACGGCCCTGCAAGTAGGCCACCTTTAACCCTTTTTGTCGAACTTACCAGACCTGACGAAAGTCAGTATGTCCGACCATCTCACTGAGTATACTAACTCCTCCCCAAACTCCGTCGTGCCGGATATCTGAACCCCACGGCTATGATACACTGCACATCTGCCCAGGAAGTGAAATGCTGTCTCGGCCTCCTCCCAATATCTGGAGCAGATGGGGTCCCCTTTCCCCTACCACTCTCAAGAGTGACAAATGTCTATTCAGCCGGCAATGGCCAGTGAGAACCCCCACCAGAGGGTTTTGACTTGCCTGTGGTCATCTCTTTCTAACCAGGCTTTTTCCAGTACCTTGCAGACCCAGTTAATAATACTTGTAAGTTGTAAGGATGTTTCAAGAGTGCTTTCGAAGAGAAAAAAGGAGATCGAAAGGTGTATTTCAATACTTTGATGTGAAAGATTCATTTGGTGGATTAAAATCACACCATTTTGAGATGACAGGACTTCTTTGGAAAAATATCGCCCTGAACTAGGAACAAAGACCGTAGCCGAACGCTAAACAAGTCCGACCAACCCGGAAAGGCCAAAAAGGTAGAAAGATAAAAGAAACCGGTGGCTGTTCCGGAAACCATATCGACAAATCCAAGAAATAATCGTCGTCGTCTGAGACGGCAGCCTCCCCCAACCCCCCAACCCCCCGACGCCCCCTCCCGTGCCCCCCTCGGGCGCGAACCCCTTGGAGGTGGGGGGGGGGGCAAGAGCTGGTTCGCGGCCGCGGCCGATTCAGTCGCGCGTCAACCGTCGTAGGGTGCCGTGCGTGACGTCACCGAACGAGGCGCCGCCTGCTAGATCGCCAACGCTCTCCCGGTCGCGTAGTCGCCGATTGTGTTTTGTTTCGCGCACCCTCGATTCTGTGTGGATTTTTACGGTGGATTTTCGATTGTTTTTAAGGAGAAAGGCAGGTGGTGAAGGGGATGTGTTGGTTTTTTCAACAGGAATGTAAATTGTAATTAGGAATTGGTTATTAACCTGTGCAAACCGGTGTGGTTTTTTGTATCAGTAACAATGTTAGACAAAAAAATATTGTTTAGTTTCGTTTTGTAATAACGTGTGCTAGGTGTCAGTGTTAAGCAAATGTGGTCTAAAATGTCCCAAAAGTGATAAAATATCAAATACAGTATCTTAATCTGGAATTTAGGGAGATTTATATAAATTTATATAATTTAATGAGATAATATAAAATTTCGAAAATCATAAAAAAATTGTTGGGATATAGGTAGATGCTGTAAATCAAATCCATAAATTTAATTCACTCAAATTGATTTTACAGTAGTTTCAGCAAATATGTACGTTAAATTGAATAAAAAACATTAAAAAATTATTATTATTATTCTTATTATGTTATAATATACTACCATGAAATTTTAGGAAATTTATGGAACCTATAGAAAATGATATGTCCTCAAAAAAATGTAGTATAAATTTAGACAATTTAATAACTAGTAGTCGCGGATTGTGTTTTGTTTCGCACACCCTTGATTCTGTGTGGATTTTTACGGTGGATTTTCGATTGTTTTTAAGGAGAAAGGCAGGTGGTGAAGGGAATGTGTTCGTTTTTTCAACTGGAATGTAGCTATAATTGGGAATTGGTTGTTAACCTGTGCAAACCAGTGTGGTTTTTTGTATAGTAACAATGTTGAACAAAAAAATATTGTTTAGTCTCGTTTTGTAACAAAGTGTGCTAGGTGCCAGTGTTAAGTAAATGTGACCTGAAATATGCCAAAAGTAATAAAATATCAAATAAAGTATCTTAAAATGGAATTTATGGAGATTTATAGAATTTATCCTAAAAAAATTGCTGTGCTATAGATGCTGTAAATTTAACGAATAAATTTATTCATCCAAATAGATTTTACAGTAGTTTTAGCCGATAGTTATGTTACAATAAATAAAAACATTAAAAAATTATGATTATTTTTTATATTATATACTACCATGAAATTTTAGAAAATTTATGGAAGTTATAGGAAATGACATGCCTTCAAAAAAAATGTTGTATAATTTTCATCAGAAGATTTAATAACTGAGTAGACAGTACAGTACAGATTTCAGTATAATCTCCACCCAAATCATGATAAAAGAAAAATAAAGTAGGTATTAAAAAATCACCTCTATCATGTATATCGCTATTTTATGGAATTCATATGAAATTTCATCTCTAAAAAAATGCAGAGAGATATATGTACTGCAAATTCATTCAAAAAATTCATATGTCATTAGATTGTAAGGTATATAGATTTCAGAACATTTGGCCTATATAATGTTAATATGGATAAAATATTAAATAATTCTAATTGTCATAGAATATATGTATAGGAAATAATATACCCTCTGGAAAAATTTGATGTACTGTAAATTTAATTACAAACATTTATAACTATTTAGATACCACTACGATGGAATTTGGAATTCAATTCTAAACAAAATTTGCAATACATGATGTAAATTCCATCAGAAACCTTGATATTTTTTTTCACAAGACTATGATACAAATAAATTGCTATTGATATTTCTTAGGGATATTTACTGGCTACATATTTTCGGAAATACCAGATTTTGTCGAAATTGCACATATTATGACTTGTGTAGTTGTCTGACTACCTAATGAAATGTAAATAATTATTTAATGAAGTTCCATCAATTTATATATGCTTTACGCTATATATTTCTTTAAATTATTGTCATAACTATTTGTGTAGGTAATGTGGGTTTGCTTTTGATTAGTTTTTTTCGAGGTTATTATAAACAAATAATTTTTATTTGAAATAATGATATAACCCATTTTTTTGACTAAACAAACACGTTAGCTTAAAAAAACTCACTCAATTTATTTGCTAAGAAAGTTTAACAAACCCTCAAGATCCGTTTTTTGAAGTATTCTTAATGGCAGTTCATAACATGTATGAGTATATCATTACATTTATCTCAAAAACAGTAACAAAGTACAATATATCACTATTATCAGTTGTTTTTGGCATCAAAGGTCTAAGGATAAAATTCCCATATTTATATGCCTCGTGCATTCATTTCTCAACGTATTTATGATAAACAATTGGAAAGTTTTTTTGATCTGTTACTATACAGAATCCATTACAGAGATTGCAAAGTTACAGTATTGGTTATTACTGAAAGTTCAATTACAATTTTATGGCAATAGGCACCTAGCTTTTAATTATTTTGTATACATCTGTACCGTGAGAACATAAAACAGTAATATTTTCAGTAACTTTTTAAAAACATAATTTTTATTCGCCTAACGTAAGGTCATATCCCACAAATTCAGTTTTCAGGTTTGATAGTTTTTCAAACCTGTCAGCAAAAATGTGTAAGAAAAATCCACTGAAACCTTTCACTGGTAACATCTGCTGTTATTCCAGACCTGTGGTTGGTTCTTGGTAATATTATATCACTAATCCGAACACATTTCTCAGAAAAAAGCAATACATGGTTTACCGACATTATCAGTTGCAATTCTGATTAGAATTCTAACAAACTAGTTCTCTTTAAATGTTTGTTAGCTCAATTTCCTATATGCGATTTACAATAAACTATAATAAATAAAAAACTCGGATTTCGTTGAAAATACTGGACTCTCCTCTCATTATCCTGCCTTTCGACCTCAAATACTACTTAACAAGTGCCTTTGGCCAAACCGTCAGTGGCAATGTACTTCTATCACAATAATTCCCAAAGTAACTTAAAAAAAATTTGAAAAAGGGTAAAATGATGCTGTAGGATACTAGCGTATTCCAGTTTTTTGACTCATTTGAAAACCTTCAATGATATCCTCGTCAAAAAGCTGTTTCTGTTGAAATTTCAATGCTCCAGATGTTTGGAACGAGTTTCAAAGATTCAGTCAAGTTATTCAAACAATTTTCTACTTTCAGTGAGGTTTTCACACCAGTTTTTAGGTGTGAGCTACCTGAGACTCACTGGTGAAGAGACTAGAAATTTCCGCATATTTCGTAACCCATTAAAATTGAATTATTAAACAACTTCGTCTCTAAAGGACTTTTTGGTGTGATAAAAGAGAAAATCAGTTCAATAACCGAAGCCTTTGCCTATATTTAACTTTATTTTCGAAAAAAATGACTACTTGAAATTGCACTGACGTCTTGCCAAAGCCAGCTATGTTAAAAGTATATTTTTCTCTGCAGTGTGAAGCTTTGCCAGTTTCAATGACAATTTCAATCTAACAGACTACAACAGTGTGCTAAGCTTTCTCATAAAACAACAAAACATTCTTCTAAGTGCTTCAAAGTACAGCCAAAGTGTTATTGATACAACAACAGTTCTTGAACTGATCCAGTTCTGGAAGGTTATTCTAGTATATTAACAGTGAGGTGATATTTTAGTGCGTTCTATCAGGATATAATCTTCGATGTGTGTTCCAATCGGAATGCCGTATGTTGACATGTGATTTGTTAAGTTGTTGACTTGAAACAACCGTCCACAGAAGATGGTTGACAACAGTTGCGTGATCGAAGGGACTGTCAAGTTCAGGGATGGAAAGAAGGTGAGTGTCTCAATTGTTACTATTAATAAGTAAAATCACGACACTGTTGATCATTTTTGCATCTTTTTTTGATGTGTACAATATAACTACTCGTATATACAGGGTGTTTTACGACGAATGGAAAATACTTTAGGAGAAGACTGTACAGCTCATTCCCAACAAAACAAGTCATTTCAAATAGGGTCCGATTTACAACTGTTTCAGAGATACATTGATTTTTAGAGATTTTCATTAAAATGCACACCTCCAAACGGAAAGCCTAATAAAACAAAATTTATTGTCGGATTTTGGAATTTTTGGTATTATCTACCAATTATCTGTGGCTGTCTGTGTGTCCAAAACAAGATGTTCCCGAAATACACTCGATTAGAAAACACACAGTTATCACCTTCTTCTTTGAACATCTAAATTTTCTGATAGGTGTATCCTCATGATCAAAGACCCAAACTTTGTTTTTAACCTATTACGATGTTGTTCGCATACGTGGAAATGACCATGCAGAATTTAACAAAATACTGGTGCATTGAGGCTTAAAGTGCCTCCTTGTATTGGTAGGTCATATTGCAAAACAGCTTCATTTGCCGATTTTACTACATGCCTTAAACGTTCCAGAAAGATGCCAATAAATATAAGTTATTGTAGTTAGCCTTTGTTGGTATAAAAAAAAGATTTTACACCTTCCTTGAAAAATGACTAATAAATAAATAACTAGTATCCTCGGGAGCAAACTCTACATACTTATTAGAGATTTGTTCTGCTGTTTTTGCATTTCACAAGTCGTATTTGACGTATTCCGCTGAAAATAATGGATCATTTTTCTTAGGAGTCAGTTGTATTTAAGACCACATATAGAGCACAAAAATACACTTTTTAACGTTTTGTATAGCTATACAGACAAAAAAGGAAGATGAAGAAAAAATAAAGTCAAGTCAGCCAATTTCACCCCCACCCAAAAAAGTAGAGAATGATCAGGAATCTCGGAAACGTCTAAAAGCTAAGTTTGAGGAATATTGATTCTTTTTTTACTAATTACTCCGCCGCCCATGCACCGATTTTTAAAATTATAGGAACCTTACCTACTACGACCCCACAGCATATCGCTGTCCAAATTTCATCACAACCCATGCAGCGGTTACTGAGACCACGAGGCTAGAAAAACGCCAACAGACAGACAGACCGACAGACAGACAGACCGACGGAAATGAGTGACGTGGATTTTCGTTATGCAGTCATCATAAAATGCCCAAAAAGCGTATTATCTCAAAATCGAAAATGTTTGCGATCACAGTATCCCCCTCACCTATCGATGTGGGACTTGCTTATACTTAGATCAGTTGGAGAATATAACTTGATACTGTCAACTAGTATTGGGTAATTTTGGGTTTATCCAAATTGTGTATGACAATTTTTTTTAAATGTAACTCATTTCCATTTGCAATGTGAAAATGTGAGTACTTTTTCATAGAGAGCCTAAGAAATCCCAAATGAACAGATGGTATGCATGTAGATGACAGACAGATGACGGATGACAGATGACAGAGGGCACATCATACAACAGAGATCACCGGTGATACATGACCTACAGGGTGAGTTTTTAGTACCGGCTCGGTCGATAACTCCACTACTGTAGAAGACAGCGAAAAAAATTGTTTATAAAAATTGTAGCCACGGATATGCTCCTTGCTCAGAAAATATTTTGATTTATACAGGGTGATCCATAACTACGTGGTGATGCAAACATGCATTTTTTTAAATGAAATATATTCAAATTCAACTAATACTTACCGTTCTTCCAGTATAGGTTTTGTTACATTATACGTGGTATGTCAAAAGTTATGACCATTTTTGTATCCAAATCACTGTCAAAAAGTCATGAACCAAAAATTAATTTTTTACACGGATGGATAAAAAATATCCTCTAGTTTTAAAATCGGCTATAAAAAAGCCCGTAAAAAAAGTAATTTTTGATTCATTACTTTTTGATATACAGTAAGTTCATTTGTCCGCGATTTGGATATAAAAATGGTCATAACTTTTGAAACACCCTGTATAATGTAACAATACCCTATATTGGAAGAACGGAAATCATTAGTAGAATCTGAATATGGAATAATATATAGGGTGTCTCATTTAAAAAAATGCATGTTTGCATCACCACGTAGTTATGGATCACCCTGTATAAATCAGAATATTTTCTGAGCAATGAGCATATCCGTGACTACAACTTTTATATACAACTTTTTTCGCTGTCTTCTACAGTAGCGGAGTTATCGACCGAGCCGGTACTAAAAACTCACCCTGTATATGACAGATGACAGATGACATATTATAGTAGAAATACCTATGGAAATGACATGACTTTTCGTGAAGAAAACGTGCTAAACCCTGCTTGCAACATATTTCTGGAAATGTTTTCAAGTCTATTGGTTTGAGAAGTAACATGCTGGAATCCCCTGTACATACGTTTTAGAACTAAATATTGAGGCTTTTGGTGATCGAAAAGCTCCACAAATCTCGATCGCTTATCTGTTGATTTATGTTTTCATTTTTTCTCTAATCCTTGCCTTGATGTGTTTCCTATAAAAACGGAGCAAGGGCAGCCGTCAGAAATGTCACGCGGCCCGCTGGGATTAGGGCTGAATTTTAGGGACTAATGGCTACAAAGGGTGGTTTTACGAATCACTTTTCACCCTTCTCAAACGCGTCGATCGATGGCCGATCTTGTGACTTTTTAATATCGGATCATAAAATATATCGTAGGGCTTTGGTTTGCGTATGACATATCGTAACAGATTATAGCCGTGTACAGGGTTATTTCAGAAAGTCGGCCAAACTGGTGTGAGACTGTTTCAACTAGGGTTGCCAGACATACTATTAAAAGCAGTATTATACTGTTTTTTGCTATATAACATTTTTTACTGTTTAATTCGAAAAATGTATCTAATATACTGTTTTATATTAAAATTGATTGCAGAGCTTTATCTGCAGCCATAAAGATATTTCATCAACTTGAGCATTGGTAAAAAATGAAGTTATTTACTAGTAAATGTTTCAGAAGAATACGTTAGTATTACCCAAATTATTTCATATTTAATTTCTGTTCCTGCCATTTCCTCAATCAATTTTGTGAAAAATGGGTTACTCATATATTTTAGTTTTGACCTAAAATGAGATGAGAGGCCTTCAGAAATGATAGTTTATCCATCAGCTTTGCGAAAAGCTCCAAAAAGTATGTTTAAAACATGAAAAAACAAAACATTGTTTTTTTTCTCCAAAATACTGTTTTTTTTCTCCTTTAATCCCAATATACTTCTTTCTTACAAAAAAAGTTGCAAACCCTAGTTTCAACTCTGGTTTCAATCCTGGTTTCCACACCGTGAGTTTACTAGCTTCACGGAACTCTGTACATCTCGATTACCAGACCACATAGGTTTTGACGGACAGATCCAGGCAAAAGCTTGGTCAAAAATCCTGTATATTTGTAACCAGTATAATCCATACTCCCCGTGTGGGGGCGGGTTAGAATATCTTTCATCGTATATCCTGCGTGTCGTAAAAGGCGACTAAAAAAGGAACACCGAACTACTGTCGGAATAAACAGTAACCTCCTCTCAACTAACAGCTTCGGGTGGACGAGTTGAGAAGAGTCAGGACACCTTCTTGTCCTTGGGGTGAGAAATTGCCCCTAAAGGCGGATGAACCAGTAGATCTGATCAACGGTATGAGGATGCAGAAAGCAAATGGAAAACTACTGCATTAAAGATCTTAAAGATATCCCTAGAGAAACTCGTAAAATGGGTAAATGAATTTTACGAGTTCACAACATGTCTGTTAAGACATTGTGTCTATGAGGATGATAATCCATACATAGTTTAACCCAGTAATCTTTTTCACCGGACCCAAATATGTATTTCCCATTTCCTTAGTATTCCGAGTACTGAAGAAAATGTAAAATACCGATTTTAATGTGCGTTTTCTGGTAACAGAGAGTCATAAATCTCCTACATGACTATTATGCTAATGTTTTTGAAGGTTAAATCAGCTGATGTAACAGTATAATGCAGTTTGTTTTAACGAATAAATGTGCAAATATTCGCAAGGTCGAAACTATCGTCATACATTTTTAATTTATAATCTGAATCGTTCAAAGTTTGTCTCTCGAGATAGTCAGTTGTTAATTAAAATATAGTCTACCTGAATTCTTTAATCTCTGTCTAGACCATCATTTATTTTTGAACGTAGACTTTGACTGTTTCTATATTTTATACCGCTTGATTTCCAAAACGAAATACGTTGGTTTAGCAAAACAAAGAGCTTAGGGGTCTATTCTGTAAATTCTGGTTAAACAGGGTCGTTAAAAAGTTAATCAAAGCTGTTAAAAATTTAACTATGATTGGTATTCAGCAAACATAAAATTCTGCTCTCTGCATGTTTACAGAATACCTATGGTGATTATAATGGGGGTTGGTGATTTTAACCATACGTTACGTATAAAAAATGACGTGTTCAACATCTATCACCGTAGAGATGATGTCATCGCAAACTCACAGCAGAATTTGCGGCCTAACTATAATTTCTCCATACCTGGTCACAGGCTGACGCTGTCATCGAGGGATCCAGATATTTCTGCCGCAAAATTATACAACCACCTGCCAATCTCGTTGAAAAGTATTGAAGCGATATCTGTTTCTAAAAACAAAGTAAAGCAGCTATTATTGAACAAACCTTCTATTCCTTCGATGAATATTTTAATTGTAATTTTCAAGACAATGTTGACAATTGTTTTGTTTGATTAGCTGTTTTTCGATTTTTTAGCTTTGCGTTTATCAGCTTGTTTGTACCTACTTTCATTATTTTATGTTTGTTTTATATTTAATATACAAATCTGACTATATTCCAATACTTTTGTAAGTCTAATGGAAATAAATGATTATTATTATTATTTATTATTATTAACCATGCTCTTACATAATAGACCCATTAGTCCATGTTAAGCGTATTTTCATTGCTAAACCAGAGTACGTTGGATCATTTCATGTTGTTAAAAAACTCAAAAATCTGTGGAAGGTATTCAGTGAAACTATCTAATCCAATCTTTTTACACAACTATTCCCAACCTCCAATGAAAAAATATGATATGGAGATAGGAAAGTTGACGGATGGTCTCCATCCATATCCCTCGCATATGACCATCGAACTGCCAGGTTAAACGCTCCAGCGGAAGCAACTCTGGCAAGCGGAAAGTTGGGAAAACTCCGGAGTTTCCAATTGGAGGAATTTTAAAAACTCCACCAGCGGTGGCGCGCCGGTAGAAAGCTCCGAAAGTAAATAGTGAAGTATAGCAGATTATTAAAAACAAAGTTTGGAAACATGTGCCGCAGCCTCAGCGACTAGAGAAATGTGTTATATTAAATTTAGAGCGATTTAGAGGGAGCCAGTGGGATTGCGTACATTCCGCGATGGATATTTGCATAATTCCTGCGCTGTTCTCCTCAGGAGCATACCGTGTGCCTTTTTTTTTGGAAAAAACGTGTTTAAAGCGGTTTGCGAAAGTTAGACCTGTCGAGTTTTAGAGGTGCAAACAAGATTAGTAGACTGTATCCGCTCTTTTTAAGAGACTTACTACTTTGAGACTATCAATATTTGCTATAAACCGATAAATAAGGTATTTTCATGGAGTCTGTCTGTCAGTCAGCTATCCCAGCACCCAGAGAGGACAAAGCTTCTTCAAGTGCACCCAAAAAAAATAGAGAGAAATCAAAACAAAATATAAATAAAAACAAAAAACATGCCTCACAGATCAACGTAGATATCAATTTTAGAAAAGAGATTAGTAAATAAAGTACAGTTTAACGTACAGAAAACTCAGGCAACAACACTGACGAAGAAGTCTCACGTTGTCTTACCAACTGTGGAAATGGAGGGTCACCCAATGGTCGAGTCACCTTCCGTCAAGTTTTTAGGGATCAATATCAACAATAACATGTTCTGGCACGACCATGTTATCAGTATTGTTAAAACGGCATAGCAGAAGCTTGGAGTTTTGTTCCGCTGTAGGAGGTTGTATATATAACTCGTCTTTATTCCAAATGTACAATGGGTACATATAAAGTGTGGACATCTGTGGCGAAGATTAGCTAATAGCTACTCTTACACTTAACCACAAAAATGTCACAGTTGATAAGATGTTATGGCACCGTTGAAACTAATACATAAATTAGAATTTGGCAAATAAAGAATACAGAAAAATATATTAATAAACAATTAACTAATTAGTTTAGATTTGACACAACTTCTGACATATAATATATACATAAACACTCAACACATACTACGGAAAGATTACTGAGCGTTTTGACTGCTTCCTAAATTCATTCATGTTCGTATTGTTATAAGATGGACTCAATGAATTGTATAATGTGGCTGCATTATATGTGAAAGAGTGTTGAAAAAAAGCTGTACTATGGTGTGGAATGGTAGGTGTAGATGTATGCCTAATAGTAATGTTAGGTAGATCACTCCTGAAGATCAGTTTCTCTCTTAAATACGCTGGTTTGGGTGTTAAGAGCAATTTATGTATGAATACAAGGTAGTGGTATTTAACCACTTGAGGTACGCGTAACCAACAAAGTCTTGTATATGCTTCTGATATGTGAGCAAAGCGCCTTAAGCCAAAAATGAATCTTGGGCAGTTGTTTTGAATAACTTGCAAGCGATTTTTTGAAAGACAGGGATAGTACATTATATTGCAATAATTAAACACAGATCAAACAAGAAACTCGCAAAGCTTTTTCCTCAATTTAAAATTGATTAGTGCCTTGTTAGCATAAAGTTTGCGCAATCTAACATAAGTTTTTTTCAAAATCTCTTCAATATGACCTGTGAATCCCAAACAGTCATCAAATACAACAACTAAAATTTTAATTTTTTGAGAGAACTGTAATCTATCAGCTCCAATTTGAATATTGAAGTGGCGTTCAATGACAGGTTTTCTCGTTTTGGAGCAAAACAACATAACATTGCTCTTTTGCGTATTTATAGGTAAGTTATGAATCATAGAATGTACACAAATACCCTCTGCAGATCCTCATTTAAGTTATCATTTGCCTGATCAGTTTCATCTGCATCAAAATAATGAACAAGCTGCCAGCTCATCCTTACGAGGTTGAGGTGTGGGATGAGCTGACGGGTATTTGTTTCCCGACGGTTACAACCTGCAACGTTTCAAATCTAACGTGCACAGACCCTTTTCTAATCTTTTAGCCTTTGCGAGAGACTGACCATAAAAAAAAATGTTGATTCGATGTACAAAACGCCATACGCCAAATAAATAATTAAACCGTATCGAAGGCTAAAGTGTCCCCAAGGAAGTCCAGAAAAATAAGGAACCCCTGTGGCGAGCATAATAAATCTCAAGGGTGGCGACCCCATAAGGGGCGTTGTCGGTCTGTCAAAAGCAGGGCACGCTGCGTTTCTTAAGGATCCGAAGAATGGCCAACTCGAGGCTACCGAACCGAACAGATGCAAGCTGTAAAGTGGCGGTCGATAATCGTTTGTAAACTTGCAGGGGACACACACTTTTTTTTGGTCGTATTGTTCGATCCACATGTGTTTCGCATCGCCAGGTTTTCCGGTGAAATATGACACATGGTAATCCGGCGATACGAGGTACCTACGGTCGGACCTCAGAGTAACAACTGAACATAGAGGTAGTAAACAGACCACTTCAGCATGGCGTGCTCAAAGCCATCATCTTTTGACACTTCAGCCCCTAAACATTGCCAACTAACCTAAAAATTCTTCCAATGCAACCCATGTCAAAATACTGCTCTGCACTGTACCATCTCGAAAAACTGTTAAACTACACTCGAGTATAGCACAGCAAGTCCGTAAAGCTTCACTACAGTTACCAACAAATAGCGAATTCGATTTTACTGACGAAGCATAAAAGATGCACAAACAAAACCAACGTTTGACAGTCGGGGTTTACCGTAAGCAAATCGCAGGAAAATTACATAGGCATTGCTAGCTCCTCAAAATTTATGTAAGACACAATTTGCGTTCATGATGAAGAAACATGCAGTAACGCAATAGAAGTCAACATATCTATTGATTTTGCTGTAATCATTCCTGAAAGATCAAAATACCGTCTTTTTCAATGTAGAATGGAATATTTTTGGATACAATACAATTAAGGCGATAGTAAACAATTAGATTGCCGTATCTGGTGGTCAATATGACAACGTAAGAAAAGATGTTGGCCTATTAGAATTAGTTGTTTACTACCTCTATGTTCAGTTGTTACTCTGAGGGTCGGACTCAATTTTAGGATCTTTCTGTTTGGAACATTGCAACGAATCTTGCAATTCTTTGCAGTACCTACATAATTTATAGTTCTATTGTAGTGGTATGATTTTTACGATTTAAGATTTTGGTATACCTTACTTATAAAATTGGAAATTTATGAATCGCAGGAAAGACGTTCAATATTAGTCATTATTTTAAACCCAAATTTAAAACAAATTAACCCAATGTGACTAGAAATATTCGTTATTGTGAGCTGTATCTGTGTCTCTATTGGAAAGCATGGTGATAAAAGAATACAAAACAGAATCAAAAGCGAGATAAAATTTGTTTTGAATCGGAAGCTTGGAATATATCGTCAACCAGAATTTGTAGTTCCTTAATTTTTAGGCCGGCGTCGTTTATTGTTAAGGCTTGACGTTTTGCCACCACGAGTGGATGGCATCAGGGTTGCCCCAGGTGGAATTTTAAAAAAGCAGTAGGTTATAGAGAAAAAAAAACAGTAGATTTTTGTAAATAAACAGTGTAACATCGAACCTCAAACAAAAAAAAACTTAGCACAGTTTTTATTACAGAACCACAAAAAAAAACGTAATTGCTCGAGTAAAACATAATTCTAATAAAACTACAAAAAAGAAGATAAATTTTTACAGTAAGGAAACTCTTAATATGGCTTATACCTAATAAAACTAAAAAATAATAAACAACAATACACGCCTTCATTGATCTAGATCTGAATCTGACAAGTCTGCATTTCTTTGGTACATGGTACATATTATATTGTTATGTAGTTTAATGCAATTATTTAAATCCACATCAAAGCAACTTTGGGCTTCTCGTTTTCATTTTGTATGCAAAATGCCACATTACATACAGTTGACGTGAACAGACGATAGCGTATATGCATTTTTTTTTTGAAGATTAGTATCTGAGAAAATTCTTTCCACGTTTGCGGATGAATGTGGCAAAACTTACGTATTCAACATAAATTCGGATAATACAGAAAACATGGCACTATCATCTTTTATCCAAAACTCCGTCACACTTTCGCTTTGATTCCACGTGAAATCACTCTTTCGTAGAAGTCGCCACTCATTATCGAGCTATTGAAGTTGATTAGGATTGACTGAATTTAAAAAATGTTTGGCAAGTGGCATCACTGAAGGATACTGACCGCCCAAAGCTGCTGAGGGCTTAACCAATGATACATTTTTCAGAACATCACTTTGGAAATCAAACCTGTTGTATCTTATACATTTTCTTGAAATACAAAAACAGTTGTACTCATTATTTCTTGAAAACCGAAAAAAATCAGTAGATTCCATCGTAAAAACAGTATTCAGTAGACAAAGACCCAAAACCAGTAGATCTACTGAAAAATCAGTGGGCCTGGCAACGCTGGAGGCATCTTCAGCAGCTATTGCACCTCAGCGACTTCCAAAATACTGCCGCCTGGTGGATCTGCACCTGTATTTATACTTGTTAACCGTGACGTGGCCGAACCAGGTAGCGTTGGTAGTCCTTGCGATATGGCAGTCTCTTCAGGTCCTTTAAGATGAGTACCCATATCCGGTTGACTTTCTGTTTCTTTTTTCCTATCAAAATTATTGTCTTGAATTTGTATTTCGATGACTTCTCTGTGGAGTCTGGCATAGTATGAAGACGTTGCGGCAAGAACCTGAGTTTCTTCAAACTTGATCCTATATCATAAATCTAGGAAGGCCAGTTTTTTGTTTTCTTCCACCTCCATATCGTCAAACTATTTTTTTTCATTTGAATCCTTGTTCAAGAAATTGAACGAAGTTTTGCACATGAAGTTGTGTATTGTATTACAGGCTTTAGATCAGATTATCCAGTATCTAATAGACATTCGGATTTTCGACTGTGAAAATACATCATTTTTTGTTTATAGCAAGTACTGATAGACCCAAAGGAGTATGTCTCTTAATAGGAGCGTATAAAGTCTACTAATCTAGTTTGCACCTCTAAAACTCTACCGGTCTAACTTTCCCAAACCGCTTTAAACACAGTTTTCCAAAAAAGACACGCGGCATACCCCCCAGGAGAAAATCGCAGGAATTATGGAAATCTCCATCGCGGAATGTACGCAATCCCACTGCCTCTGTCTCTAAAACGCTCTAAATTTAATATAACACATTTCTCTACTCGCTGAGGCTGCGGCACATGTTTCCAAACTTTGTTTTTAATAATCTGCTATACTTCACTATTTACTTTCGGGGCTTTTTACCGGCGCGCCACCGGTGGTGGAGTTTTTAAAATTCCTCCAATTGGAAACTCCCGAGTTTTCCCAACTTTCCGCTTGCCAGAGTTGCTTCCGCTGGAGCGTTTAACCTGGCAGTTCGATGGTCATATGCGAGGGATATGGATTGAGACCATCCGTCAGTTTTCCTATCTCCGTATCATATTTTTCATTGGAGGTTTGGATACTTGTGTAAACAGAATGCGTCAAGTAGGTGGACTCTACAGAACCTTGTACGTCATGAATGAATGAATAAGGACCAGAGGCTATCCAGCACGGAATGTGGCTGGTGCATAGGCCACACGATGGGCCCTTTTGCGCGTCTATCCGCACTAGTTCCTAAGACCTGCCCTTTTGGCAAAGGCAAGTACATTCTTAGGTCCTATCCGTTTTATCTCTATTGGTTCCAAGGTTCTTGAGCCCAGCATAGTCTGCCGGTGATAACCCAGGGTTTCACAGCGACACAAGATGTGTGCCGAGGATTCTTCCTCTTCACCACACCACGTGCACGTTGGGTCGTTGACCACCCTCATCACAAACAAGTGACGCCTGAAGGTGTTGTGACCCGTTAATAAGCCTACTAGCAATCTCAAGTTACTCCTATCCAGAGAGAGACAAAATCGTCCTATTCTCTCTGCAGGCCCTGCTAATAGCTCCCGAGCCTGACGGAGATGACCAGAGATGTTGTTCCATCTCAGAGAGTGTTGATTCTGCATCCACTCTCCAGTTGTTTTCCTAATCAAGTTTTCAGACAGTCCAAAGGCTGGTTCCGGGCCCACAAAACTGTTTCCGGATCCCATCCTGGCTAGATGATCTGCCATTTCATTACCCTTTACCCCAGCGTGCCCAGGTACCCACATCAGTGATACCAGTCATACCAATGACCTATAAAAGAGAGAGAGAGTGGGATTCCCTTTAACATACCCTTGAAAAGGCCTATAGTTCCTTCATCACCATAGTCACAATGTCTTAACAAACATGTTGTGAACTCGTAAAATGCATTGATTCGGAGCTAGAGTATTCCCTTAATCTGAGACATGGAAGTTTGCTGACAATTCCATATCACCAGTCTGCAATGTTTCAAAGATGTTTCACCTATAATGCCGCAAAACAATATAATGCGATAGATAGATAGAATACCTTGAAGTCTTTACCAGTTGACAGATTTAAAAAGAAAAACATCTTATTGCTAGCATAATGCTCAATCTCGAGTGATATTTTTTTCTTCAGTGTTACTGTTAATACTGCTGTTTATAATATACATATATACATACATTCCCTGTTAGCTTAGGTTGGTGTTAGTTTAGAATGTAGTTTTATATATGGGTTAAATGTAAGTATAGCCTTAGGCTAAATTTCGCTCAAATAAAGTCGTTAAATAAATAAATAAATATTATCAATAGTTTCGAGAAATGCAGCTCGCCACCGTCCGCGATTTACTGTCAGTTCAGTGGCGCTCTTGATACTCATGTCCAGCAATCGTTTCGTCGTATCCACCCAGCGTGAACTACAAGTTTCTCCATATTATCGCTACTGTGAATATGTCCGAAGAATGTAAGCATTCTCGTCGACACAATGGAGGATTTGGATTACCGAGCTCATCCAGTATGGAAACGTTAGTTCGATGGGTGCTATAAGGAACTCTCAGCATTCTCCTCCACGTCCACATTTCAAAAGCATCTATGCGAGCTCGATCTGCCTTTTTAACAGTCCAAGTTTTCGAGGCATACAAAAATATGGAGAACACAAGAGACTGAACAAGCGACATTTTGGTAGCTTTAGTGATTTTATGGTCACGCCATATTTAAGTAGCTTTGTCTTGGCCACACGTGCCTGTTGAATGCGCCGTCGAATCTCGTTTTCGCAGCTACCCGAATTGTCGATTAAAGAACCGAGGTACACAAAACTTTGAACTACCGGGTTCTGATTTTATTTTTCGATTATTATCGTGCTCTCCATCTACGATCATAACCTTGGTCTTTCTGTAGTTATTACCAAGGCCACATGCTGCACTGTGTTGTTCTAAGATGTTTAACAGATTATAGTCCCTTATTATTTGTGAAAACAGGATACAAAGTGTTAAACACTCTGACTCTAACTTTCGGTAATAGATGGTGAAATAATATTATCTTCAAATGCTTGGTTCCACTATCAATATGTTATACCAGGCACTGATTAGCACTGAAATGTTAGCTTTGGCTGTTATCATATATAATAAAAAGTAAGATAATAGCGTGCTGATAATATATCAAGTATAAGCACATATGTATAACGAATCGTTACATTTTGGCAACGTGTGCAATACTGATAACAGTTTTATTTCAATTGGCGCTGTTGAAAGTTAGAGGACGTAGGATAAAAATATGATGCCAAAATATTTGCAAACTTTACAGACAGGTCAGGAGTTCGAAAATAGTTGAAAAACTTTGGAGAGTTCATGTTACGTGTAAAGGATTTTTTTATGGAAGAAGGAATGTGGAAGAAAAATGTACTAACTGAACTGAGTCCAGTTCTACCAACATAGTTTAGGAGGTTTAAAAACCTCATTTTATTAAATTTAACTAAATGCGATATCCGCAATTGATTGTAATCCATTTAAAAGAAAGTTATAGAATCGAACTGTCATTGAAATTAATACTACCACAAAGCTATACCATTTCCTTGTTTTTCTTTTTCGACCAAATATATAGTACCTGGCTTGCCTTCAGTTTAGTTTGATGAAATGCCATCTGTAATTTTTAACAAAAAATCACATATTAAAGATTTTCACCTCTTTTTAGAACACCCTATATAATTCTTGTACCACTGTGTTATTTCATTTTTGGCGTTATTTTTCATGCGTGAGGGAATAATCGTTATAGTTAGATAGTACATTCATACATATGAAGCTAATAAGAGCATGTTAAAAAAGTATTTTTTGATTATTACATATTTGGATAGGTTGGCCTATTTGAGAAAATTCTGTTTGAAAAATTTTAAATAGAATGCTTTTTCGAGCTTGTCTTACGCAAATTTAGGCGAAAAATTATGCAAAAAGTGTTACCTTGAACCTGAAGTCTTGCTGGAGAATACACAATAAAAGGTTTCGTAGAAATTTTAAACGGTACTTAATATTCTCTAGACTTTTTTATGCGATTTATCGATTGTAATACGCCATCAAAATTCTATATCAGCAGATATCAGACAAGTATCCATTTGAAGTATATACAGGAATTTTTCATTTTCGAAAAAAATACTCAGACGTTCTTTTAAGTAAAACTAGCAACTACAGAAATTCCACATAGTACATCCAATTGCCTAACCTATCTTTTATACCAAATAAGCTTTGGAAATATTTGAGAAAATCACTTAACTACAACAATCATGAACAAAAAGCTCTAAACGAATTAATTTCTATCACAAAACTCTGTATGAGCCAAAACATTTTTCAAGCTAAACGAGAATTTTCCAAACAACGTCAAGGGGATGCTATTCCGGGGGGGATTACTTCACCAGTGGCCCGTGTGGGGGCAGGTTAGAATATCTCCCATCGTATATCCTGCGGGTCGTAAAAGGCGACCAAAAAGGAACACCGAATTACTGCCGGTATAAGCAGTAACCTCTTCTCAACCAACAGCTTCGGGTGGACGAGTTGAGAAGAGTCAGGACACCTTCTTGTTCTTAGGGTGAGAAATTGACCCTAAAGGCGGATGAACCAGTAGATACCATCTGGTCAATGGCATGAGGATGCATAAAGCAAATGGGAAACTACTGCATTAAAGATCTTAAGGATATCCCAAGAGAGACTCGTAAAATGAGCAAATGCATTTTACGAGTTCACAACATGTCTGTTAAGACATTGTGATTATGATGATGATGACTTCACCAGTATTTGGTCCAAATACTTTGACGATCACTATATTCGCCGTCTTTAATAGAGCATTTGGCAACACAGACAATTTGTTAATAAACTGAAATGTCGTTTTGGATGTTTTATATGTCTATAGTTCGTAGGAAGGTTTAAGAACCTGGCCTCATATGAAACGTTAGACATAACAAAGCATTCAAAAAATGTAATGAATATGTTGATGGTCCGATGGCTAACATGTTGCTCTATGCTTTAGTTTCTTGAAACTGTGATTTTCTAAACTTTTCCTGAAAAAATCGGTTTAACTATAGTGGCAAGGCTCCAGAGTTTGTATATAAATCGAATCACTTTATTGTCTCCTAGATTATTGTCGATTATAGTCATACTAATGAAAAACACTATATAATTATGTCCTATATACGTATACATCCTTCGAAAACCGCCTTACTTCAGCGTTTGTAAAATACTGGTTCACTAACGCTGGCATCATTCTTAAAACATATATTTAATGAATTATATATTATTTCTTATTCGATATTCTCTCTGTATTCTGCACATACACGTTTATAACCGCAATGTAATGGTATATCGTATAAATAAATATACTAGAGATATCACTGTTGAAATATTATCTCTGGATGTCGATTACAACAAAATAAACATGGATTATTGCACAAATAACGATAAAGTTCTCGCTGAAAATAAAGCCGTTCGTAGTGTCGGCAAAGCCAGAGAGGCGAGCCTTATCTGGAATCTATTGGACTCGTTTAGTCCGAGAGCTGAAAACCAATCCAAGTAGCATGTTTTAACAAGACTAAGATTTTGTGTGCGCCTTTGCTTACCGCTATCACCAAACATGGATTTAACAAGATTGGGAAATGGGGACCTACTCAATATGTTCAGACTCTCTGAGTTCATTGAAATCCCTTAAAAATATTTTTAACACCAACCCCTTGGTACAGAAAGCTCTACAACTCCACCACAGCCTGCGACAGCAAGGTAAGCTTGTTATATTCATTTGGACACCGGGACATATTGGAATAGCTGGCAACCAACAAGTTGATATAGCAGCTCGTAGTGCACCAAGGAGTTCATCTACACATCGAGTAGTCAGAGCAGATAACCTAAAGTGTTTCCTTAAGAACAAAATGCAAGACTGTTGGCAAGATGAATGGTACAGAGACACCAATAACAAACTTCGTCAGATATGTAATTCGGTTAAGAATAGCAAACACAAAGGCACCTCACTCCAACGCAGAGAGCAGGTGATAGTATCCCGAATCAGAATAGGTCACACCCATCTTACCTCATCATACCTACTTCTAGGTCAGAACCCTCCTATATGTGAACAGTGTCAAGTCACCCTTACAATAAGGCACATCTTCTATGATTGTCAGTTATACACAAACTTAAGGAACGTGATGCGACTACCGACTGATCTGAATATGTTAACCACCGTTCCGACTGGAATAAGAAAATTAATCACCTTCCTTAAAATAACTGGACTCTTTTTCAAACTGTAAGACCTCCGATAAACCAACGAACATAAGCTCATTACCTAACATTATAAATCACTCAGTACAAAATAGTTGATAAAAGATATATGGCTAATGACCATGCAGTCGATGCCTTATTTCCAATAAAAAAAAAAAAAAAACTAGACTGGACACTCTAAAGACATTGATACCTACCTACTTTAAAAACTTTATTAACTTTAACTTTAAGAAAAGCATATAACATTATAGAGCATAAACTAGATAAAAGTACAGTGCTCATTGGTACAATTACACACTAAAACATTTTAATGTAATATCCAAGAAAACAGTAAATAATCTAGAATGTGAATGTATGATCCATGTTGCACCTAGGTAACTGAATACCTGTATGTGCGAAACTAGAACATGTGAAAAATACAAAGTAAAAATACTGTAATACAGAAAAGTGGATCCCATAGATAGAAAAGCCAAGGAATAAAAATAAAATACAGAATTATATGCAGACTTATACAGTATAGAAAATTTTTGTAAAGATCTCTTGATTATAATATATGTAGGCCCGACATCGAGCCCTACATTCAATAAGAAATTTTTTTAAAATCATCAGCTGTCTTATTTAAGGGGGTAACAAGTTATAGATTTTGGGTGCAAGATAAAATATAGACCGTAATTTTTTTGAAGTATAAGCGGTAGGTATTTCAAGATGTTTATTGACATTGATTCTAGTTTGATATGAATGGCTTATGAAGTTTTTGAATTTAATAGACTTATGAACAAATATGCAAATCGACAGACAGTACAGTGATCGCATATCAAAAATCTCTTTTGAGTAGAGTAAGGAGGTAGAGAAGCGTTTGCTTCTTCTAAAGATGACTTTTAATATATAATTTTGTGTAATACTCAACTATAGTAATGCATTTTGATAAAGGCCTCCCCAGACCACCACACCAAACCTTATTAATGACTCCAGGATTGCCTTATATACCATTATTAAGAGCTGTTTGCTTAAAATTTCTCTAAGTGTATAACATTTATATACTAATTTTTAATTAATATATAAATATTAATATAAGATGCATCTTCCTGCACAAAATTTGCTTCAATTTCGTGAACAAAAATTCGATAGTCTATTTCAAAAGCTCAATTTCAGACTTCGATTGTCTATATACATAGTTTTTGAGTACAACGTTTTGATTGACCTTTTTTTATGGTCTGCCTCCCGCAAAGACTGAAAGTGTATGGCGCTGTAGAAGCAATGCGAGAGGATAAGTGTCTGTGCACGTTAGATTTGAATCGCTGCAGGTTGTAGCCGTCGGGAAACAAATTCCCCGGCAGCTCATTCCACAGCGTCGAAGTTCTCCAAAAGAAGGAATGCTGGAGGAGACTGGTTCAGGGAGTAAGGATCTCGACCTGGAAAGGACAAGGTCGCAGAGCCTTTCTAGTGTTCCTCATTCGGACGGCCTTTGGTATTATTATCTGGGAGAGCTCACTCGAACATCTTCCGTGATAGAACCACTAAAACAGGGGCAGGTCCTTTGTGAGGTTAGGCGTATCGGTTAGTCCAATTTTTTTATGGATACTGCTTTATTAACTATTAACTATCTTGAACGTGAGTTCTTACAGTTTTTGGCCTTCAAAGTACATGGTGTGTATTCTGCACAGGCCATTCCTAAAAACCAGCCATACAGGTTTGGAGTTTAAGCTTTGATGGCTAGAAGTCAGTGTGCATCAACTATTTTTTTATATAGATTGCTTCATGATCAAATAGATACTATTCAACTTATGATACAGTTAAATTTCTGTGTTCCTCCCTTTAGAAGTCGTAACTTTAAAGCTTTCTATTGTGACAAGACGCGTACCAATTTTTTTTTATGGTCGGCCTCCCGCAAAGGCTGAAAGCCTATGGCGCTGTAGAAGCGCTGCGAGAGGATAACTATCGGTTCACGTTATATTTGAAACGCTGCAGGTTGTAGCCGTCGGGAAACAAATTCCCCGGAAGCTGATTCCACAGCGTCGAAGTTCTCCAAAAGAAGGAATGCTGGAGGAGACTGGTTCTGGGAGTAAGGACCTCGACCTGGTAAGGATGAGCTCGCAGAGCTTCTCTAGTGTTCCTAAAGTCTCCCATTTTCTTTATCTGTGATACAATGCTGATAGCTTGAGACGTATTTTAAGTAGCTGTAATATATTGTAGTAATGTTTGACGTTTTGTTCTCTTGGGCATATATTTTTACTTCCCACACCGATAGGTGAGGGGAGTATTGTGATCGCGAAAATTTTCGATTTTGAGATAATACACTTTTTGGGCGTTTCATGATGTCTACATAACGAAAATCCACGTCACTCATTTCCGTCGGTCTGTCTGTCTGTCGGTCTGTCGGTCTGTCTGTCTGTCGGTCTGTCGGTCTGTCTGTCTGTCGGTCTGTCGGTCTGTCGGTCTGTCTGTCTGTCGGTCTGTCGGTCTGTCGGTCTGTCTGTCTGTCGGTCTGTCTGTACGCGTTTTTGTGTCCTCGTAATCTCAGTAACCGCTGCATGGATTGTGATGAAATTTGGGCAGCGATATGCTGGGGGGTCGTAGTAGGTAATGTTCTTATAATTTTGAAAATCGGTGCAGGGGCGGCGGAGTAATTAGCAAAAAACAAAAAAAATTAAATATTCCTCAAACTTCGTTTTTAGGCGTTTTAGAGGTTCCTGATCATTTTTTACTTTTTTTTGGGTGGGGGTGAAATTGTGGTGGTTGGGGGGTGGGAGGTTGTAAAACTGAAAAATTTGTTGCTTTCATAATAGACTGCCCACTGACCCATGAAGGAAGACCTAGCAACATAAATAACTTTTTTAGGTCCATCCGAACATTGCCTTGCCTATTACAGAAACCAAAGGACTTAGAATTTTTTCTGGTGTAAACATACGAGAGTATTGCTTTAGATCCTTCTATATTGTGTTACAAGGAAACTGTTGAATTGATGTTAATGAAATTTTGACACAGTATTACTACCGTGGCGAGGATGGAAAACGCGTATGGTTTTTATAAATCGTGCCAGTGGCGGCGCAGAAATAATAAAAAAAAGTAAAAATATAAAAACAGCTCAAACTTCGTTTTTAAGCGTTTTAGAGGTTCCTGATCATTTTCCGCGTTTTTTTTGGGTGGGGTGAAATTGGGGTGGTTAGGGGATGGGGGGTTGAAAAACTGAGAAATTTCTTGTATTCATAATAGGGTGTAGGGTAGGGGCTGTGAAGGAAGACCTAGCGACATAAATCAACTTTTTAGGTCCATCCGAACATTGCCTAGCGTATTACGGAAACTAAGGGACTTAGAATTTTCTGTATACATACATACGAGTATTTATTGCTTTAGATCTTTTTGTATTTTGTAACGTGGACACTATTACATTGATTCTAATTAAATTTTGACACAGTATTATTACCGTGGTGAGGATGGAAAACGCGTGTGTTTGTTAAATATCGTGTCAGTGGCAGCGTATATAGCAATAATCAAAAAACTAAAAGTATGAAAACAACTCAAACTTCGTTTTTAGATGTTTTAGGCTGTCCATTGACCTCTGAAGGAAATACTTAGCGGCATAAGACAATTTTAGGGGAGGGAGGGTTGCCGATGATTTGGTTGCAAGGAGATCTCAGACTAAAGCTTCATGCTATGGGAAAATAATAAACTGATATCACAGTAATGTGTGGGAAGTACTGAGTCAATCAACTTGACTCCATTTTTTTAGATTAGGTGAACGTTATGTTCCATTTGTCTCTGTTATCTGAGTTTTTTATTGCCTTATTTCATCCCCATACATGGAGCAATACTCCAACAATGGTTGGATCTGTGCCTTGTAGAGCAGCAGTAGTTGCTCTAGCGTATACAGTTTCCTACAGCGGAACAAAACTCCAAGCTTCTGGGATGTCATTTTAGCAATACTGACGACATGTTCGTGGCAAAACATGTTATTGTTGATGTTAATCCCCAAAAGCTTCACGGAAGGTAACACAACTATTGGGCGATCCTCCATTTTCACAGTTGGTGAGTCAAAGTGAGACTTCTTTGGCAGTGTTGTCGCCTGAGTTTTTTGTACGTTAAACTGTACTTTATTTACAAATCCCCAATCGACAATCGGTTTGATACCTACCTTGATCTGTGAGGCATGTTGCTGTCGCTGATGCACCGTCTCCTGGGATGAGAGTTGTATGTGTTTCGCTAGTTCTTTACGTCATTGCGGTATCACTGTATACAAATTTAAAATTGAAGTTGAAATGTATAGCACCATAAATATCTTATTGACACATATCTTGCTTCTTCGCTCCAAGGTACACTGGGCCTAAAAGTGTTCGTCCATGATCTTCAGGTGGTTTCGAACTTGGGGTTTAGTACTGCAATTTTCTCCTAGCACTTCATTATAACGTAGTCTTTCTCGACCGTGTAATGTAGGTGATATCTGTTTGAGAGTTCACGAAGTGCCGATCCCGACAAAATGAAATTTATGGTACGGGCGCCAAATTTGAAATTAATGAATAAGATATACCGATACACATAGAATACTGGCTTGTCTGGTTCCATGCATGACACTAATGTACTGTCATCTGCGAAGCTGTAGATTGGATTGGATGTTATTTCCAGCAGCTCGTTGATGTACAGCAGAAACAGTGTAGGGGATAGGACAGATCCCTGAGGAACACCCAAGTTCATTGGAAATACACACATAAAAAGAAATTCTCAAGTCAAGAATTGTGATATTCTTGTAAATACATACTCACAACAAGAATATCGGTTCTCACTATAAGAAAGAATATTTGATGGGAAAATTATAGAAAATTTGTATCAAGAATAATATATTTTTGATTTATTTACTTATTTTTAAGAAATATGCTCCGAAAGAAAATATAATTTTATTTGCAACCAAGGCTATAATAATTTAATAACAAATATTTCATAATTTTATATCAAGATTATCATTTTTCCCAGCGGTGCGGTTTATTTCTATTAAGAATATAGACAGCTTGCAAATGCGAACCTTCACTTACAATATGATAATCATGGTTTGAGAATGAACGCTGCTTTACAAGCACACCATATATTTGTATCAAGTAAATCATTTATTTGACGTCTACCAACGTCGGAGTGCGCAGACGAGCAGCGTGTCACGGGTCAACCCTAACCTCTCCACACTCTCTACTCAACAGCCTGTTGCCCGTCCGCGTCCGCGCCGCCGCGCCATTATCGGTTTTCGGATTGTCGCATTCGCCGCCGTCTTTAGAACCGTAGCGTAATACCTGGATCCTGCATAATAGCACATGATAGTATCTATTAGTCAAACTATTAAAAAATTGCCATTGCCACGTGATACCCGTGATACCACCGTCAACCATCAGTCATCGAATCTGCCGGTAGTGCTGGTCCACCGCCATTTGAGTCGCGTCCCAGTTCCCATGAGGTTCCTTACTCACTGGATCTATCCAACCATGAATGAGCTATTAAAAAAATTGGAATGCGAAGACCTGACTCAAGTGTTCCTAGATAACTACTAAGTATATTAAAAGTGATTTAAGAAATTTTGCAGAACTATTTCTCCAGAAAAATTTCTACATGCTCATAGAAGAGTTTGAATGCTCAAATTAATGGGTACTACTAGATTCCTTATCCAAGAATATCACAATTTTAGAATAAAGTTGAGCTACTTGCATCAAGTTTATGAAATGCTCCTAGTTAAGATTATGAAATGCTTCAGTCAAGATTATGAAATACTTCGGTCAAGATTACCATATGCTTGATTTAAGATTTTGGTATTCCTACTATCAAGAATTTCCCAGTTTTGCATTGAAGATATTTTCTCAATCTAACCCTTATATGGTCAAAGATATCGTATTCTCACTTTAAGATTAGCATAACTTTGCACGTATAGGAAGTTATGGTATACTTGAATTAAAGCATCTGTGCTCCATCTAAAAAATTATTTTTATGTGTATACGTCTGATGAACAGCCTACTTCTTGAAAAAACAAAAGATTGGTCGTCCAAAAAGCTATTCAGCCACTGGCTCCCTGACTATTTCTATCAAGATCTGGGTTACGTGTGCAGCGTACAGAGCACACCTGGCTAGTCGGTCGGATCTTGAGGCAATATATCACGAATTTTGCGCTATGTGCCCCTTGTGTCACCCCATATATTTAACGTTTCTATTTTACTGTACACGGTGGCGAATTTTTCGAATATCTAATGCAAATATCTGATATGAAAATGCCTTGAAATCCTTTACGGTATATTGGGCTTTGCTACCATACTAAATACAGAGTAAACAGGCGTGGAATGGATTGTATTTACTTCTTAAGGTACATGTGGCATATTCTTGCATGTCAAGACATATTTATACGTGAATTTGTGGGTCTTGAGTTTTTAGGGATCTGACATATCCCCTACACTGTTTCTGCTGTACATCAACGAGCTGCTGGAAATAACAGCCAATCCAGTCTACAGCTTCGCAGACGACAGTACATCAACATCGTGCATGGAACAAGGCTAGCCCAGGGCTCAAACTAACTTTTAGATGTTTCAAAGGTCCCTGATCATTGTGATGAGGTTAGAGGAGCTCCAATTGTTTTGTTAGCAAAATGTGTGTACTGAATCGAGACACTTAACGCCATTTTACTTCCCACACCGATATGATGTGTACATAACAAAAATCCACGTCACTCATTTCCGTCGGTCTGTCTGTCGGTCTGTCTGTCGGTCTGTCTGTCGGTCTGTCTGTCGGTCTGTCTGTCGGTCTGTCTGTCGGTCTGTCTGTCGGTCTGTCTGTCGGTCTGTCTGTCTGTCGCGTCTTTCTACCCTCGTAATCTCAGTAACCGCTGCATGGATTGTGATGAAATTTGGGCAGCGGTATGCTGTGGGGTCGTAGTAGGTAATGTTCCTATAATTTTGAAAATCGGTGCATAGGCGGCGGAGTAATTAGCAAAAAACAAAAAAAATTAAATATTGCTGAAACTTCGTTTTTAGGCGTTTTAGGGGTCCCTGATCATTTTCTCCTTTTTTTTAGGTGAGGGTGAGATTGGGGAGATTGCCTTGCCTATTACACAAAGCAAACGACTTAGAATTTTTTCTGATGTAAACATACGAGAGTATTGCTTTAGATCGTTGTACCGAGGAAACTGTTGAATTGATTTTAATGAAATTTTGAACCAGCATTACTACCATGGCGAAGATGGAAAACGCGAATGGTTTCGATAAATCGTGCCAGTGGCGGCGCAGAAATATTAAAAAAACTAAAAATATAAAAACAGCTCAAACTTCGTTTTTAAGCGTTTTGGAGGTTCCTGATCATTTTCTGCGTTTTTTTTGGGTGGGGGTGAAATTGGGGTGGTTGGGGGGTTGGGGGTTGAAAAATTAAAAAATTTCTTGTACTTCATAACAGGCTGTCCACTAACCTGTGAAGGAAGATCTAGCGACACAAATCACCTTTTTAGGTCCATCCGAACATTGCCTAGCGTATTACGGAAACTAAGGGACTTATAATTTTCTGTATACTATACGAGAATTTATTGGTTTAAATCGTTTTGTATTTTGTAACGTGGACACGAGTATATTGTTACCGTGGTGAGAATGGAAAACGCGTATGTTTGTTAAAAATCGTGTCAGTGGCAGCGTAGCAATAATCAAAGAACGAAAAGTATGAAAACAACTCAAATTCGGTTTTTAGATGTTTTAGGGGTTCCTGATCATTTCCTACCAGTTTTTTGGGTGAGGGTGAAAGTGAGGTGGTTGGGGGGTGGGGGGGTCGTAAAACTGAGTTTGTAGTATCGATAATAGGCTGTCCGTTGTCCTGTGAAGGAAATACCTAGCGGCATAAGACAATTTTAGGGGGGCTTGGCGATTATTTGGTTGCAAGGGATCGACTAAAGCTTCATGCTATGGAAAAATAACTGGTATCAGCGTAATGTGTGGGAAGTACTGAGTCTTTCAACTTGACTTCATTTTTTGTCTAACCTCTTGCCTCGGTTTAGCTTTTGCTCTAGTTCTAGTCAATAATCATAGCAATTCTTATAATTTTTCAAACCTAACCTCATTTTTTGACTATACATCATATCCACTTTGTGGGGGTTTGGGGGTTATACCTTGTTATACCTTGTCTTCCAATTCAAAGCCCTGGTATAGGGGAGATATCCAAAGCCCTTGTTCAGGGGGGTTGCTCGAAGGACCATTGAAAGAAGTAGCCCACTGACAGTAAACTTCATTTTATTGTCGCTTTTTTCATAACACGTACATACAATGGTTGACGAGTGCTTGCAAATGCCAGATAGTGTGGACCTGAGTTATTTGGTAATAAAAATAACTTCTAGCTGTGAAAAAATGCTGTCTGACATTTCCCTCTTTCTCGCTTGTCAACTTGACAATTCCCCAAACACGCACCCTTCTCCTCTCTTTAAATAATATGTGTATACCTAGTGTTCAAAAAATCCAACACACTATTTTCCTGCAAACTTAACCAAAATATCAAGAAATTCATGAGACCATTGAACTAAGCAATGACGAATCGTCAAAAACATGCCTGTACTATCTGTAAACCGACAAGTGCCGACTGATACTTGCAAAACCTAATTCCTAAATCCATGTTTACATCTTCGTGTGGCGAAAAAGAAATAAACGTTCGTTCGGGAGTGAGTTGAAAGACATTCGAATAGCTATTGAAAGATCTAAAGCCACGAGAATGTAATGTATTCATTGAAACCGACTGCAATACCAATACGACGCAGAATGGGACTGGAAGAGGAATATCCATCTCCTGAAGACGCTTATATGGCAGAGGACGTATATAAAGTGGAATTTTTCCGATCTAAAAGTGAAGAAGTTAGGGCGAAAAGGTGGCAAGATATTATTCCCTTTTATTTATTGGCACGGTATTTGTCAACGGTTCCGGATAAATTGGTTTTTATTTGGGTTGGGAATTGGCTGTTGAATATAGCACGATAGAGCTTCAATGCTATCAAATTTGTTGCTTTAAATAATAATGCAGATAACCTTTTTGGACAAATATTGGGGAATCGACTCTGGTGAATTAGCTTTCACGTATTAAGGAGCTTTTCCTACATAATTAAAATCATTATTTTATTTAAAATCCCGTAGTGACGTCGATTTCATACAAAAATCAATTTTTTTCGAAATGGTATGATGAGTCATTCAGTCAAAGTTTACGGAATACATATAAGTTGGATCACTCTCCGTCGGCACTTTGAAGAACTCACATGAAAGCGATGCCGCGGCCGCACGCGCCAGTTAGTTTTTGCGTTGGTTTTTGCCCAAGTACGAGGGTCTTTTAACGGGGACTTGCTAACGCCTGGGTTGTACGTGTATACGAGGGTCATTGAAAAACTATGTATTGACGGCCGATTTAGACATACAAATACAAATATAACGTTTATTTTGCTAATGCACTAAGTTACATGAATGGATATCAAAAATAAAGCCTAGTAAAACTATTACTAATGAATCTCAAATGATTTCACATATTGTAGCTATTTCGAAGATAAGTAAAAACTGATGGTTCAAAGGTGCTGTAGTATTTTTACCTTGCTATTTTGTTTATTTGGCTTATTTTTGAGATCACAGTTTATACATTTTATGGTATAGTATATACGAACTCGTATGTACAATTTTAAAAGATAATCATGTGGAAATGCTTTACATGGATATGAATAAATTATTTTTGACATTTTGCTTTTCAGTGTCATTCCAATTGCTACTGCAGAAACTAAATTTTTAAAGTTATCAATAAAAATATTTTTGAGCTCTAAAATATAATTTACAATGTCCCTGGGTGGTATGGTAAGACCACCGGAAGAATATTTTGTCTTACTATACGCTTTTAGCTTGATACAATCCTTTAAGTACCTGTAGTTCTTGAACTAATCACTTTAGACCCCAAGTGTGCTAGTTTGTTAGAATTGTTTTATTGGGAGGAACACAGGCATAAATATACAGGGTGTCCCATTGATAATTTTGAATCCAATGTCACGTGGCCAAAAACAATACCTCGTTGGGCAGTACAATGACAAAAAAAGACACAACATCTGCTCTAATTTACATGCCCAAAATTATAATTCTCTACTACTGCCCAGTTCCGACATATTTCTTGTCTTAATCGTCGTGGAATACCTTGTATTTATATCCCTTACATTTCAATGTTTACCACAAAATAAGGATGCATCTGATTGTCATTCTCCATCCGTTAATAAATTTAAATTTATTGGTAAAATATCTTTTCTCGCAAAATTGATTACTCTCAAACTTCTAAAAAGACTATCCATTTCCTGCAAACAAATCCGAGATAACAAAAGTCCGATGTTTTTGAGACACTGCTTAGACTTCGCGTTAAACACGTTTAACCTCTACTTTGCGCCGCCCCGTATCTCCCGGCTGACGTCAGTACACTGCTACCGGTGTACCGGGGAGACGGGGCAAGGGGCAGGCCGTTTTGATATTTTTGCGGAGTGATCCAACTTATATGTATTCCGTAAACTTTGCTTTTACTACATAATTGAAATCATTATTTTATTAAAAATCTTGTAGTGACGTCGATTTCATACACAAACCTATTTTTTTCGTAAAGTCATAAGCATATGCGATACAAATAATATAAAAAAGATATTTTTCCGAAATGGTATGATGAGTGATTCAGTACCTTTAAAACCCACCTAATTTTCTTTGTTCGTTTTTTTGCAAGAATATTACGCGTCAAAAACATTCTTATTTTATTTATATCATGCTTATGATTTTACGAAAAAAATAAGTTTGCGTATAAAATCAAAGGTAAATAAAAACAATGGGAATATCATTTATGTAGGAAAACCTATGGGGTGCTATTTGAACACAAAAAGTCAGGGGTGAGTTTTAAGGGTTGAAGTACAAAAAAATGTTTTTAATATACGGCATGGTACCTTCAGAAGTACAAATCAGTTCTTGCTTGTACCGTTTTTGGTTACGAAAATATCACGTGTCAAGGAAATTCAGGGACATACTGCATATTTTTAGTATGTCAAATTTCTATATTTTTTGATCGTGCTTGGTATTACCCTGCCTACTAGGATGTGGTTTAAAATAATAACTTTCACTATACTCCGGTACCTGTTAAAAATAGAGAATGACAAAATGTGTGCACCTTCACCTATGATTTTATCTGCGATGTCTAAGACGGATATAGAGCTACCTTGACTTTTACTATCTTTTAATTTACAGCACAGGTGCCACATCTTTATTATATGTATATATTCTAATATAATGGTGTTTCTGGTTTGTGCAATTTTATAGCATCTATTACATAGTGATGGCATTGGAGAATGCTAAAGATGAGGTGGTTAGAAAGGAAAAGTGATGATCCTAGTAGAAATTGGGGAAGGCACCAATATTACACTTTACAAGCATTTGAAAAGGAAAAACAAAGCATTACAGTAAAATCTGATTTTCCAGAAAATTATTTTGGCTTTCCTATTATAAAAACTCCAAACTCCGAAATCAAGGCATACCAAAATATAGTCATAGTTTGAGTAGTCTGAGTTTCTAAGTTTTTAATATGTTATTTTCTGGTTTCTGTCTAATAACTTATAAGACCAGTATACCCCAACATTAAATATTATCACTGGTATCTTGAACGATATCACAGCACACTGGAAAGTGCTTTAAATTGAACTGAGGTTGCCGTCTAGTGTTTCTTACAAACGATAATGACTGAAAGTACCCCAGCATTAAGCCATTTTACGTTTATCAAGAAAGTATGATTGATCTGGACACTTCAAAAAAAATGCTGTTTGGTCAGCTCCAAAACAAAAGAGCTGTCTTGTTTTTGTGGTATCAGTCGCTGTCCGACTACTTGATCCCCTTTCAAAAATAAAAAGTGGCGAGATACATTTAAGTGACCCAAACAAATAAACAAGGAAATACCTACGGCACGGTACGGCCAAAGACGCCTTGCTTCAGTTTCTTTTGGATTTTTTTTCTTCCTTGGACTGAGCGGTCAATGATCTGCTGGCTCAGTTTGTTGGAACGTCATGCGCGTACAGGGTGTTACAAAGATACAATAAATGTGGTAAAAACGAAGTTCATTAATTTCTGCATAGTAATAAGATGCTATATTCTGGTGTAGGGTAGTGCATTTAACACAACCTTAGGTATAACACAGATGACTCAGAATACACTCTTGACACTCTTAACTTTTAAACCTAAACTACTTTTACTTCCCACACCGATAGGTGAGGGGAGTATTGTGATCGCGAAAATTTTAGATTTTGAGATAATACACTTTTTGGGCGTTTTGTGATGTCTACATAACTAAAATCCACGTCACTCATTTCCGTCGGTCTGTCTGTCTATCGGTCTGTCTGTCTGTCTGTCTGTACGCGTTTTTCTAGCCACGTAATCTCAGTAACGGCTGGATGGATTATTATGAAATTTGGGCAGCGATATGCCGTGGTGTCGTAGTAGGTAATGTTCCTATAATTTTGAAAATCGGTGCATGGGTGGCGGAGTAATTATAAAAAAACGAAAAATTTGAAATATGCCCCAAACTTCGTTTTAGGCGTTTTAGGGGTTCCTGATCATTTCTACTTTTTCTACATTTTCTACTTTTTTTTTGGTAGGGGTGAAATTGGAGTGGTTGGTGGGTGGGGGGTTGTAAAATTAAAAAATTTGTTGCTGTCATAATAGACTGTCCACTGACCTGTGAAGGAAGACCTAGCGACATAAATAACTTTTTTAGGTCCATCCGAACATTGCCTTGCCTATTACAGAAACCAAAGGACTTAGAATTTTTCTGGTGTAAACATACGAGTATTGCTTTAGATCGTTCTATATTATGTAACGAAGAAACTGTTGAATTGATTTTAATGAAATTTTGACACAGTATTACTACCATGACGAGGATGGAAAATGCGTATGGTTTTTATAGATCGTGCCAGTGGCGGCGCAGCAATAATAAAAAAACTAAAAATATAAAAACAGCTCAAACTTCGTTTTTAAGTGTTTTAGAGGTTCCTGATCATTTTCTGAGTTTTTTTGGGTGGGGGTGAAATTGGGGTGGTTGGGGGGTGGAGGGTTGAAAAACTGAAAAATTTGCGGTATTAACAATAGGCTGTCCACTGACCTGTGAAGGAAGACCTAGCGACATAGATCAGCTGTTTAGGTCCATTTGAACATTGCCTATTACCGAAACTATGGGACTTAGAATTTTCTGTATACATACGAGTATTTATTGCTTTAGATCGTTTTGTATTTTGTAACGTGGAAACTATTAAATTGATTCTAATGAAATTTTGACACATTATTATTACTGTGGTGAGGATGGATAACGCGTATGCTTGTTAGAAATCGTGTCAGTAGCAGCGTAGCTAAAAATATGAAAACAGCTCAAACTTTGTTTTTAGATGTTTACGGGGTTCCTGACCGTTTTCTACCTTTTTTGGGTGGGGGTGAAATTGGGGCGATGATTAGGTTGCAAGGGGATCTCAGACTAAAGCTTCATGCTATGGGAAAATAATAAAGTGGTATCACCGTAATGTGTGGGAAGTACTGAGTCAATCAACTTGACTTCATTTTTGAAAAATGCTTTGGATGCGGATTTTGGAGAGCCTACTTCAACAGAAGCTAGTTTGACATTAATGGAGAGGATCAAAGCTAATTGTGGAAATGCATTTGCTAGTTCTGAAGAATTTGGTTTGTCAGAAAAATTAGATTTTGACGTTTAAACCTTGTAACCCTTGAAATGTATCCTTTCTAATATCTAGCTTTATGTTTATAGTTTCTGTGGTTGAGCACAGTGTTTGATTAGATTCATTTATATTCAGTAAAATAATCCAAATTGATAAGTGTTTCATTTATTTTGATCCGATTCCACAAAAATAGCAGTCAAAACACGACATGTCACAGTTCCTAAGGTGCAAAACCCGACGTGTCCAAATTTAAAAGTCAGATTTTAGAAAAACTATATGTCCTAGATTTTGGAGCGTTAGGACTTAACATCCTGAAACATCGTATATTATCATACTCTCGATTCAGTATTATCTTCTCTGATAATAAGACTTTGATCTGTTTTTCTTGATTTCTGTAAAATTTGTTACCGTGGACTTGTCGGGTTTTGCATTTAGACGACTGATGTAACATAGCCAGCCTTGATTTAGCGGGGTGGCTGCTATTAAACCCGGTTGATATTTACGTTCAAATAGACGTTCAAGCGACGTTTTTAAATGGCGGTAGGCAAGAGTATGAAACGCATTCATCTTTGGCGATACAAAAGCGATTTATACATGTACGTGTGTAGCTCGGGTGGGTTTTTAATATGACTCCAGCGCCGCTGCAACGCTTTGCTGGGATAAATCACTCCGCCATTGCCGCCAGAACTCAGTTCTAAAACGTATCACCATATATTAAAATCATAACTCGCAATATACACATTCATGTATGTCGGGCTCGAAGTGTAGAAATGTACATAAAAGTCACAGGGTGGTGTGCCGTATATACGAAAAGGAGACCCATACAGAACAGTATTTCGCACATACAGGGTGAGTTTTTAGTACCGGCTCGGTCGATAACTCCACTACTGTAGAAGATAGCGAAAAAAGTTGTATATAAAAGTTGTAGCCACGGATATGCTCCTTGCTCAGAAAATATTTAAATTTATACAGGGTGATCCATAACCACGTGGTGATGCAAACATGCATTTTTTTTAAATGAGACACCCTATATATTATTCCATATTCAAATTCTGCTAATGATTCCCGTTCTTCCAATATGGGTATTGTTACATTATACAGGGTATTTCAAAAGTTATGACCATTTTTATATCCAAATTGCGGTCAAATGAACGTATTGTATATCAAAAAGTAATAAATCAAAAGCTATTTTTTTACATGATAAGATTAAAAGTATCGTCTAGTTTTAAAATCGGCTATAAAAAATCCCGCGACGCATATTCGTATACAGGGTGATGTAGAATGCAAAATCTAGATTTTCTCTCTTTTTTTTAAATGTAACCCTCAATATTGTATTATCCCAAAGAATTCCCTTTAATATGCTCTTTTATCTTTGTATAGTACTTGTGGTACCTAGGTCCATCAGTTCCCGAGATATTTCGATTTTTCGGTAAATTTAAAATATAGCTTCTATTTGTGTGCTGAAATTCATTTATTTTGAGAAAGTACTATCTAATTTGTTTTTTATTTAACGAACAACTAAATTATAAGGTCATGATACTCTTTATTGAAGTCAAAACCCTAAATCATCGAGATAATGAAATCAAGTATGCTGAGCAAACAAATTTGTAGGCGTGATGCATAATTATCCAGCAGATTTATCAGGTAGGATTTGAAAAATTGATAGTTTTCATAACCTGCTCAATAATTCCGTATTGTGTGAAAAACCAGCTTTAAAAATTAATTTTTCCATTGAGGGTACTTAGGGGAATCTTTGAGAAATTGTCTACTTGCCTCTAGAATATATCAACTATGAACAGCAATATCCAGAACGGAGGCACTCTAAAACTAATATGCTTGAAAGACTGAAGAATCGTTTTATTCGGGCTGTGTCGTTTAATATTTCATAGCCTACCTGATACATCTGCTTGATAATTATGCATGACGTCTATAAAGTTGTTTCAGTACACCTGACCTATATTATTTCGTTAATTCAGAGTTTTGACTTGGTCACGTGGATATTTTAGTTGTTTGTTAAGTAAAAATAAAATTTGATGGTATTTTCTCAAAATAAACAAATTCTAGTAAACAAATAGAAGGTATATTTAAAATTTGCAAAAAAATCGAAATATCTCAGAAACTAATGAATGCAGCCATAACAAGTCCTTTTCTATGCAAAAAAGGGAATTTTTGATTCATTACTTTTTGATATACAGTACGTTAATTTGACAGCGATTTGGATATAAAAAATGGTCATAACTTTTGAAATACCCTGTATAATGTAACAATACCATATATTGAAAGAAGGGAAATCATTAGTAGAGTTTGAATATGGAATAATATATAGGGTGTCTTATTTAAAAAAATGCATGTTTGCATCACCACGTAGTTATGAATCACCCTGTATAAGTCTAAATATTTTTTGAGTAAGGAGCATATCCATGGCTACAACTTTTATATACAACTTTTTTCTCTATCTTCTACAATAGTGGAGTTATCCACCGAGCCGGTACTAAAAACTCACCCTGTAGAAAGGGTACTAGAAAATGTTGCTATATAGCTATACTCTCATATATTTACATCCAGTACACCCTGCTATCCCACAAAGCCAGTACTAAAACCGGTTCTGCCAAGTGTAGCTAGGATTAAATGACACTCCTAATAAACGACGCGCAAGTAAAATCCGAAAACCCAGGATATTTGCATTGAAGATTTGTACGTAGCTTGGCAGTACTATCTCTAGTAAACATGTAACACTTTTTGTCCATTCAGACCCTATTTACCTACATGGCATATCTAAAAAGATTCTAGACGTGTAAAAACAAAGCATAGCTAGAGGAGTGCATTCGTCAACATGGAGGGCCCACCCATTATTGATCTGTTAATTTTTTTTATAAACTAATTATGACAAATGAGTTCGTTTATTATTGTATTTAGTCCTACCGCATTTCATATACCGTAGGCCTTTTTTCTCAGTGTTCGAATTTCACTTGCAAGTAGTGTATACCTTCGTTAAGCTGTTCAGTCTTAAATTGCCCTTCTTTCGTCATTGTGACGCCTTTATCACATTGCAACATACAATATCTTATCTGCTACTCATGCAGCCATTGTATCTGAAATGCACCCACTTAGCATCTATTAATTCTTCTATGTAAGTACCTGCCACATGTGTTTATACTACCGAAGTGTATAACCGGATGAAGACAATAAAGCCCAATATAAATACATACACTAATTGTTTGGAGTGACTTAAAATCTGCATCAACTGTATCAACAACGCCTACAAGTCGGTTGTAAAACTATCTAGGTGTTTGTCTTTTGGTTGTAAATCAAGCGAAGTTATCTTGGATTAATTAATATGGTGGAACAAGTGTTAAAAGACATTCACTCAATCTGCCACTATTCTTTCCATTGTATTCCCTCAACCGCTGCTATTTGCTCATAGGATTTAGGTGTAATATCACAGATTCGTTTGGAATTATAATTGTCTCTGAGAAACTGTGAAGTAATTTTCTCCCCAGAACCAAAACTGGAGATGAGAATTGTACTACTGAGGTCAAGGAAATAAAAAATGACTTTTGAATGTAAATCAGTGCTTAGGAAAAATGATTTGTGCCCCAGGAAGTACTTGTCTGTCGGTCGGTCTGTCGGTGTCAGTTTGTTGGCGTTCTTCTGCTCTCGTAATCTCAGTAACTGCTGCATGGATTGAGATGAAATTTGGACACCGACATGCTGTGGTATCGTAATAAGTAATGCTGCTATAATTTTGAAGATCGGTTTATGAGCGGCGAAGAAATTATCAAAAAACGAACAAGTTCAAATATTCGTCAAAATTCGTTCTTAGGCGTTTTAAGGCTTGTGTCCACTAACCTCTGAAGGAAGACCTAGCGACATAAATCACCTTTTTAGATCCATCCGAACATTACCTAGCCTATTACCGAAACTAAGGGACTTGGAGTTTCCTGTATACATACGTATTTATGAATCCAAAAAATGGTTCGGTAACTTTGGAAATGACTCAGACATATTTTATTAAAGTGCATTCTGACTTTGGGAGAAAGTCAAGTCACACTCCCAGTAGGAAGACAGTAATTTCTTCAAGCTGATGATATAATATGCTTCTTTGTCAGCGGATAAGACTGAAACAGTTGATTTTCTATTTTGTGTTTGTATAGAATTTCAATGTTGTGTTGTTAAATTACAAAATAAATCATTAACAAATTTGTAATAAAACGTATAATGGTCTTACAATATAATCTAGTGGTACTACAAGTAAATTATGTGAAATTACATATCTTACAAAATAGTTTTACAAAATATATATGTAAAAACCCAATATGATATCCTTAAAATTGTGTAAAATCGCATAATAATTCTACAAATTATCATGTTATATCACAGACAAATGTGATATTACAAAAATGCGTTTTTGCGAATTTACAATACTAGAAAATTGCTAAATGAAATTACGAATCTGAATTGTAATATTACTAACAGAATCGGCGGCACTCAATAACCTACGATTTTGTTAGTAATTTTACAAAACAATTTTTAGAGTGTAGATCGTTTTGTATTTTGTAACGTGGAAACTATTCAATTAATTCTAATGAAATTTTGACACAGTATTACTACCGTGGTGGGGATGGAAAACGCGTATGATTGTTAGAAAACATGTCAGTGGCAGCGTAGCAATAATCAAGAAACTAAAAATACGAAAACAGCTCAAACTTCGTTTTTAAGTGTTTTAGAAGTTCCTGATCATTTTCTACCTTTTTCTTGGGTGGGGATGAAATTGGGGTAGTTGGGGGGTCGGGGGTTGTAAAACTGAAAAGTCTGTAGTATTAATAATAGGCTGTCCATTGACATGTGAAGGAAAGACATAAGGCATAAGACAATTTTAGAGGGGGGGCTGCGGATGATTTGGTTGCAAGGGGATCTCATCAGACTATAGCTTCATGCTGATATCATCGTAGTGTGTCAAAAGTATTGATCCAATGAACTTGACTCAATTTTTTTAAAGTACATATATTAATTCATTCTCATTGGTGCTAAAAGCGTATAAGTTGGCACTTGCCGGTATCGTAGCACTTCAGACTCGTCTATAATATAATTAGCAGTTTCACCTGAAGTGCAGGCAGTGAGGCCGCTGTCAGTCCGTAGGCAATAAAACAATAAAGCCATCACACTATTTATAGTAGGCGGTGGTGGTAATTTGGCCGGTACGCGCCGTTCGACTGTCTCCGTCCTCGCTGGCTTCAAAGGGCGTCATTAATTTTAATTATGCCTTGTTTGCCATTACCCAACATCGTTCGTCGTTATCGCAGTCGCCGCTGCTATTTGCTATAATCGCGCACGATTGATAAAATGTGCTATTTTCGCTCACTTTGCGCGAATGCACTTTACACTATGACGTACACTGAATCGCGGTATATTAGAAAAATAACATTAGCAACTCTCAAAATCTATATACACCGTGTCCCAGGACGAATTTTGGAAAGATAAACCGCACTTAGGTTTTGGAATGTTATCAAAAGGAATTATTCTAAAGTTCACATTTGGCACGGATAAATCAACGTTTGAAGTTTGGTTGTAAAGATAACCGAAACGTGTGTGGTTCACTTTCACTTTCGGGAATGCCTTGCATAAACGGAGAAGGTCGCATTAAGCCTTGAACGCACTGGGTCGGACGGTACGGTACGAACGGTACGCACGGGATTTTTCAAAAATGTTTAGCATTGATTTGCCGATGGGTGCGCGCACTGGGTCGTCACTGTCGGAACGGGACCATCCGTACCTTCCGCCGTCCGATAAAATCCCGAAAGAAAGATTTCTAGGCATTCCGACCGTCCCAACCGGCCGTACCGATGACTCATCAGCCCTTCGGCGCGTGCCTGCACGTGCTTCGGTACAGACGTTCCGCCGTTTCAGTTGCGCAATACTCGTTGCAAAGCGTGCATGGATGTCCCAAATTAATTACGTGGTGGTGGAAAACTACTACATCTTCAATCAAGTCAGGGAAAAGCGTATGAAACTCTCCAAGCTCTAATCTCTTGCGATTTATTCTATGGGTCCAAAATCTGGGTTTTCCTCGAGTTCTTGACCTTTTTTTTTCTTTTTTTTCTGCTACCAGGATTAGACTTACAATTATTTCTTCTTCACTCAACATATCGTTTTGGTTTTCACAATACATAATAGCACAAAGCCTATTACGAAACTGCTTGTCTCCATTGTCCGATCCAGTGAGCGCAGTCACCAAAAAAAAAATTGCCGAAGGTGCGTACCGTTTGTACCGTTTCGTCCGACCCAGTGCGCGCTTAGCTTTACGCTAGCCGGTATTTTGAATGTTTTTGTCGATTATTTACAGTAAATATCGTATGATGTATTGCTTGCATAAGGTATGAAGATGATAAAGAGGCCCACACATTAACCAATTCGCGATCTAATTAAGGGAACTTCAACTTTCGTACTATTAAGAATAAACGTATAATTTAATTATATTATAACATAAGTCGCTGCCAGAAATCCCTTAAAGTTTTCGGGATTCGTTCTGTTGGTGATGATGGTAATAAGTCATGAAACTGAAGGCGAATGCTGTAAAATTAACAAGTGAGCTAGTACCATTACCTAGTGCAAATTAAAACTGTACTTATTTACGATTGTAGCAGTAAATAGAACGATTTAAATATACACCGTGCCCCAGGACGAATCCGGAAAAGAAAATCACACGTAGATTTCGGAATGGGAATCCGAATTATTCTTCAATTTACATTTGTTACAGAGAAATCAACGATTAAGATTTTGTTGTAAAGATGACTGAAACGTGTGTGGCCCACGTATAATAATTAGAAATTATTGACAATTCAACTACACTGTCACTAAAATGAATACTGTACAATGTTCGAATTGGCGCTTGATCATTATAGCCATGAGTCATTTTTGCAATTATTATAGTGTCTATTTAATCCTATGCATTTTCAAGAGATCATTACTACTATCTATTAGGCGTTGTTCATAACCCATGGCTGGACCGTGAGTTATGAGAAATAATTCACGTTGTTCAAAAGTAGTGTGGTAATCTTTGTATAGCTTAATTGGGGCAAATAAAGTTAGAATATTAAAACATTAATCTGCGTCTCTAAAGAAAAAGACAAGAAAAGTTAATGCCAGGATATTATATTGTTTTTAGTTTTTGTTAATTACTCAATGATTAAAGTACAGATTTTCAAAAATATAGCTATGTTATGGCCTGGTTATGCACCTGCTAATATTTCCTCCACGGTTTCTGTGATCACAGGATTTGCATAGGTAAAAATAATATTTATCACAACTTCTTTCATATCTTTTTAATAAAAAAAGTAGGTTGCAGATTTTGTTGGAGCCAAATGACGTGACTTTATTATAGGGATTCGGATCAGTGTCTTTCTAGTCAGAAATTACTAAACATATGAAAATGTGGGTATGTGAAACTTCAGCTTTTGCGTTCCTAACAGGATTATCATATAGTGAAGCCCGACTAATGACAGAGTATCAAATGACAGGAAAAGGATTTATATATTTGTTTTAGCAGCTCACGTTTAGATGCAATATTTAGGCCACACTAAAAGAATCTGGACAGTTTTCACGCTCAATGCATAGAACAAGTGTAGGGAAAGAAACCTTAAACAGATAACTGCCCCAATCCCCAATACTATACTTGTTTGTGACCAGCACCTGTTAAAAATAAAGGGTGACAAAATGTGTGCACCTTCACCTACGATTTTATCTGCGATATCTGAGACGGAGCGAGACGGATTTAGAGCTACCTTGACTTTTACTATTTTTTAAATTACGGCATCTATTAACTAGTGACGTCATTGGAGAATTATGAATATGACTTTGATAGAAGAAGTAATTTGATCAGGATGCTTTAAACGATATTTTTAAATAAACATTTCATACATCTCCGTATACACTTATTGACGATATCGATTGTAACCCACGCCACTGCACGTCATATTGTCACCATCCTTTACCGTTTATAGAGACGATGACGATAGCGATGATCGAAAAACAACCGCTTGTTGTCGCAGTAGGCCGTCAATAACTTCATTATTTACTCCCGTCTTTTTTATCGGCAGAAGAAGCAAGTGCCGGCGCCGATGACAACCTTTTGTTTCCAACCTTCATCTGTCACAAGATTAATAGTCTACAGTTACGCGCCGCCGTATAGAAAACGACCATTCCGTGGGTCTTTTTTTTTCGTTTTTAAATTAATAACTGCGACGTTGGATAATATTTCCTGGTACGGTATTAGCGTTGCTCAAGGCGGTAAGCGTTTGCCGCCACGCGGTTAATTAGGTGGATTTTTTAGGTTATGTGCCCGGTGGTTATGGTAATTAACAGCCAATGGTCTTTGCGCAGGGCAATTATAGCTGTCGGGCGTTTTCAATGGGCATGTTCGCCAACTATGAACGTTTGTGTCATAACGGATTTATATTTTTGTTCTACGTCGTACGTGAAATGAATTTCATGGCCAATGAGTTCGCAATATTTTAATATTTTCATAACCTAATTTGTGCATGGAAATATTTTTACTTTCATATCTTGTTTGCGCTTGTTAGTAGACTAGTCTCATGGGACACATAACGAAGAAATAACGTATAATAATGAAATATTTATTTAAAAATCTTTAACAACTGTGCTTCAGAATAATCTCTATTCTGTTCGATACACATCTTTGTGGAGTTACAAGTCGGGCTCAAATCTTCCACGCCGCTGTACAAGTGCGCTGCTATCATTCGTGGGAACACGACAAAAAATGACCAAGACAAAAATTGACGATTTGACGTTTTTGTCAATACTCAAATATTTTTGCCAGCTTTTTGCTCGTTTGAGACCATAGGTACCTAATAAAGTAACCAGTAAAAGTGATCAACTATACTTGCTCATTTGTATATTGTGAGACATTTTACGTAAAAGTGACCGTCGTGACTCTATCACAGCTGGTATAAGTTCGTCCCTGTAGATAGCAATAAGAAAAGCAATGCCCCGGAATCAAACTGTTCTGAATCCGAATCGGACTTCTAGTTTTAAATATGACGGTTTTTTTAATGGTCGGCCTCCCGCAAAGGTCAAAAGCCTATGGCACCGTCCGCTGCACGTTTCACTTGAAACGCTGCAGGTTGTAATCGTCGAGAAACAAATGGGGAAAAATACAGTCTAATTTCTTATCATACCACCGAACCTCATGTCTTTAATACTGAAGCTGAAATTCAAAACAACTGCCGGATTTGCAATAAGTGCCCTAAAATTACCCAGGACTCGAGTTTTCATCCTGATTAGGGGCCAGATAAGGATGTTAGATTTTTGGGGTAGAACTTGAAGATCTGAGAGTTTGAAAATTTGTGATATTCGTTGTCTGAAGCTGAAATTCAAAATAACGGCCGGATTTGTAATTAGCGCCCTCAAGTTATCCAGAAGACGAGTTTTCGTCCTGATTGGGAGCCAGATAAGGATTTTAGATTTTTAGGGTGGAACTTAAAGATCTGAGAGTCTAAAATTTTTTGATATTCGTTGTCTGAAGCTGAAATTCAAAATAACGGCCGGATTTGTGATTAGCGCCCTCAAGTTATCCAGAACAAGAGTTTTCGTCCTGATTGGGAGCCAGATAAGGATTTTAGATTTCTAGGGTGGAACTTAAAGATCTGAGAGTCTAAAATTTTTTGATATTCGTTGTCTGAGGCTGAAATTCAAAATAACGGCCGGATTTGTGATTAGCGCCCTCAAGTTATCCAGAACAAGAGTTTGCGTCCTGATTGGGAGCCAGATAAGGATTTTAGGTTTTTAGGGTGGAACTTGAAGAGTTGAGAGTCTGAAAATTTTTGATGTCCGTTGTTTGAAGCTGAAACACACATTTGTCAAATTTAAAAATGATTATGCAGAAAAGTATACACTGGAAAAACGATTATGTTATAAAGTTCTACTTTAAAATGATTATGTTTTAAAGTTCCACTTTTTAAAAAGTCGTCTCGATATACTCGTACAATGATGTCTCCTGGTATCTGCATGTATTTATATTTCCGGTCACCAGAAAATAAAACCGTGCAATCTAAATCTGTGTATGTACCTCAAGACCAACTACTTAAAGATGCCGTGGACCGTTGCATACCAATCTATATACACACAGAAAAATCTGTCGTTCTGTCAAAGACTTACGCTTGGATTCAATGGGACGTTACACTCAGCATTCCTCAAATACAGCGATGTTTTATCCAATGGGAAGTGTATAGTTGGTAATGAATTATATCGTATTGTCGATTCAACTACAAGATATCATTGGATTCCAATGAACAATTCAATCGCAGCCTGTCGTTGAATCGAATCTGTGTTTGGTAATTGATTCTAAACTACTTTCTTTTCCTTGGACCAACAGATTTTATTGCGAGAACAGCTGATTGATTCGTTTGGATGATTGATTGTGTGATTTTGTGTGAAGTTATAAGGAGCATGATATAAGAATTAGACATAAGCCTGCAGCAGTTGTTGCATTATTACCTGAAATATAACTGTCTGACTAATCTAAATACCTACATTCAAATGTGGGTGTTAGCTCTTCTAAGTCCCAATTTCTCAGTAGGTCCTCCATTTAATATATAACTGGACACATTTAAATCACACAATTGCTGATGCAATCCGCAAAACCATGAGATGACACAACACGGCTAACACCGAAACAACACAACGGAACAACCGTCCATGTTGGCGGGTTCGCGGCGATAGTAACACTAAGATAATCCCCCTGTTCTTTATTCTTACGTTCATTGAATAGGGACATCAGTCCCGCCGAATACTGATTGTAGTTCAGCGAACGACAAGGGCCATTGAAACAAAATTGATTTTTATCAGATGAATTATGACGAACTGCTGTTGCAGCAATAATTTTTGTACATTGAATAGATTGTATGCTTGCTTAAATGAGACATAGGGTAAATTTCGAAAACAGAAGGATGTTTTGATTGAATTATATGTAAATACTGGTATTAGAAGGATTATACATATCGTTAGAACGAATACAAAATTATTTTGAATTTATTGGCGTACCAGTGATTACTTCGAATATAAGGATTGGATTTTTTCAATGATATGGATTTGAAACAACTGTAAATATATTTAAAGCGATGGAAAAACATCCAAATACTAACAATTAATTGGAAACGCAAATGTATTTTTTCCTGTGTACCGTTTTCTATTTCCTGCCGAATTGTATTACGTTATCCGAATTTCCTTCGTAGACATTTACGTCCAGCTGTCCGTCACTGTGGGAGTTTTCCCAGTGCGCGACTTCCTCGAAAGGGACTGCAGCAGCTCAGGCTCTCGTTGCTTTTAGCGCTGAATAGAGATTAAATCCCGAAGAGCTGAAAATCGAGGAACAGAAAGAGGGCAGGCACCTGAATTTGAAAAACCCCTGCTGACGTATCTCTTCACCCGTGCACCTATTTATTATGCCTCATCCCAACGGGTTGGAGTGAATATTGGAGCAGCTATCGGATTAATGCTTCCTACTTTCCGGTTAAATTAGAATATACTGCTGTCAAAAAGTACTTGGACGTCACATTCGGAAGCAATTAGGAATCTTTTTCTTGCTGATGCGATTTCTTCCGCACCTAAACTGATTTCAAGTATCATGTAGATTCTGGAGTATCAAAATCTTTGTGATCGTGGCTATTTTGAAGAGTAAGACGGATCAAAAAACAAAAAGTGATCAGAAACCCCTAAAAGGCCTAAAAAGTTTAAGTTGTTCTTATACTTTTGGTTTTTTTTTGTAATTTCTACGCCGCCACTGGCGCGATTTATAAAAACCATACGCATTTCCCATCCTCGCCACGGTAGTAATACTGTGTCAAAATTTCATTAAAGTCAATTCAATAGTTTCCTAGTTACACAATACAGAACGATATAAAGCAATCTTCGTATGTATACGTCAGAAAATTCTAAGTCCATTGGTTACTGTAATAGGAAAGGCAATGTTCAGATGGTCCTAAAAAAGTGTATTATGACGCTAGGTTATTCCTTCGCAGGTTAGAGGACAGCATATTGTGAATACAACAATTTCACCCCCGCCCAAAAAGGTGGAAAATGATGAGGAACCCCTTTGTCAGTTTTATTAGCTCCCCCCCTAACTACCCCAATTTCACCTTCATAAAAAAATGAAATGATTGGGAACCTCTAAAACGCCTAAAAACGAAGTTTGAGCTGTTTCTGTATTATTAGTTCTTTTATTGTTGCTGACACGATTTCTAAAAACCATATGCGTTTCCAAGGTTCTGCGTTCTGTCGCCACAACTGTTTAATCTATACTCTCAGTTTGTATTTCAGAAAGCGCTAGAAGAGAGACGTGAAGGAGTAAACACTGGAGGGATATTAATCAACAACCTAAGATTAGCCGATGATACTGTTATAATGGCTGAGAGTGCAGAGGATCTTAAAACCCTATTAGAGAGAGTCAACCGAGAGTGTAATGAAGTAGGACTCATTATTAATACCGAAAAAACTACATTCATGGTCATAAGTAAAAACCCAAACAAGAATCCTATTCTCACTTTGAATGGAAAACAAATAGAACGGGTGCAGAAATACAGATACCTCGGTTCAGTCATAAATGCTCAAATGGATCCAGATGAAGAAATTAAGATCAGAATAGAAATGGCTAGAAAGGCATTTATCAAATACTCCTCAATGTTTACAAACAGAAATCTAAACCTCCACCTCAGAATAAGATTTATGGAATGCTATGTGTGGTCAGTATTTTTATACGGAGTGGAAACTTGGACATTGAAAGCTCAAATGATAAAAAAATTGAGGCATTTGAGATGTGGCTCTATAACGCATCCTGAGGATACCTTGGACTGACAGAATCACCAACGAAGAAGTTCTAACACGTATTGGTCGCAAAAGAAAGCTATTGATAATCATTAAGATAAGAAAAACATCATACACAGGTCACATCTTACGCAACGATAAATATATACTGCTACAAAACATTATGCAAGGCAGAGTGGAGGGGAAGATAGGTTGGCAGAAAGAAAAGATCCTGGTTTCGAAACATAAGAGAATGGACCAATCTCAACGTCGAAGAACTGTGGTCGCCAACCTTTAATGAGAAGTCGGCATTACAAGGAGAAGAAGATTTAATTAATTGTTTGTGGCCTTTTGACAGTTAAACTCTCAATCTGATTGCGAGTTTTTATTTAGAAAATGTTTAATAATATACAGAAACGTTATGCAACATGGATGACATGCATCATATGATATTTAAGGTTGGCACTACCGAATTTTACGTCAAACTTGACCACAGATTAGAACAGGTTTTAAATCAGTGAAGAAAGCGAAGAAGAAATCCATTGACTTATTTGACGTCAAACTCCTGTTTTACACTACACCTATCGGTGTGGGAAGTAAAAGGACATCGAACTTATTGAAAATCGCTAGAAGGCAGAAGGCAGGATAGGCAGAAGGCAGGATAGGCAGAAGGCAGGATAGGCAGAAGGCAGGATAGGCAGAAGGCAGGATAGGTAGAAGGCAGGATAGGCAGAAGGCAAGATAGGCAGAATGCAGGATAGGCAGAAGGCAGGATAGGCAGAAGGCAGGATAGGCAGAAGGCAGGATAGGCAGAAGGCAGGATAGGCAGAAGGCAGGATAGGCAGAAGGCAGGATAGGCAGAAGGCAGGATAGGCAGAAGGCAGGATAGGCAGAAGGCAGGATAGGCAGAAGGCAGGATAGGCGGAAGGCAGGATAAGCGGAAGGCAAGATAGGCAGAATGCAGGATAGGCAGAAGGCAGGATAGGCAGAAGGCAGGATAGGCAGAAGGCAGGATAGGCAGAAGGCAGGATAGGCAGAAGGCAGAAGGCAGAAGGCAAAAAGCAAAAGGCAGAAGGCAGAAAGCAAAAAGCACAATACAGAAGGCAGAACCTCATACCTGTGATATGTGAAAAATTCTTAAACCATATAAACCACTCTTTTCTTGCAGTGTACTTTAGCATCACTTATTAATTATGACCAGCAAGAGATGGAATGAATATTAAAGAAGCCCTTCCCATGGATTAGTGTTGGCTTGTAAGTATTCCCGAGCCACCGAGATTTAAATACGTTCTTACCCCAAGAGGTGCATGGTAATTCAGCTGAAAGAAAACTGCCTGGCGATTTGAATTTTTAGAGTCACCCAAAGGATACGGGTGAAATGTAATTATAACTTTGTGGAATATACTACTTGCAAGTGAAATCCGAACCCTTAGAAAAAAAAAAGGGATATTTGCATTGAAAATTTGTACACAGCTTGGCAGTACAATCTCTAGTACACATGTAACACTTTTTTTTCATGCAGACGCTATTTACCTACACTCAAGACACAGTATATCCAATTATACAGTAGCGCAACTCTCCAGAATTTTGGTGGTTCGCGCATAGCATCCCGCGCATCGTTCGCAGGATGTTTAGCACGGCGATCGCCTGAGTCGTTTTCAGTCTATGAGAGTGAAGGTAGTGTCTTTGACAGAACCGGATTAAGGAATTTGGTGATACGCTGATATGGATATCGGGACGCGTGAAGTCAAATATTGCGCCGCTGTAGGCTGTATTAACAATTCCAAAAACTGTGATTACAGTTTTTCAAGCTTCTTCAAGATGCTGCCAGGTATGCGATTCCTCCAATGTTTAATATGCTCCTTTATCAACTAATCATATTAAAGTGTGATAGCATAGCTCCATTTGTCTCTAACAAAGTCTGTCGGCTATTAGGGTAGCTGTGTGTTTTTTTTTTAGTTTTTCGAAGAGTTAAACGTTACGGAAAGTCGTTCTTTAATTATGAGCCTGAAGTCAGAATAATAATTTCTCACTGTTTCCTCACAGCACCATAACGTTCAAAAGATCTTTTACGACATATAACAAAATGAATGTGATTATGCATTCCAACATTATGAAATTTTAAGCAGGAAGTGAAGTCCATTTTAATGGATGCTCAAATAGAAAGTTGACAATAAAAAGAATCAACATGCTAGTTTCAAAAATATATCATTTTCCTCTATAAACATGGATTCTTTTGTTCAATATGCCTATTCATATGTAATATACAAATGCAGAAGGAAAGGTAGTCTTGGTAAACCAGATAAAAAACAGTTTTGCAATTTTTTATGAATAACGACCAGTTTAGTATATTTTGTCTTTGTTATAAACATATTGATCATTATTTTTTATGTACACATAGCAAATTTTCATCTGTTTTGCTGTTTACCACGTTTTCGTACCTTAAACGTTTTTCTATGCTGATTGATGAAGATAAATTTAAAAGTTGTGGGATAACTAAACATAAATGTCATTTTGTGTGCTACGTCATTACATATACCCATATTTGAATCGTATATGATATTATGAAGTTTTTATATTTATTTAAATGTTTGAGGTTAAGTAAGAGAGGATAAAATAAAGTTGAATAAATCTCGCATTTTTGTAATTTACGTACGAATGATAAAGCCACCTATGTTCTCGGAGTTAACAATTTTCTTTCATACACCGACTATTTATTGTTTTGCTTCTAAAAAAATGTTTACACCCCATTTATATGCAAAGAATCCATGATGAATTAGAAGAATCAGTACAAAACATTTTCACGTACAATAAATGCGAATGCATGGATATAACTTACAAATTGTAATTCAGAATTCCAAAGACAACTGCCTAACCTGGATGAAGAATATCACATTACCACACTGCTCTCAAAATTTACTCTATTTACGAGACATATTGCAACACAATAATTACGCTTCTTCACTTGATTACTGCTAAGCCGACCCTGTGCTCAAAACGTAAACGGCAATACTCGTGGCTCGTGCTGAGGAGCCGACGTGGGGTTATGCGAGGCCAGTTTTTCGGAGACAAATTGTCTGCATGATTTCTAGGGAGTTGCGCTACTGTATAATTGGATATACTGTGCCTACACTCAAGACGTGTAAAAACAAAGCATGACCTTTTGTCGATTCAAAAATGCTATCGGTACCAAATGTGGCGAGAGACCTCTTGGTGCTGTAAAAAAAATGAATTGGTTGTGTAAAGATGCTCCCTAGAAGACGACAGCACCAGTTTACGCAGTTAAGCCCCTTTGAACGGGGTCGGATTGTAGGCCAACGAGAACGTCTACTGGCCCTTCGAGACAGAATGCGATCCACTCGAGCTGAGTTGCTGACGCTTGGTATGCAGCTATAGGGAGGCCCATTCGAATCCGCACGGTGTACCACAGATTGAGTGAAATGGGCTTGTACTGTTGCTTTCACTAGCTTCTTGGGAAATGCGTTCTTTGACAGATGTTCATAAATATGTTGTATGTATTTTACAACCTTTTAAAATATCTACCTTTTCTACAAATTTCAAATAACATTATCTAAAATACTTATGCCACTCAAACACTCTGCATGGAAGTAAGCTACCATCTGGATACGCAACAATAATTATTTCAAACCGATGCTTAGTTGGTTATTTAATAAATAAATATGCATTTATACTAAATAACCAATCACAAATAATCCAGCATATTAAAAATTGAATATTATTTCGCAATGAATCATTTACAGGTATTCATTTGTATTTTTCGTAACGTCATTCAAAATTCATACGTTATTTGTTGAAAAATAAATCATTCACATCGGCTAAACCTATGCGTATATTTTTTTTAATATTTATCGCGATTTGTTTTGAAAAAATAACACTAGATTTCAAACGGAATAATACAATCCGCTAGACAGATTAATTTCGTGGTATGCGGATAGGCAGCCATGAAAAATTGCTATATTTGTTATTAAAAAATGTCCTCATCAGAAGCACGCGACTGAAAAAATATTGTATGGAACAATACAAATCTGGCATCGGTTTGGAATAAAATTGCGTTGAGCTTTTTTAATCTGCTACCGCCACACAACGGGGTGGGGGTCCGTTTGTGTATTTTGGCCGGCAAATAAAGCTGCTGAAAACTATTAGAGGTAGGATAAATATAGGCAACAATCATGTAGGGTGCTTGTAAACAGTCCATATTTATAGCGTTTATTTGAAATTGATACTGTGTATTACGCAAGTCAACAGAGCAAACTCTCTCCTGTTTTTCTATTGACTAGTTGCATTGGTCCTCCGGTGTTTGGCCAGATGAATGGTGCACATCCCTTTTTGTTCCATTTCATAAAAAGGAATCTCCAACAAACCCAGACAGTTATCGCCTGTTTTCGTTAATCTCTCATGCAGGCAAGGTTCTGCAATATGTTTTACAATATCGTTTGGAGGGTTTTATTGGCTGGCAAATTTCTCAGGCGCAGGCAGGTTGCGTAAAAGGACGCAGTATGCGTGAACAGATCTTGAACTTAAGACAAATTATTGAAAACGCCAGTGAGCATTATTTTCCATTTTGTGGTCTAAACTGTGGGAAATCTTTATCTCTATGAGAATTTCTTACCACTTAGTATTTCTCATACAGCAACTCTATGAGTCTAGCTCGGTTTGTGTACGAATTGATGGTAACCTGTCTGGTCAAACAGCAACCAGAAAAGAGTTCATCAGGGATGTGTATGATCTCCGATGTTATTTAACATTTACTCTGAATTTGTGATGAGGTATTGGACAACTGGAATGGCAGTATATAATAATAATATCAGGTATTGACTTGGCACAGCCCGTCAATACTTGTTACTACCGCAACCATGCGAGAAAAAAATGAGAAATGCAAAATAATAATAATAATAAACTTTATTTAAACTGGCGGGGAGTCTGATAAACAGGTATTAATTCCAACCAGTATATATATAAAAAAAAGTTATAAGCAAAGTAAGGAAAAAGACGAGAAAGAAAAGAAAATAGAGAAAAATGACATAAAACGAGAATAACAAAATACTACACAAACACATTAAAGAAGCGCATCGAGATCAAAAACACAAATATTACAAGACACAATCACATAAATGTATCTTATGAATTTTATTATACCCTGGTAATCTACCCTGTACGTGCTAAACTTGATACTAAATTTCTAAGGCTTTGGTAATACACAATATCTTTGCTGCATTCTTGAAAGCCAGAAAGCTCAGTGTTTTTAGTGTTGAGGGAACCTTATTGTAATAGTGCACTGCAGCATAAGAAAATGAACATTTATAAATTTCAGTTCTATGACGAGGAATATTCAGTGTCTCATTTACGAACCTGAGACTAGCTAGGTGACATTGATTTCTAAATTTTAATCTTCTAAATAAATAACTAGGCATTTCCTTTATAATTATGACATAAGCAAATAAGGTGAAGAATCCATCTTTCATTGAACTTTAGCACTTTATGCAACTCGTAAACAGGTGTAACATGAGAACGTCTGGGTGTAATAGTAGCATATCTCATGCATTTTCTGGATTCGATTTGTTGCTGAAGTATTCAGACAAGGTGCATAAACTACATCCCCATACTGAGAAATAGACATTATTAATGACTCTATCAATTTTAACTTTGTATCTGTTGAAAGTACATACTTAAAGTTATACAAATATTTCAGTTTACAATACGATTTCTGTACTGTGCTAGCCACATGATGATGAAAGGTCATTGTACTGTCAAAGGTTATACCTAAGTTATTTATTATGTCGACTACAGTTAACTTTTGATCTTTAAGAAACACATTGAAGCTATCAAGGTTTATAACGTTATTCTTGGGGTAAAAGTGCATAACCACTGACTTGGATGGGTTTAACTGCAAACAGTGATCATCCGAAAGTTTAACAATATTCATTAAGTCTAGGTTAATATAATCCATTGCCTGGTTCAATTCACTTATTCTATATCTTCTATATCTATTGGCGGAAGCAAAATATCCAACTTAAGATTTGCTGACGATACAACCCTTATTGCTGCTTCTCAGGAAGAACTAGTAGCTCTATTAAACATCTTAGAACAACACAATGCAGCATACGGTCTTGGTATCAACTACAACAAGACCAAGATTATGATCGTAGATAGAGAGAACGATAGTCATCGAGAAGTAAAGTCAGTAGGCCGTTGTGAAGTAGTTCAAAGTTGTGTGTACCTCGGTTCTGTGATAGACAATTCGGATAGCTGTGAAAATGAGATTCGACGGCGCATTCAACAGGCACGTGGGGCCAATGACAAAGCTTACTAAAATATGGCGTGACCATAACATCACTAAAGCTACCAAAATGTCGCTAGTTCAGTCTCTTGTGTTCTCCATATTTTTGTATGCCTCGGAAACTTGGACTGTTAAAAAGGCAGATCGAGCTTGCATAGATGCCTTTGAAATGTGGACGTGGAGGAGAATGCTGAGAGTTCCTTATACCGCCCATTGAACTCGCCTCTCCATACTGGATAAGCTCGGTAGTCCGAAGAAACTATCCTCCATTGTGTCGAAGAGAATGCTTACATTATTCGGACATATTTACAGAAGCGATAATATGGAGAAACTTGTAGTTCAGGGTCATGGCCCAAGTAAAGGTGACTCGACTATGGGGTGACCGTCTATTTCCACAGTTGGAACGAAAGACTCCTTTGTCAGTATTGTTGCGTGAGTTTTCTGTACGTTAAACTGTACTTTATTTAATAATCTCCACTCGACAATTTTTCACATATCTATGTTGATCTGTGAGGCATGATGTTGTCGCAAGAATATCTTTACAAGATAATGAGAACTCTTAAATTGAGGATTTATTTTTATGTGTGCAGTAACTCAGTGCGCAGTTTTTCAGCCAATTTGCCAAATATCTGGAACACGTCCTAAAGATTCCAACAAATTGTAGACATCATACTTCTGGTCGAATTTTTTGTTCTTCTATGTACTGTTAATGGTTGTATTATTTTTATACTGTATTATTTTTGATATTGTAAGATATTGTAGGTAATTTTTCCTATTGAATTTTAATATTTTGTTTTATCATATTGAGAATTTTTTAAATTTTTAGACCTTTTATTCTATTGTATTAGACAAGTAACCTTGACTCCTTAATAAATAAATAAATAAATATTTAGGTTGGAAGTTTGTATTGAGACATACAACCACTGGTAAGTCCAAAAAACTCATTTTAATGTGTCTAGAAACTTAATAGAAGGCAAGCATTTCAAGCAAAGCAGAAACAGAGGACTAATTTTGGACGGCTAAGCAACGGGACAAAAATGCACATCTTGAAATGAGCTGTATGCAAATAGAGAAATCTACGGTCACCATTAGCATTTCAAATTCAAAATCCCGCGACCGACTCGGGAAAATGGCGGACGGACCGTGATAATTGTCTCGCATTTTGTTACAAATTACCACCAGATTTCAGAGGGTATAATGGCTATGCTAATTTTACGACTCCAAATAGAAACATATTAAGTGGCAGTTGCATCTAACTGAGAGGATGCTGCACTGAATACTCTTATTCTTACGAAAATAGCGCTACTATTTTGATAGTAATCATCATCATCATAGTCATAATGTCTTAACAGACATGTTGCGAACTCGTACTGGCGACACGAATATTATCAATAGTTTTGAGAACTGTAGCTCGTCATCGTTTGCGATTTACTGTCAGTTCAGTGGCGCTCTTGATACTCATATCCAGCAACTGCTTCATTGTATCCACCTAGCGAGTAGGGGAACGGCCACGGCGCCGCCCACTCGGGACATGACCCTGAACTACAAGTTTCTCCATATTATCGCTTCTGTGAATATGTCCGAAGAATGTAAGCATTCTTGTCGGAGGATAGTTTCTTTGGATTATCGAGTTCATCCAGTATGGAAACGTTAGTTCGATGGGCGGTATAAGAGACTCTCAGCATTCTCCTCCACGTCTACATTTCAGAGGCATCTCTGCGAGCTCGATCTGCCTTTTTAACAGTCCAAGGCATACAAAAATATGGAGGACACAAGAGACTGAATCAGCGACATTTTGGTAGCTTTAGTGGTGTTATGGTCAGTTTTAGTAAGCTTTGTCATGTTCACACATGCCTGTTGAATGCGCCGTCGAATCACATTTTCACAGCTACCCGAATTGTCGATCAAAGAAGAAGAAAAAGAAGAAGTTAGTAATATATACAGAGTGTTTGGTAAGCATGTGGCAAAAATGTAAAGGGTGATTCTGATTCGTTGAACTATTTCAAGAGTATTTTGTTCGTAGATGAGTTTTGGAAAACCGCTTCAATTCAAAGATGCAGGGTGAAAAAAAATTGCGAAAGTTACAACACTATATTATCATAAATAAATGACATGGTAAGTTGCATTATTTACAATACATGTTCAAAATGACTTCCAAAAGCTTGATATCTTTGAATAAGGCAGGCTTTCTAAAATCATCAAACCACAACATTCTTAAAATAGTTCAAAGGATCACCCTTCACATATAATTAACGATTAAAAATACTAGTTTTCTGCTACGTTTTGGATTTTTAAATGTAATTCTCACCAGGTGTCTTAATCTCTATTATATTGAATTGAAAGAATCCTTTATACAGGGTTGGGATAAAGTATGGAACCAAGCAAATAACTTTGGAACGGAAAGAGTGATATTGCTGAAAATTTGCAGGCAAGTGTAGTGACGTCTAGTGCATCTGAAGACATTATGTTAGCTATTAATGTACTTCCGGTTTAACCGGAAGTACCGTCAACTTTTTTAATTTAAATGGGACACCCTGTATATTTTTGCAGATTTTAATTCATCTTTTTTTTCCGAATACGTCCATAGTTGGTTTAGCATTAGTTTCTGTACAAACGGGAAAGATAAAGCCTCTTTATCATTTCAGATGTTTAAAATGCCGGTCATTCAAAGTCGGTTTAGGCGATCGCGTGAGAACTCACAAAGAAGTGTGTCAACTTTTAATGATTTACGTCCCGACAGGGGTCCTATAACACGTTTGACGGTGACTAAAAAAGTAAAATAAAAAAAATTACCTCAAACGGGAAGACCGCAGACCGCCACGAAGGAATTTGTGAGATAATTTTTTTAAGAATCAAATACTAAACCCACTATGGACGTATTCGGAAAAAAAAGATGAATTAAAATCTGCAAAAATATACAGGGTGTCCCATTTAAATTAAAAAAGGTTAAACCGGAAGTACATTAATAGCTAACATAATGTCTTCGGATGCATTAGACGTCACTACACTTGCCTGCAAATTTTCAGCAATATCACTCTTTCCGTTCCAAAGTTATTTTTTTGGTTCCATACTTCATCCCAACCCTGTATAAGCTTCTGGTTCAGCTTTTAGATGGTGTATAATTGGTGCTTCTCAGCAAACTGTTGAACTGTTCCAATAACGTATGCACTATGTAAATATGACTGCGATTTGCATAGCTAGGGAATAATGTCACACCGGTATACGTAACGCAAACCAGGTATCAGCAGTGTCGTGAATGTTTGTAGCGTTAGTCATTTTTGTATTAATGGATATCTGTTCGTTTTCAGTGGAAATCGAGATGGTGTGTCATGAGAAAATTATCACCAGTTGCAGGTAAGGTTTTTATTTGTTTTCGTTTTATGTTTCTTTGGTTAATAAAAAATATCATGCCTAGAGTGTAAGATGTCACTGATATAACTAAGGTATACCTTTTTTTTACCGTCAAACGCTGGATGCGAGTGTTATCAGTAGTCAAAAGATAAGTAACATTGCACAATATTTCACTCGATAAGGTAATCAGGCACAACCAGCACCAGCACACACACGCTAACTACGACTAAGGACGCGATCGGCGGAATGGCCAAAAATTAGCAATGGCGACTCTAGTTGTCCTTCGCGCAAGCGTAAACTACTTGATGTATATATGATACCTAGACCAACATCTTATGTATATTCACATATCAATATACATACCTATTCACGTATTCATACATAGTATATTACACTATTGTATATCATTTTTCATGTGTACATTCAACGTCCTATGAATACACAAAAGACACATGTTCAAACTGGAATTTCTAATGTACATTCTGTGGATGTACATATCCATATAGTGTTATGTGGGTTACTTTTAATCTTTATACTGTACTATAACTACTGTAGTTTCTCACTTCTATAATTTAATTTAATTGAAGCATCTTCGAGATTGAGGTAGGCTTCATGCTCACTTAAACGTTAATGATTTTTTTGTATAAACTCCGTTTTTCACAATTTTCCAAACCACTAAATTTTTTTAAGTACCCAGTCGAACCTTACTTTATACTGACGAAATGGAAGAAATAAAAGGAATCCAAATTCGAGATGGTATAATAATGCGTTGATGAATGAATAAGGACCAGAGGCTATCCAGCACGGAATGTGGCTGGTGCATAGGCCACACGATGGGCCCTTTTGCGCCTCTATCCGCGCTAGTTCCTAAGACCCCCTTTTGGCAAACGCAAGTACATTCTTAGGTCCTATCCGTTTTATATCTATTGGTTCAAAGGTTCTTAAGCCCAACATAGTCTGCCTGTGATAACCCTGGGTTTCACAGCGACACAAGATGTGTGCCGAGGATTCTTCCTCTTCACCACACCACGTGCACGTTGGGTCGTTGACCACCCTCATCACGAACAACTGACGCCTGAAAGTGTTGTGACCCGTTAGTAGGCCTACTAGCAATCTCAAGTTACTCCTATCCAGAGAGAGACAAAATCGTCCTATTCTCTCTGCAGGCACTGCTAATAGTTCCCGAGCTTGACGGAGATGACCAGAGACGTTGTTCCATCTCTGAGAGTGTTGATTCTGGATCCACTCTCCAGTTGTTTTCCTAATAAAGTTTGCAGATAGTCCTAAGGCTGGTTCCGGGCCCACAAAATTGTTGCCGGATCCCATCCTGGCCAGATGATCCGCCATTTCGTTACCTTTTACCCCAGCGTGCCCCGGTACCCACATCAGTGATACCTTGTGTTTAGCTGAGATGTCGTCAAGAGCCCTCCTGCACTCCAGGACCAGTCCCGACGTTATTTTCCAAACACCCAGTGCTTTGATGGCTGCCTGATTGTCAGAGCAGATAGTAATCCGCCTCCTAGACCCGTCACTTTCCCGAATACGATTTTCACAAGCAAGTATCGCATAGATCTCAGCCTGGAATACTGTGGCGTGCCCCCCAAGAGGGAGTGAAGGTCTTGTATGGGGTCCGTAGACTCCCGAGCCCGAGCCCTCTCTAGCGAGTGAACCGTCTGTGTACCAGACCTGTCCTCCTCCTTCGATGAGCTGTCTTTCCCTAGACTCCCACTCTTCCCTTGACGGAAACACCACCGTAAATTTGCGATTGAAGCGATGCGTAGGAGAAACTGAATCGCTCCTCGTCAACAAAATAGGACAATCCTCATGCAACTCTGCTAGAATCATCGAATGTCCTTTGCCTGGATTCATAAAGGTCCAGCTACCCTGACTCCAGAGACGGAACCCACTTTTTCTAGCTTCTCCTTGAATTACCAGATCCAAAGGAGGAAGATTCAATAGTGTTTCAATGGCACTCAAAGGTATTGCGTTATAAAACACACAAAACTTCGGTATGCTGTGACTTCACTGAACATTCATTATATGACAAAATAGTTTTGGAATGTTTGGCTTGACTGTGTCCATAACATTTATTTAAAGCTTTTATGGTTTATAATTTGTTCACCTTGTATACGCCGTATTCCTCTAAATGTAGATATAATCCAATATTCGATGAAATAGATATGTTCAAGCAAGCACGACATACATAAATGTCCACAAACTTCACCCCCATCTTGTCTCATATAAGATGAATGCCAATCAGGGTATATGGCTCTCAAACGGCGGGTCTATAGCCGCTTTCTAATTTCTCCACTAATTTGGTCCGCTTGACTAGAGATCACTCAACGAAGATGTTTACCTACCCTTTAGATATACCGTCAAAACTTGGCAAATTTGCCTTCCATCCCTGACAGCGGGCTATGAAACCCATGGTTCAGTCAAATTAGGCATGAATACAGAAACTAAATTTATATACCGGGTGTCCCAGAATTTCCTTGACACGTGATATTTTCGTAACGAAAAACGGTTCAAGCAAGAACTGAGTGGTACTTTTGAAGGTACTATAGGGTCTATCATACCATGCATTCAAAACATGTTTTTTGTACGTCAACCCCTAAAACTCACCCCCAACTTTTTTTTTCAAATAGGTTAGGTTAGCGCAAAACTAGTCCTGTGCGTTTCAAGATGCGCAAAACTAGTTCTGTATATTTTTTTTGGGCATTGTCCGAATTCGGGTATTTAGGGCCGATTTTATCATCATGCATATTTAACAAAGAATTTAACAAAGCTTTTCTATTGGATGTTATTTAGCAAAAGCTTTCTATTGGGTATTGAGGGCTGTGTTAATAAGTATCATCCAGTAGTATTTTATCAATATTGAAAACAACACGTCAAAGCTGGATGACACTTTTGTCAAAGATATTTTAGAAATTCATGGATCAAAATCATATCAGGATATCAGAACAAAGCGATTGATTTGCAAATTAATGCCACATTTTCAATGTTTACATTATAATTATTGTATAATTATTAATTGCAAACTGGGATAATTTGTGATGAAAGTAGTAGGTACCTATACCAATCACAGCAGCTACCTACCTTATTTAATAATTAAAAATCCCACGTCCGTCAGTCAGATAGATTATATGAAAATACATACTTTTATGAAGAATCAATCTTTCATTTACTGGATGCATGTTTGTTATAGATCTTCTTATAGAAGTATTCGCAGGTGCATTGTACATCAAATAGGGTTATACTTAATTTTAGTTATAAAATGGCAAACTTTGGCGTTCTGGGGTTCTGGATAGGCAACCAGTAATGCACATACGTTTGAAAAGTAGCTGTAACCTTTGAAATGTAACAAAATGCTATTTTTACCTCTTCTTACTATAAAACAAAGATATATTGCAGGTATTCATAATTATTATCGATAGTAAATTATTGTTTATTCAAATAATGCAATGAGTGAATTTCTTGTCATCATAGCATTTAATACAGCATGAAACCAGCGATCAAATGGAAATGGAATCTGGAATCTGATTGGTTGAAATTAGCAATTGCTAAACTTTTGATTAAACAAGAAAATGCAATTTTTCACCGATTTGGGATGGAAAATCAGACTGGAAGATGCTAGATGATCTACAATGCTCGATTGTATATAAAGTATGACATTTTTGAGCTTTTTGAGGTAAACTTCAAGAGAAATCAATAATTTTCAGAGTACTTTGACAGATGCATGTTCTTAAAAGGGCTGCTCGGATTGGTCAAAGTCTTTGTTAAAATCTGCATGTTGATAAAATCGGGCCTTAGTGTAACATTTGCATCTAAGCGGACTGCACTATAAGACCGCCCGTGGTTCCACGTTGGCCTGGCGTATATAGGGCTTCAGCACCCCCCCCCCCCCCCCCCAGCAGCCCATAAACCTCATTGTGCCGACGACCTGTCGTTGAAAGAGATCTTTTGTGCCCCGCGGCAAGATATGATGGCGGGAGGTCGATTTTTTATAAGCTACGCGTTTTGCCTGATGCCCTAGTTTAAAGGTGGTTGGTGACCCAAATCGGAGCCGGGATTTGGAAGCGACAGCAGATTATCGCGGCTTACGTCACGCGCCACTGCGATGCTTTAATGCTGTCACCTGACAATTGCAGGTTTTTGTGCAGGTGAAGTGGTTTGTATATCGACATCGGGTGAAATGGGAGGTCTTTAGAAACCCGTAAGCCACATCGAAAATTTTTACAAAAAGACTAAAACAATTAGAATAATGGGAAGAAATTATATCGTTGTTTATCAAGGTATTCTAAGCCCGCGTTCACATCGGACGCGCCTCGCTTGGAGCATCGCGCTCTGCTTACAGCCTAGCGTAAAGCCGGCGCCACATATGCGGGTATTTGCCGAATATCAATATTCGCCGTTTTTTCAACCTTGCTCGCCGAATAGCGAGCACGTATCGCCCTTTAGCCGAATAGCAAATAATCGGGGTTCGTAGCTCGCCGAATCCCACATATGTATTGTGGCGCCGGCTTTAAGTGAAGAGAAACAAACCAGTTCACATCGGGCGTATAGCGCTTAGCAGTAGATTTTAGATTGTTTGCGGGTGAAGCTCAGGATCCGGGCATCGAAGATTTTTCATTTTCGTTGGAAGAGACTAAAACTCAAAACAGCGGCTGGATTTGTAATTAGGATACTCCAGTTATCTAGGATACGAGGTTTCGTCCTCATCGAAGGTCGAATAAAGATTTTAGATTTTTTGCGGCTGAACCTCAGGTTCAGGGCATTGGAGTTGTTCCATTTTTGTTGAAAGCAACTAAAACTCAAAACAGCTGCTGGATTTGTAATTAGAATACTTTAATTATGTAGGACACAAGGTTTCATCCTCATAAAAGGACAAATAAAGATTTTAGATTTTTTTGCGGGTGAACCTCAGGATCCGGGCATCGGAGATTTTTCATATTCGTTGAAAGAGACTAAAACTCAAAACAGCTGCTGGATTTGTAATTAGGATACTCTAATTATGTAGGACACAAGGTTTCATCCTCATAAAAGGTCAAATAAAGATTTTAGATTTTTCGCGGGTGAACCTCAGGGTCCGGGCATCGGAGTTTTCCATTTTCGTTGAAGGAAACTAAAACTCAAAACAGCGGCTGGATTTGTAATTAGGAAACTCTAATTATATAGGACACAAGGTTTCATCCTCATAAAAGGTCAAATAAAGATTTTAGATTTTTTGCGGGTGTACCTCAGGATCCGGGCGTCGGAGATTTTTCATTTTCGTTGAGAGAGACTAAAACTCAAAACAGCGACAGGACTAGTTATCTAGGATACGAAGTTTTATCCTCATAAAAGATCAAATAAAGATTTTAGATTTTTTGCGGGTGTATCTCAGGATCCGGACATCGGAGATTTTTTATTTTCGTTGAAAGAGACTAAAACTCAAAACAGCGACTCGATTTGTAATTGGGATACTCTAATTATCTATGATACGAGGTTTCATCCTCATAAAGGATCAAGTAAAGATTTTAGATTTTTTGCGGGTGAACCTCAGGATCCGGACATCGGAGATTTTTTATGTTCGTTGAAAGAGACTAAAACTCAAAACAGCGACTCGATTTGTAATTAGGATACTCTAGTTATCTATGACACAAGGTTTCATCCTCATAAAGGATCAAGTAAAGATTTTAGATTTTTGGCGGGTGAACCTCAGGATCCGGAAATCGGCGATTTTTCATTTTCGTTGAAAGAGACTAAAACTCAAAACAGCGACTGGATTTGTAATTAGGATATCTAGGACACAAGTTTTCATCCTCATAAAAGATCAAATAAAGATTTTAGATTTTTTGCGGGTGAACCGCAGGATCCGGACATCGGAAATTTTTCATTTTCGTTGAAAGACACTAAAACTCAAAACAGCGACTGGATTTGTAATTAGGATAGTCTAATTGTCTATGACACAAGGTTTCATCCTCATAAAGGATCAAATAAAGATTTTCGATTTTTTGCGGGTGAACCTCAGGATCCGGACATCCGAAATTTTTCATTTTCGTTGAAAGACACTAAAACTCAAAACAGTGACTGGATTTGTAATTAGGCTAGCCTAATTATCTAGGATACGAGGTTTCATCCTCATAAAATTGCTTCTCTTCAAGATGCAACCGAGCCACCACCAGCTGCGTCACTTTTGCACGGTACTGTACATTGCAACGAATCCCCATGGTACGTATTGGCAGCGACGTTTTCAATATCAATTTTGTTTGCGGCTGACCAACAATTCACGATAAGGCAAATATTTTTCATCCATCGGTGGGTCCGGCGCACTGGTTTAAATTGCAACATATTAAAAACCGCAATATGTTTTCATAAGCCACACCGCTTTTATTCTGTGGACTACCGTCAAATATTGTCTGTGACGATACACAGGAATCAGAATGCGGTATACTGTATGAGGTTGCAAAGGATACTTTATTTTCGAAAGCTATTTGTGGCTCAAATTGGGATGAGGCATTACACAGCTGTTTGAACTTCATTCCATCTATAGGAAACTCTTTTTAGTTCCTACATCGTAATAATAATAGTAATGATAAAAAAGACAGAAAACAAGGGGACAGAGGAATTATAGACATACAGTCACTCCACACAAAAGAAATAAAAACACTCATAATACATGTTTTCTACAACAAACAAACTTACATAAGACTGTTGTCTTATGTCAGACAAAAACTATACACGACTCTTGTCCAGATCACGCTGCAGACACTCACAGTCACAAACAATCACAACAAGGAAAAATAAATACTTGGTCTGAGAAGGCACTTCATGGCAAACATAGATACCGTGTAACACAAGACAAAAGTAATCATACACCTGGCTACAGGATGGCCAGCTCTTTCCAGAAACGGAGGGCTTTATGCTTGCTATCCAGGACCAAGTGATTGCGACACGAAATTACAAGAAGTATATAATTAAAGATCCATCTATCACCGACGATAGTTGCAGAAAATTCCACCAACAGGAGGAAAGAATAGAACACATAACAAGTGGATGCAAAACTTCCGCTGGAACTGAGTACACAGCCAGACATAACTCTGCAGCCAAAGTCATACATCAAGCACTGGCCACAACAAACAAAATAACTGAAAACACAGATCCATAGTATAATTACACAACGACCTCAGTACTCGAAAACAATCAATTAAAGCTATACCAGGACATTAAAATATGTACAGATAAAACCATCCCACCCAATAGACCAGACACAGTTTTTCAGTCAAAGGCAGACAAAGTGATCTATTTGGTAGATATTGCGATTTCCAATGATATGAATATCCAAAACACCTACGCTGGGAATATATCTAAAAACACAGATCTTGCCATCGAAATAAAACGACTCTGAAAAAAAAACAAAGTTATCATTGTCCCCCTCATTATGTCGGTCTCAGGTCTTACACCAAATACATTTACACCACACCTACAACAGTTGGGCCTCGGCGAAAAGTTACACAAAACCTTCCAAAAATCTGTAATCCTCAAGACCTGTAGCATTGTACGGTCCTTCCTGAATTCCAAATAAAAATAGGCCAGTGTTGACTTGGCAAAGCCCGTCAATACTTGTTACTACCGCAACTCTGCGAGAAAAAATATGAAAGTAGAAAATATGGACTTTATTATACAGTATACAGACTTGTATAAATGGCGGAGTTAGGCAATGACCACTCGGACTCAACCGTAGTCATGTAGATTTTTCTATGTTGTATATCACAGACATGTTGTAAACTCGTAAAATGCATTAAGTTGGAACTGGAGTATTGCCGACGTGAATATTGTTAATAGTTTTGAGAACTGTAGTTCGCCATCATTCGCGATTTACTGTCAGTTCAGTGGCGCTCTTGATACTCATATCCAGCAGCTGTTTCGTCGTATCCAGCTTGTAGGGGAACGGCCACGGCGCCGCCCTCTCGGGACATGACCCAGAACTGCAAGTTTCTCCATATTATCGCTTCTGTGAATATGTCCGAAGAATGTAAGCATTCTCGTCGGCACAATGAAGAATAGTCTCTTTGGACTACCGAGCTCATCCAGTATGGAAACGTTTGTTCGGTGGGCGGCATAACGAACTCTCAGCTTTGTCCTCCACGTCCACATTTCAAAAGCATCTATGCGAGCTCGATCTGCCTTTTTAACAGTTCAAGTTTCTGAGGCATACAAAAATATGAGACTGAACCAGCGACATTTTGGTAGCTCTAGCGATGTTATGGTCACGCCATATTTTTGTAAGCTTTTCCATGGCCACACGTGCCTGTTGTACAACATAAAAAATCTATATGTGCAATTAGCACAAAAATCACAATCCGATTGAAAATGGATTAAGGCTCTTTATGAAATTGTCAGTACCTACAGACATCTGAGTATCATGTCAAGTAGATGTCAACTGTCATATAAAGTCGTATGTTCTATGAGGTTATAATATAATACGACACATCACTGAATACGACACAGGACGCAATTTTGTTGTGGTTAGTCAGTTCCGGTATCCAAACATCTTTCCTGTATATGACATAATGTGAAAAATAGTTTGTTGGTTTTTTTGTACTTTTGTGATTTCTTACGCTGATTTATCACCAATAAGGACTGTTTAAGCGTTTTACAGTGTCTGAGTTTGAGGATTTTACGTTTACTGACGTCTGTTATCGCTATTCTAACCTAAAGCCTCCATTTTTCCAAGGTTTGTTGGATAATTTGGCCCATTTCTCAGTTATTACTTTTATGTTTTAGCATAACTGAAAAAGCTTCATACTTCGTAAGGTAGTACAGTGAAATGAGAATATTACGATTTCCCCCCGTAGCTACTGTTTTCCAAAAAGATTAGCATTAGCAGCACGCGCACCTAAAACATCTGATGACTTTATCGGAGATGTTAAAAACCTCTATTCGTCGTGACCAAACAAGTTCAAAGACTCTCGAATACAGTACGAGGGCTCATTAGAAGTCTGAACGGCGGTCTAGGTGTTAATGCTGCTAATGAATATTGTGTATCGCTGATCAATAATGCATGCATGTTTTTATGTCATCGCTGGCGACAGTCGCCTCATAGTAATAATAATTGTTAATGGGACTTGACAGTTAAATAATTATAGATGGGCTTTAGCGTTAATATACGCTTGGGTTTCGTAATTGTGCTGCAAATGAGTTAATTATAGGTCTGGAGACGACATCGATACACTGGGGGTCAACACGCACACTTTACACCAAGATTTTAGTAGCTGTAATTATGTGGTAGAGTGTCCGAGTCGCTTTAAACAACCCATCTTGGATCCACAGCGAATGATGTAGATTTATACGTGTATAATAGTAATAATAATTTCTGTTTTATATGAATGACCTAAAACTTTATGCCTCCGGCCAACGCGAACTACAACAATCGCTGAGGGGGGTGCAGGAGTACAGTCATGCTATCGGAATGGAGTTCGGAACAGACAAATGTGCATTGGTTAATCTCAAGAAAGGACGAAGCGGAGATAGTGTAGATGAGGAACAGCTCGTTGATGGGAGCATCTTGCGACAACTGCATGCCGGAGATACCTATACCTACCTTGGAGTGGCGCAGCGTCATGTTCAAGAGGCAGAATTGGTCAAAGAGTGTCTCCGCCGCAAGTATTTGCACCGACTCCGGCAGATCTGGTCGTCAGAACTGTCCGGCAAGAACAAAGTCGCTGCCACAAACATGCTTGCGGTCCCATTGTTATTATACACCTTTGATGCTATACACTGGAAAGTGAACGAGCTGAAGGAAATCGACACGAAGACCCGCAAAAGGATGAATATGGAGAGAAGTCTGCATTCTAAGTCCTCTGTCCCGCGAATATACCTCCCGCGACACCTGGGAGGGCGAACAGCACCGATCCCCTGATCCGGCTTGTGCGAGAGCACGAGAATGTGGGTAAAGGAGTCTTTATTTTTAGCGCAGCGAAACGAGCAGCCGAGGAGCTCAGCCTCACACTCGACTTCAAGCGGAGGTATCAGCAGTCCATTACGGAACTTGCTCCCGCAGAATTAAAATCCCACATTAAAACTGCCGATGTCGACTTCCTTTTAAGACTTCACAAAGATAAGCCAATGCATGGAATCTTCTACAAACATCTAGAAGAGTATGGCTTGTCTGAGAAGTTGACCTTCTCTTTCCTAAGGTCTAGTGGGTTGAACTCAGAGACTGAGGGCTTCATAATGGCTTACCAGGACGGTGTCCTCAACACCTTGGTGTACCGTAAAAGGTTTATGGGTGTAGATGTACCCGACACCCATTGTAGAGCTTGCCGACAAGCACCAGAGACGCTTATGCATCTCTTGTCGGCGTGTAAGATGTACGCTGGGGCGGCTTACGTCCATCAGCACAACGCGGCTCTACGAGTGCTCTACTATTATTTAAGGCACTCATACGGTATCGATGAGACACCGGTGCTGCCATACGCTCCAGAGGATATAGAGTCCGTTGTGGAGAACGAGAGATGCCGGATTTACTGGAACTACTTGTTCCCCACGCTCGAGCTTGTACAGGCAAACAAGCCCGACATAGTCCTTCTCGACCACCAACAGAAGAGGATGTTCGTTATTGAGTTTTCGGCGCCTGCCGAGGTGAACATCGTCTTTAAGGAGGGGAAAAAGCGGACCAAATATCAGGAGTTGCTCGGACAACTTCGCAGGCTCTGGCCAAACTATACTGTAAGTCTGCTGGTTATGGTCATTGAATCCCTAGGTGGAATGAGGAATACGCTGCTCTCTGCACTGCGCAAAATACCGGTGTGCCGTGCGGCGGCGCACATCTTAGCCGCCAGAATGCAGAAGACAGTCATCCTTGGGTCCCTTCGTCTACTTAGGGCGCACGATTCGCGGACCCAGTGATTGCTCACCTCACGGTGTGAGGAGTAGTCATTGGGTAATGGAACAGCAGCTCGGTGTGTCGGAGCCCGGGCTGCACTTTTTTGTCTTTTAAAGTTGATAGCAGAATTTGTTTTAAATTCACAATTTTCTGAAGTTCGGAATGCGAGATTCTTTGAAGCAATGACAGCGGTTATCAGATGCTTCGTTATTGACCCTATATGGCAGATATGCATTGATATGTCGATTTTAGAAGATCTTTGCATACATACTGGATCATCCATTTTTAATTTTTAAACATTGACAAAGAAGTCTCATGTTGACTTACCAATTAGGTATGGAAATGGAGGGTCACCCAATAGCCGAGGAACCTTCCGTTAAGGTTTTGGAGATGAACATCAACAACAACATGTTCTGGCACGACCATGTCGTCAGTATTGCTCTGGTCTATGGTCTATGGTCTAATCTCAGGCCCTTGACTTTAGTTTAAAAATTATATGACAAAAAAAGAAGACCTATAGTCTCATAGCTCGTATGTTACCTCATAATTGCCATCTTTTCGAGAACATAACCTCAATATCTCAAAATTCTGAAATGGTGAACCAGTGTTATTATGTTATCATGTGTATAAATTATGCGAAGTTTCAAAGCAGATAAGTATTCTTCAAATAACTGTTCTGCGTATCTTATCTCATGGATATACTATAACATCGATGTAATTAGTTATAATGATAACAAAACGGGTAGACGTATGAGAGTACCAGCAAGTGTATCATGTTTTTAACCTACAATAAAAGCCACAGATACAATGAGTTTATATATTTTATTGAATATGATGTTTATCTAAAAGCAAATATCTATGTAGTACTTCGGTTTTCAATGCCGTGTTCTGATAAAAAATGCAAATTTATCTACAAGCGATGAAAACTAGTATGATAGTGTGCCCATAGTTTCCATTACGCTTATAAAATTTTCACAGTTTTTCGTTGAACGTATGTTACACACAAACGCAATTAAGTTATACGGTAACTGCAACGCAATGTTCAAAATAACAGCGAGGCCTAATCGTTTTTCAAATATTTTATTCAGTCATGTTTATATGCATATCCATACCTACCATTATCCGTCGATTAAAAATTCATTTGCTAAATGACGGGATGACATTTTTTTAATGGAGATGTAAACATGTTGTGGCATGACGAAGACATCATATCTTTTTGTTGTACATCAGTAGAAACTACTACAGATTCCAAGAATACACGATTGGCAATCGTGGCAAATCAATGGATTGCTGATATTAAAGCTTCAAGCGCAGATAACAGATAGTCTTTAACAGGCTGAAGGAAGAACACTATATCCCTACCTTCCACTCTCATTATTTAGAATACGCATTACGCAGAGTTTGTAGGTGTACCGATTTCGCCAGTTCTAGATTCTAGACGAACTGGTATCATGCCACAAGAACCACAGACTGCTCTGATAATCAACAATGACTTGAGCACTTGAAACTATAGAATGTACTGTGTAAGGCTTTCGCGGCCATCGTCCAATGAATTTGTGGTTCTTGGGTTTTTAGGCCGGCGTCGTTTGGCGTTGAAGCTTGACGTTTCGCCACCACGAGTGGATGGCATCTTCAGAAGCTATTTCACTTCGGCGACTACCAAAATACTGACGGCTGGTGGATCTGCACCTGTATTTATACCTGTTAATGGTGACGTGGCCCAACCAGGTAACTTTGGTAGCCCCGCCTTTTCGCGATATGGTAGTGTGTGCGTGAGGTGTTGAAGATTTCGACCATGCGCAATGTAATGTTTTATGAACTTAACGAAGGCTGCATTTCTAACTAAAACAATGTAGGTTTGTTCTTTCGATTTTATAATTTGTTTATCAGATAGCAGTGTTTTATAGTACTATCTAATTGTCAAAAACTTACTTAAATATGGCATATTGAACCACCTAAGAAACCTCTAATTGAACCCCGGTCAATTGAGACCATTCTAAATTTCTAACGCTCTTGAACCTGAAGTTTTGTGGTTCTGTACTGCACGCAATACTGAAGACCAAGTTGAAATGATTCAGTGCCTACACTGCTACACTTGGTTTCATTGACAATGTGTTGGTGGACCAAAAAAGAAAATATTCAAGTGTTCGTCTCGGGCTGAACAGAATTTTGTTACACACTTTGTTAGCAATTATTAGAAGAAAAATTATGTTTCGGTACTTGCCAACTTTTTTTAAAGAGAGTTCAGTTTAATTAGTTTGTCTGGAACTATTTTCCTTACTACATTAAAATCTAAGGGCAGGTTCAATTTAAGGGTCTAGAGTATAGCGCGCGAAATTGAGAATCCAAGAAAAGACGTATTCCCATGTTAGCGAGGAGGCGTGGCCGCCTGTTCCCTTTCTCCAGTGTGTGTGTCTAAGATGAGGGGAGATAAGTCCAAACATCCAAAGGTAAGGTCAAAAGGTCCAAAGGTAAGGTCCAAAAGTCACCATAAAAATGAATTTCGCATTTCCAAGCTCCTGACGTTACTTTTAAACTCACAGTAATTACTCAAAGAGCAAATTGAAGAAGAAAGTTGCGCTTGTGCAACTATTTAGCCTTTTTTTGATATCGTGTTTGGTTGTTAAATTATAGGCATTTATAGTATGTATAATTTTGCATTGCAAGTTTTTTTGCACATTAAAAAACTTTTTTGAGAAAATTGAAAATAGTTGTCATTCGTTAAGGTCTTAACTATCGCCTTCTGAGATATTATATATGTAGTTTGAAAATAGAGTGAGTTATGGGAGAAATTGTGAGTCCCTGTTTTACATGGCAAATACGTATGTATAAATGTGTGGATCCAGGCCCCTTAGTTTTGCTTTTATCTTGTTGTTAACAAATATAAAAACAATTTTTGTCACTCAAAATATTCCTCAAGGTTGAGAGATTCGTTTTGTGTTATCAATTCATTTTATTTCTTAATTGCGCACATGTACGGACAATTTTTCGAAATTTGGTTCAATATGGGCAACCGCACCTTACTTTTTGTTTTATAAATTTTAGTGACCATGAATAAAAATTCTTATCACCCCGTATGAATCGCAAGACACATAATTTTGCAAAAAGTACATTCAGTTGGAACAATAGCGTATTATTTGGATCGCATTTGCTGCCAGTGTGTTGATCCAGTAGACTGTCGATCACACTACTTAACTAACAATAGAGTGGTGATTAGATAGCGCACGTGAGATGCTGTGAATAATATGGAAAGCTATCAAAACCGTGACGCGGCACAACGGTGACCTCCATATTGCGGAAAGAATATTGTTTTTGTACCATACTGATTTGCTTCAGTGATAAATCTTATTAGATGTTCCAGTCATTGGGAATTACTAACCATATCCGTTGGATATGAGGTTTTAGGATACTATGCAGCATTTCTGTGCAAAATAATAAAGTATGGCCGTACTTACAACCTGTCACTCTTCAAATTTAATAGAAGACCGGTGCAGCCGTTACTGAGTTTACGTGAGTTGGAAAATGCGACCCACTGCCAGACACGTATTGTGGTGTTAGAGCAACCGCTTTGGAGCAATGTGTAAATTTTATATAAAATGTCATTAGCCTTTTTTCAAAAATACTGTATTAGCAAACACAATACAGTCTGAAAGCACTGTTTAAAACGATGTTTCAATATGTTGGCATCTTGAGGGTAAAATTTAGCTGAATTGTAAATTCTAATATATACCTTATATACATTGCAAGAGGGTCTATGCCAGGTAACCGCTTAATCTTCAAGAAACTCAAGCAAATAGCAAACTATTTGCATTTAGGCACTATCCCACATTTTTTGGTACATTGTCTGATCCGTTTCAAGTTAGGCAGTCACAATTTCATATATCTTTAGCTAAACCACATTTCATAAAACACATATGTAATAGGAGAACTATGCAAAAATGTGGACAGAAATATTCCAACATTATGTGTCTTTGTGGACCTAGCAAAAGCATTTGACACAGTTGATCATATGATACTCATGAAAAATTTACAAAATTATGGTATACGGGGTAAAATCTATCATCTAATTAAAAGTAATAGAACACAAACTGTTAAACTGATAAATAAATGCTCTAGTTCTCCATTGCCTATAACATGCGGTGTTCCTCAAAGAACGGTACTGGGACCATTATTCTTTAACATATATATAAATTACCTATTTGTGGTTGAGTGGAGATGTAGTGAGTTTTGCAGACGATACAGAAGTTATCAAAGGCTGAAAATGGTTTTAAAAAAATGTTCAACTGGTTCAGTGGTCGACTTTTAACAGTTAATTTCAGCAAGACTCACTTTGTTCCATTCGCGTCGTACGCAAACGGCTTACCGAAATACACCAACTTACAAATCAGTTGTAGACAGGTAGCTCCTATATCAATGGTCACCAGTATCAAGTACTTAGGAATATATCTAGATTGCCATATCAAATGGAAGGAGCATACAGAATATGTTGTTAAAAAGATACGTGACGTTATAAGCAAATTGAAACTCCTTTCCACTATACTTACCTATCAACAGATGATCATTGTATACGAAGCACTTGTTCATAGTCATATACGATATTGTATTGTGGCGTGGCGCGCAGCATGTAAAAATAATATAAAAGCAATAGAAATTATACAAAAACGTTTAATAAAAATTTTACATAAAGTGAAATGTACATATCCTGGTGACTTGTTATTTTCTAAAACAAAAATTCGCCATTTGAGGTATATCTGTATATGCTTCAATAAAGGCTATTATTATTATTATTATTATTATTAGATATCCGCCAAACATTTTTCATGTCACTAGGTATTTACCAATATAAAAATAAATCAAACTTGACAAAACACGAACATAAATATGACATAAGATATGCATGTAATGTTGTCCCAAAAGCAAGGAAAAATACTTTAATACGATGTCATACATTTCTTGCTCCAAGACTATACAATGAGATACCAGAAAGCATAAAATGTGTAGTGCCTTTAAATTCATTCAAGTATGGTTTAAAACAATGGATAGTAAATAATAATCGCATTAAAAGTCACCATGTAATACCTATTATTACTAATATCTATAGAATACAAATATTCCTGAATTGACCCTTATTTCTTGTTTCTGTTTTATAATAATTACCTTGTACCCAAGCACAAGTTTTTAACTTTTCTGGGGCACTTGTTGTTTATTGGATATTATTTATTTTATATTTACAATAAACGCTATACTATACTAAATATGTGTCTCAGTTTCAGTTAATGAGTTTTCAAATGATTCCAAGTTGAAGTTACTAGGAACAAATACATAAATAAGCAACCCTTCAATCCAATCTTGAGAAATGATTACATAGGTATCTGTTAAACTAACGAAAAGTTTTCTCTTTAACGCTGTATTACTGTTACTTTGAAATTACCACTTGTGCAAGCACCAAGGTATCATCAGTTTATATTTTCCATTTATCTTCATCAACAGTATTTCAATTAAAGCTCTTTACAGTAATTGGAATTGCATGTAACGTAAACATAACATCACGAAAAAAAAAACTAAACGTTATATGTGAATTATGCATGTAATGAATTGAAATGCAATTTCTGTGTATTTTTGCCACAATTAACTTCTAGGTTTTAACAGAGCAATTCTATACATATACTGCGCGGCATTGAAACAATCAGTAAATATGGATACTAGGTATGTAACGAGTTTGGCTTTTTAACTCCTTTTAAAGGTACTATTTTACCACACAAAAAATAATACACAAAAAAGCTTTATCTTTGATTCAGTGTTAATTATGCAAATGTCATTGTTTTGTGTCCTCTTTTAGAAAATTGATTATAGTGGCGTAAAGATCTATGCAATAAAACTTCGTGAACCGTCCTAGTCTACCAGAAACTGTAACCAAATCAGCGATAGGATAGGGATAGCTATAGAATAAATGTATTACCAGAACACAGACCACTTTGAGGGATAATAATGATTATTATTATCCTATTTTTTCTCGCATAGTTGCGGTAGTAGTAGTATTGACGGGCTGTGCCAAGTCAGGACCTGACCTATTTCTATTCGGAATTCAGGAAGGACCGTACAGTGCTACAGGTCTTGAGAACCACATACTTTTGGAAGGATTTATGTAACTTTTCGTCCAGGCCCAGCTGTTGCAGGTGTGGTGTGAATGTATTTGGTGTAAGGCCTGAGACCGGTATAATGAGGGGAACAATTATAACTTTGTTTTGTTTCCAGAGTCGTTTTATTCGTATGGCAGGATCTGTGCATTTCATCTTCCTAGCGTAGGTGTTTCGGATAGTTATATGATTGGGAATCGTGATATCTGTCATCTATTATTATCATTAATTAATAGATAAGCGTTGAGCCCGAAGCCTATAAACTCAGAACGGGAACAGAACATAAAATAAAAGTACGGAAGTATAATGGTTGAATTGAAGTATCATTCTCCAAGGAACTTGTCCAAATTGTTTTTAAAATTGTTTAAACTTAAAGAGTTTTTAAAGGAATGCTCCATTGTTATACTATATCACCAAGTAGAAAGCCATTGGATATTGAGAGAGAAACAGAGCCTATGATACTTTGACACTCTCTGAAATATGGTGTAAATGAACTAGTTGAACTTCAGGGAAGTGTATAACACCAGAGCAATTACTGCTGCTCTACAAGGCACAGATCCGACCATGGTTGGAGTATTGCTCTCATGTGTGGGGATGCGCTCCGAAGCACTCTCTAAAGCTTATTAACACTAACCAGAAGAGAGCAATTAGACTAGTCGATACGCCTAACCTTACAAAGGACCCCCACAGCCTGGAACATCGACGAAAGGGTGGCTGGCCTATCCATGTTTTACAGATTCTACCACAGAAGATGTTCGAGCGAGCTCTCCCTGACAACGACACTAAGAGCCGTCCAAAAGAGGAAGACTATAGAGGCTCTGCGATCTCATCCTTACGAGGTCGAAGTCCCTACTCCCCGAACCAGTCTCCTCCAATATTTCTTCTTTTGGAGAACTTCGACGCTGTGCAATGAGCTGCCGGCGAATCTGTTTCTCGACAGCTACAACATGCAGCGTTTCAAATCTAACTCGCAACGCTTCTACAGCTCCATAGCCTTTCAGCCTTTGCGGGACGCTGGCCATAAAAAACGAGACGTACCTAAAAAGTAATTTGGAGTGTAATTCTGACCCACCGATTGCCAATTTCTGGTTATGTAATTACAAAATCGATGCCAGCGACCATTTCTATCTGGAACGACATACCACTTTGCCACCGCATCGAAAACGTCATTACCTTTTCTGATGGCTTCATTCAATCATCCACGTAGATTTTTCTGAATCTACATTCGCCATTCCGGCTCCGCCATAAAATTTTATCGCAATTTCCATTAGCTGCACCGCATTACGCTAGTGTCGATTGAGAGTGTTACGGTATACCGGCACTTTTCGATTGCTCTCATGATATTCAATGGGCGCTACGTTGTATGCACACTGAGAAAATTACCATGGTATAAGCAAAAAGTAGGTAACTAACAAGAGGAGACAGTCAGACAGAGCGAGGTAAAATTAGACAGAGATAAAGCTACACCCAAATTTAAAGGGCCTCGAATTCGCCCGAGCTGACTCGAGCTAGTTCGGTGTCAAGCGTTGCCACATTGAGATCTGTATTCGCATTTCCTGCGACGTTATTATTTGGGAGATTGATAGAAAGTAGAGACACTTCGTCGCAATATTGATAATTTAGATATATTTTAACTCTTTTTTTATTGCCCAAAATAAGTAGGTACCTATCTAAATTTACTTTCATTCATAATATTCAAAGATGCGTTTGCTGATGGTTAATATTCTATTATGTCATTATACCACGTCAATATTATAACTTTATGACAGAAAAAAGATTTGAAGCTAATGATCAAAGCAGTCGATGCCGATGACACAGAATTTTAAAAAAAGGAAAAAAGATTTCGCTTCACCATTGGAACATACCACATTACAATATTGTTTTTATTTTAATATTCGGTAAGATCCGTTTTCGTTCGGTGATATATTAATACAAAAATTTACTGGTATCTTTACTTAATATCATATCTGCTAATTCTCCTGAAGTAAATATAATAAAAAATACACAATGTAATGGATCTAGAGATTTTTACGATAGACCTACAAGAATTGGCAACGGCGCATCGATTCCACGTTCCACGCCAAACCAAGACCAACCGCCGTCCGCCATTGCGTTTGATTTCGTATTGAGTTTGGTTTGTGATTTCGATTTGTATCATTGTGTTTTTAAAAACTGTTGTTTTATTAATTTGTTCTGCTTGTTTTGTTAAGATATGCTATCACCTCCTTAATGTGTTTTAATTCCTTGTTGCCTTTTATTGCAACAAACTGGTCCATACATTGAATAACATGCGTAAAACAAACTGTACTCTGACAGCTAATAGACAAACATTTAAAAGAGATTGTCAGAGATAGGTATTATAATTTATACTTTGATCAACGTCATAGACGTCGCGAAAACGTCAGTAAACAGTAGTAAACAGTTTTTTTTTGTTGTTTGATGCATTTGGTTCAACTTATGGGCCAGTTTTTAGCAATAATTTGGAAGAGACAAATCACAGGACAAGTTTCATGACCCATATTCCTTGTCAGTAAAATATTCATGACTCAAAAAAAATTTGGTATTTTAACTCCAAATTTTCCTAGTTTGGCACTGTTTGACGATCAGATCTTTAAAAATCACAACTGTTGTGCAATCGTTCATATAGAGTAATGAAACAGAATTTACATAAATTATTTATTTATTTTCAATCCCTTCAGGATACATTCCGTTTAAGCCATATTAAAAGTAAGGGTATTACTGAAAAACGGAAATGGCAACATTGCTTTTTCCAACTAATTCAGGTATTGCGAGACATCTGGCAACTACTGCATACCCAAATTTAAAGGTCCGAGGTCAATGAGAGCGGATTGCAAACATAAAAGAATTCCGCCGGGTGTCTCCTCTTGTTGGTTACCTACTCTTTGACTTAGAGTTGGTCAGTTTTACGGAGCGGAAATATTTGCGTGTTCAGTTGTACTACTTTTGGGTGTAATCCGGGATAGAGCATAGTGTAAGCACAAGCTGATTTATTGACTTGAAACCATCGAATGCTGAGAAATGTAATGTGTAAAAGTATAGCTGGGGTAAAGATTTTACATAATTACGCTTACATAAAACTCGATTAATCTGAGCTGTCGCCTACACATGTATAGCTTTTCTCTCAGTGTAGATCGACGCCATTATCTAGAACAACATTGCGAATGGATGTAGGTTCCCGCTTGGTTACTTTGTAACAATAACCTTGTCAGTCTTCATAAATTCTGTAGTTGTTTCACTCTGACTTTCTCATGGGTATCATGATGTGTTTGCTGATAGCTTTATGAATTTCAAGTATACCGGCAACGGTTGTAATGATGCTAAAACAGGGTGTGTTTTGGTACACGTTTTTGGTAACTGTAATGCATTTGGAGGACATCCAATTTTTTTTATAACCGTGTAGGCAGAGCCTAAATACCAGAGTACCGCGGCTGCTGTGAAAGGGTTATGTTAGGGGAAGTTTGTTCACGCGGGATTTGAATGGGCCAGTACCCGCAGGCCCAATAAATACATCTCCTGGCAGTCCATTCCAAGCCTTGGATACCCTGGGAATAAATGTGCGGTTGTATCGCTCGGTTCTTGATGTATGAAGAACGACCGCCTTAGGATGAGATGCAGCGGTCGCGCGGGTGCATCTGATAGGAGCGGTGAGCGGCGGAACGATAGAGGATAGCTCGGAGGAGCAGATTCCTTTTGAATATCGGTAGAAGAGTGAGAGGTCACTAACAAGACACCGGTGTGAAAGTGGCTGGAGGTGGCGCGTTAAGGCTGGGTCTTAAGGCCGGCATCTAGTATAGCCAGGGTAGTAGGGGCAGCAGCTCCCCAGACATGAGATCAATACTCCAGGCCAGGTCTTATCTGGGCTTTATATAGCGTGAGGAGGTTACATGGCGAGAAGTACTGTTTCTAAATAGGTACCCAAGCTTTTTACCAGCAGCTGTTGCAATTGACGCAACGTGTTCGTGCTAGATCAGATTTTGTGTAATGTTGACTCCTAACAGCTTGAATGAGTGACTCCTTGGTAGAGCCAGGTTGTTTATTAGAAAATAAATAATTGTAGTTTAAGTATCCTACAGCAACACTTGTTTTCATTTTATCTTTTACTGTATCTATGTGTTACGTCTATTTGTTATTTGTTGTTAAAAAAACTTTGTCATGTAGCTTGTTTATAAATACGCGTCACCCATTCGAAAACAGATCATAAATATAACGAGCTATCGTGTAGTCATCAATCATTCAATTTTTTGTCCCAATTATCTAATTGCCCATATGCGACAAGTTGCAGTTTCACAGAAACTTGAGGATATCAGGAACATCTGTCTCGAAACCGACATACCACTTTGAGAACCTTTTTCTGTTTACATGCCTAATTCTACCCATCTGGTCACCCTGACCTTCTAGGTGCCGAAAAAATCATCCAGTGATATTATATATAAAAACTCAAACTATTCCTGTTTCATGAAAACTTTACTGTTTCTTTCAAATGTTTAATAAAATAATTACAACAGTCCCATCGCTCAAAATGGATTAGGATTGGGGGCGTCATATTATTTTGAAGTTGTAGTATAGAAGTAGTTCTTCAAAACCATGTAATTTTTTTAAATGAAGTCGCACTAATATAACTGCAGTATAACCATATAGATATGGGTGCCCTTAAATCATGTATTTTGGAATAATGGTGACATCTGGGCACTTGAAATGGGGACCACTTTGTGTTTTCCTTTCCGGATCTTGACAAGTTCGAAAGACGATATCTGGGACCATCGAAATTTGATACAGTAACACTATTCGTCAAATTTTTATGACGAAAACAAATTTAGTTTAATTGTAATGTATCAATCTATAAACGCGATCAGATAAAATGAGAAGCAGACTTTCAAATTGCATTTTGTCCATTATCACAAAGTTTCAAGAGAAGCAAAAACTAGTACAGAGATACCAAATCATAGCGATAAAAATGGTTTGGGTATGGTACTCAATCGCAGAATTTGGTACAAGATAGTTGAAAGACGACTTCGTGAGATAAAAAAAAACTGTTTGAAATTTGCAGTTTGTTTGATCATAGGAATATAGCGCCACCTCTATCTCAAATTTGGAATAATTGGACGACATGTATTTTGAAAGCCTGATCCTCAAATTTTTTATCTAATAGGGATTATAAACACGGTAATGATCGCACTTATGATCCTTATTACATAAATAACTGGGTAATTCTGACGAATTTTCGAAATTCCGTCATTAGAAATTGAAAAAATGATCTAAGGATTTTGTATTTTTTTGTCTATGGATTTACTGGTTTTGTGTTATTGGATATTTATTCTGAGGTGATCCCCATAATATGTGTTTTATGAGATTTACGAGAGACTTAAAAAATAATAAAAATAATAATGATGACTCAGTTGAGAGAATTATTTTTACCAACGTGATCAGCTTCTGATAATGAAATAATGAGTACTTATCGACATAAATGTTTTATTTATTTATTCAACACAGATATCTAGATCTACTGTATATTTTACAATCTCGTTTGGAGGGTTTTATTGGCTGGCAAATTTCTCAGGTGCAGGCAGGTTTCTTGAAAGGACGCGGTACGCGTGAACAGATCTTAAACTTAAGACAAATTATTGAAAAAGCCAGAGAGCATTATTTTCCGGTTTTTATCTGCTTTGTGGACTGTTCTAAGGCGTTTGATAACGTAAAGTGGCCTAAACTGTGCGAAATCCTCATCTCTATGGGAGTTCCTTATCACCTAGTGTTTCTCATACAGCAACTCTACGAGTCTAATTCGGCTCGTGTAAGAATTGATGGTAGTAACCTGTCTAGTCAAACTGCAACCAGAAAAGGAGTTCGTCAGGGATGTGTATTATCTCCGATGTTGTTTATCATTTACTCTGAATTTGTGATGAGACAGGTATTAGACAACTGGAATGGCGGTGTAACTATTGGCGGAAGCAAAATATCCAACTTAAGATTTGCTGACGATGCAACCCTTATTGCAGCTTCTCAGGAAGAACTAGTAGCTCTATTAAACATCTTAGAATAACGTAGTGGAGAGTATGGGCTTGGTATTAACTACAATAAGACCAAGTTTATGATCGTAGATAGAGAGCATGATAATTATCGAGAAATAAAGTCAGTAGGCCATTGTGAAGTAGTTCAAAGTTTTTTATACATAGGTTCTTTGATCGATAATTCGGGTAGCTGTGAAAATGAGATTCGACGGCGCATTCAACAGGCACGTGTGGCCATGACAAAGCTTACCAAAATATGGCGTGACCATCACATCACTAAAGCTACAAAAATGTCGCTGGTTCAGTCTCTTGTGTTCTCCATATTTTTGGATGCCTCGGAAATTTGGACTGTTAAAAAGGCAGATCGAGCTCGCATAGACGCTTTTGAAATGTGGACATGGAGGAGAATGCTGAGAGTTCCTTATACCGCCCATCGAACTAACGTCTCCATACTGGATGAGGTCGGTAATCCCAAGAGACTATCCTCCATTGTGTCGACGAGAATGCTTACATTCTTCGGACATATACACAGAAGCGATAATATGGAGAAACTTGTAGTTCAGGGTCATGCCCCGAGTGGGCGGCGCCGTAGCCGTCCCCCTACACGCTGGGTGGATACGACGAAACATTTGCTGGATATGAGTGTCAAGAGCGCCACTAAACTGACAACAAATCGCGAACGAGCTACAGTGCTTAAAACTAGTGATAATATTCGTGTCGGCAATACTCTAGCTCCGACTTAATGCATTTTACGAGTTCACAACATGTCTGTTAAGACATTGTGACTATGATGATGATGATGTAGATCTACATTATTTTTATTTGATTTTTGTATTTGCCACAAGCTATAAATGGATTGAGACATATTGAGGGAATGACTTTAGGATTATCGTATTTCTTTTATTCACATCCATGGTTTGGAGATTGTAACCAGTTCTTTCAGGAAAAGTAATACAGAGTACACGGAAGCAATACTTGTCGTTGCATCTTCGTAAAATTTCTGCTGAAACTGAAAGGACACGAATTTCTGGATTTCCTGTGAACTACCCCCAACCATAACATAACTACCTTCCAACTAGTGCAAAGAAAAATAGGAAATTCCTACTTTCACAGTGCACAAAACAAGTTGGAAAGGGATTTTTATATTCCCATCAAGGCGCCGATGGGATGGAAGCACCAATTCCTTGTTCGGCAAACTGACGTAACGCAAAAATGTTGTACGTGTGTTCCGGGCTGAAAATCCATCAAACACTGATTTAAACTTTTCAATCGACAGCTTCGACGCGGAAAAGGCTTTTCCGTTGTTCGCCGTACGGAATATCCGCGCACAGATCGCGGTTGTCTGGAAAATTTCCATAGCCAACTAATGAAATGGAAAACTGATACACGATTAATGTCAACAGCACATAATAATTTGCATGTATTTACATGTTTTTTGTCAAGCTTTCATTGCCCTGTTTGCTCGATTTCTGATCGTTTTATATTACTGCCCACACTACAGTTCGGCTGTCCCAGGGAAAAACACAGTATATGAAAAAAAGTATATTCTGAGAAATTGGGCGTGAAAGTTCCTTCCTTATAACGATCACAAATAAGTCTATACTTATATTAATTTAAGTAAAATAAAAGAGTAATGCCTTGATTTAATTATATTAGAGCACTAATATGAATGGGCTTCAAAGATTGCTGATAAATAAGCAAGTTTTTAGGAAGAAATGCATCTACTGTGTTATGATCTTCATAATGTTTTAGATAATATAATCTACGAAGACAGTAAAGTACATACTGCGTTTTTAATATATCACGTGTATGCATTCATGGAAAGTTAATAACAGCATTAACACAATAAAATACCAAAATTTTTATTCTAAATGAACATTTATTGCACAGGTAATCTCACAAGCAGTTACAAAAAATACACTCACCTTTATAATAATTTTAATAATAGTGCAGAAAATAAAAACTGGTGATGAGAGAACAGTGTGTTAGAAAAAGTTTTAGAATGAAACAATAAGTTCTAAACTAAAAATTAACAAAAATTAAATTCTAACGCTGACTAGCCTGATTTCTATTCTACCTGACTATTCAGATCACGCGATTGCTCACCTTCAGGAAGATTTAGTCAAAACGCACGATGTTTAATGTTTTTCATTTTAGGTACTAGATTATAGTAGACTTTTTCTCTGGATTTATACCGCGGTAGGCACCTTTAATTGCCTATTTTTTCCAAGCCTCTCAAAAACAAAAATAAGAATGGCATAACACTTACTGCGTTTCTACGGCCTTTCAGAAATGTTTTCAAAACGTTTTGTGATTTTGGATTGCCGGTGTTTCCACTACAGGTTTCGAAACGATTTTCGAAACGCATTTAAAACGTTTTCAACTGGCACTCTTAACAAACGTCATTTCCTAGTTTTAGAGCCTATTTTGTTGTACCATAAATCTTTAGTTTCGAATTCGAATAAACTTCAATAAACTAACGATAGCGACAATAGACAGCTACGCACTGTGCATAGTTCATTTCAAAACGTTTTGAAAGCTGGTGTTTCCACGCATTTGGATCTCGATACGATCCCAAAAATTAGCGTATCGACCTTGAACAGGAAACTTTTTGAAATCGCATCGAATTGACGTTTCCACGATATATTTGAAAACTCAAAACAGTTTGAAATCGTTTCGAAATCTCGTGGAAACGTAGTAACTACCGCTTAAGCTGCCAAAACAAACTAAAACCCTACTAAAACAGATGTCAAAACACGGCATCTACAATGGCCGTTACAAAAATGGTGATACCTGATTGGTTGGTGGATTTACTGTGTTTTAACATCTAGCTGGCACGCAGATACTGTGTGAAAAAATGCATATACTGTGTTTTTCCTTGGGACAGCCGAGTTGGGGATGAAATTTTTTTATTTAAAATGATACGTTTTTTGAAGATCTTAGGACATAAATCATTTCCGTCTGTCTGTAGGTCTGTCACCATTTTTCTAATACCAGTAACACTTGCACCGATTTTGATGAAATTTGGAGCTCAATACGCTGTGGAAATGAGAGTTTTAAAGTTTATACTATTTCCGAAGTTTTCAAATGACACAATTTTTCAATTCATTAGGAATTCTAGAAATTTTTAGTTTAAAAATTTTTTAAAATATCAATTAAAATCGATTGATTTTTTTTTGGTATATTTCTAAAAGTATTTTTTTATTTTCAGGTAAGATGATTACTTCTCAGCAATTCGAGGTGGTAAGTTGAAAATGTGCATGGAAAATATTTAAGAAAAAGAGCCTTGGCATGTTTTTAAATCTCGATTATAATTCCAAATAGATATTTGTCAAAATTCCACAATTTTTTCAAGCCACGTGGAAGTGTTGACGAGTTGAGCAAATTTTTGGCTTTTCTGACGTATAACCTTTCTCACACTCTAAGTTCATTTGCCTCTCGAAAAATTATAAAAGATCTGCAATACCCAAAACGACAAAAGACGACGCTTAGAGGGACTGTTCAATTTTTTTTATCTTCCATGAATTACTATAACTTAATCCATGTATTTTGAAAAATATAGGTAGGTATCATGCTTAATACGATCTCAAAACTTCTCAATTATAATTAAAATCGATACAACGGTTACTGAGATAATGCGATAAAAGCCAACAGACAGCACGACGAAAATGAGTGGCATTCCACAATCCATTGGTCTGTAATATCCTGAAGCTAAGTAAACAATAGAAATCATGAATCTTTAATAGTTTGAGAATGATACCAAGTTTATCTACTTAATTCCATAGATATGGTTTACGTACTTCATACTATCCTTTTTTTAACCCAATGCGGTAATTATTCCAAAAATCTATGCGTGCAATAGAAACTGAATGAATCTTTCATAGTTTGAGAATACTGAGTGGATCTACTCGACACCGTAGCTAGAGTTTACGTAGTTGATACTGGTTTTGATTTATCCTAATATAGGTATATGAGTATGCAGTAATGATTGCAAAAATGGATGTATATTATTTATATAATGCGACTTATAAGTTTATAATAATGTAGGTCAAATACGGAGTGAATCTACTTGACTCCATAGCTATCCTAGTTGATAGTATACTTGATTTAATCTAAACGTATATCTACTCGTATATCAACCTGTGATACCTAATCCTTGCTAAAATTCAATAAAAAACCATTATCACTGGTGAGAGATATCTTTTGCCACCCCCTGTATTAGACCTGTTTACTAAGGTATATAAATTTAATACAAGAAGCTTCAGCCCTAATCAGATATTACAATAATTTCAATTCACTTTTTATACATGGTTTAAACGTCAAAAAGAACGACTCAAGTCCATTTTGCAATAAAGCTCCTTTCACCCCTCTTGAATAATCAAAAATACTTGTATACCTTTATCTAGAACCACCCAAAGATTCACAAGAAACCAAACAATCTAACAATGAAAACCGCACATCATTACCCCTAGCAGTTTCCATTTTATTCCCTTGTAAAGTTGACATGAATTTAAATAAAACCTAAGAAGCCTAGAATACCCTTTTAGACGCAAAACTGTGTTGCATGGAGAGACGAACTTCTCGGAAATCGACAGGCAGGTTCGCCTCAACTTCAACTGTTTTTCCCGTTGTCATAGCAACGGGCGAGCCACGGTATCACGATTTAGTTTTTCCGGATGGAATGTGGTCAGTTTTTCGGCGATTTCTATGCAGTGAGCCGTGTGCGTGTGTTTATGCAGACATTTTATGGTTGTTGTTTGATTACAAGTGCGAGAAATGGGTGCGAGATTATTTGGATAGATCTTGGGTAAGTTAGCTTTCGATATTTGATGTTTGAGCGTGTATTTATTCATTGTTGATTCGTAAAATGGTCAGGTAACTGATTTTGAGGTTAGAAAAACTATGCCATGCTATGTATTACCTTTCGATTTTCATACCCTTTTAAATATAATAATTGTCATATAGAATGAATGAAAATCTTCTAACATCGCTCGCAGTAAGTTATTTATTTCTATTTACTCAGCAAAGAATAGATTTCTAGCGTCTTTTGTCGATCGAAATGTTTGTGCTGTCCCAAAACAAGATAATTTTTATTGTGGAAATGTAGAAGCTAAATTTTGGTATTCTGAACGCAACGATATTCAAAGCAAGGTCAAATCAAGTTGATGGACTCTGTACTTTTTATACATTCTAATTTTTCACAGCGTTCCATTTACTTAAATGTTTATTGTCTCATAATGTCCCGAAGTCTCTTTTTAAAATTGCTCACAATCCATTTTATCAAAGAAATAAAAAATAGATTTGTGGTGTCTGAAATACGACAATATTCTTTATTGCGGAAATTTGTGATTTATATTTTGAACGAAACGATATTTACAGAAATGAAGTAAAGTTTAGATTGATTCAATACTTTTTCCAATATACATTCTCGTATTTCACACCGCTTCACTAAAATTTTTACAGTGTCTATATCAGAAAATCTTCATGATATTTGTATTATGTAGACATTTTATAGTCGTTGTTTGATTGAAAATGGGTGAAATGAGTGTGAGATTATTTGGATAGATTTTGGGTAAGTTAACTTTGATATTTGAGATGTTTGAGCGTGTATTTACAGGGTGATTGGTAAAATGGATGAGTGATTTTGGGGTTAGGCGAAAGCAAACTTGAATGCACTCATATAAAGTCAACTTGCTCCCAAGGTTTACCGGTCATCTTTTAATTCCTTTTACAACCTTTAAGGGATACACCATTCAGTGTTGTTAATATTCGCCACCCTATATAAACAAAGTTAATTTTATATAACACTAAACTGACTTCTTAACCTCAGTTTGTAATGATATTGCGGTCTCCCAAAGCTTCCCAAGGTTTACCGGTCATCTTTTGATTCCCTTTACAACCTTGAAGGGATACATCATACAGTGTTGTTTACATTCGCCACCCTCTACAGGGTGTCCAGTTAGTGTGTAATTCTTCGATATCTCGCAAAGTATACCTGATAGAAGAAAACGTCATATACAAAAGTTATTTGGTTAATTAAGGCGCATATTCTAAAAATGTTTTGAAATATACAGGGTGTTGCGGGAAAGTACGATAGTGATCGAATTGATTTTTTTATATGGAACTATAACTTTTTCTGAAATTCTTCTAGTTTCCATCATTGATCTCTATTCAACCCTAAAATATTTTTGGGATCGGTTGCGACGTTGCCAAGTTATAATTTATTTTTTATTAATTTCCGGATTTCCAAGGTCGCAAGTATTACGTCCAAATTGATATATTCCTTTAACCTTTCTCAATAATATTATACAGCGAGTTACTTGAATATTAAGTGAATATTATTTTGGATGTTACCAGCAATTTGTATCTACAGGGTGTTTTCGGCAGAATTTTAAATTACAGCAATTTGAAGGTCATTTTACTTTGTTTTTTTAAATGTAACACCCTGTATCTCTCCTTGTAATATTTTTTTCGCCTTTGCGGCGTTGCCAAGTTATAGATTATTTTTCCAAATTTTTAAATGAATATCCCCGATTTTCGTTTATTTTAAATACTACTTATTTTTATTGCAATGAATTGCGCATGTCGAACTTAGTAAGATCTCACAATTTCAAAATTTTTACTCTGTTAATTATTGAGATACGGCAACACCGCTTTTCAGTAAACAGTACCGGAATGCTTAAATAATTCCAAAACTGCCACAGCTGGAATGGTGAAATTCAATATTTGGGGTTTTTGAACATACAGAATTTAAAAATGGTAACACCAGTGTTGTCAGATTTACCACTTTTACGTTAGACTTCATAAATAGGGCATTCCATTCAAAATTATGACGTGTAGAAAGACGTATGAATGTAATAATAATAATTATAGAATAGAACAATTAAAGATACCATAACATTCCAACGCAACACCCTGTACCATAAAATTTGTTTTACGAGGGTGATACGAAAAGAACTCTGATACACTCGAATAGTCAGGAATTGAAGAGACCACTTACTTGGTGACAAGACGACAGGAAAGAACTGCTGGACGAGAGGTGACGGAAACAGTCGGAGACGGGCCTGTATTTTGAAAACGCTCATGAGTAACTCTTACATTCAACCGGTACGTTACATGCACTATAATACTGTTATGTTCTGCCGCTGAAATACTGATATTATCTCCCAATCAATGTTGATAGGCCCAGGATGCTTTCGAACTACATCAGAGGCTCCGAACATAGCTTGGGGATGATCTCAGTATATTTTGGAAGATATCAGGCGCAATCCCTTAGTACCGCCCGCGTGGTACTCGTCCGTTATCTGTGCACACCAGAGGAAGACTTCCAGCCAAAGGTGCCACACGAACGGCAAAAGCGCTGTCATGGCTTCACATCTGACTAGCACCCGCCAACATCCGCTTTACGGTAACACCTACGGATGCCGACTCGCAACCCCTGCTATTCGATAGATCTATCTAGGTACGTACCTCAACAAAAGAGTGAAGACTTCGACGTGGCGACACGTGTCTTAAAAGTGACAGAGGTAGATTGTACAATCTACCTCCCATATCAAGGAGAACGGTAGCTTCCTACCGCATGGGAGTCAGTCCAAGATATGAATCCACTTGGATGATTCAAATTAGCTTCCGCAATCTGTCCTCATGGTTGCCGCAGATTACTAACTACATTCTATCCACATGGGTGATGCAGATTCTTATCTACATTCTGTCCGCATGGGTGATGCA